>VXBH01005346.1:459344-507181 GCA_013400035.1 Rynchops niger | reverse complement strand
TTTTTTTTTTTTTTACTTCATTGAGGCTGCGTGGACGGTTCGGGTTTGACAGTGCTAGGTCTTTGATTTGATGTCTTGGCAACTTCAGCAAAAGACATAAAATGTGTGTTGTGGACATCTTACTACTAACTGTCTTATTACTGTTTTGGTAGGAATTTAATAAACTTTTCAACATTTTCAAGTGTTCGCTTCTATACCAGCCAGTAAGTACATTTTTTCAGGTTGTCCAGCTAAGTTGCCATTTGAGTCCAGCTGGCTGTTATCCTTAAAATACTAGCGTGAGACTGAATTGAATTTAAGAGTTTTTTTTTCTTGTTTCTGTTAGTTTTTTTTTTTCCTATGGCTCAGATCTGAATAATCTTTTATTTCACTTCCCCGGTCATTTTTCTTGTCCTTTTGGTAGAGTCCCTTATACAGTTTAGCTTTTACATAAATGCATTTTCTGTATAAACTCATATAGTAAGTATGTACATATTAACAAATTCCATTTTTAAGAGTTTGTGGCTTCTGACATTGCTGGTGGGTGGCACACACGGTCCCTTTTCCCACTGGCACGTATGGTGTCTGGCTGCACCCTGTCAGACCTCCTCCCATATGCCTGCCACTTGCGAGCTGCTCTCGCCGTGCCTCCTTTGCCAGGGAATAGCTCGTGGGTTACTTTGAAGGATTTGGCCAGATAGCAAGAACATTTTGGCTTTCATGCCTTCAGTTGAGGAGCTCCCCTTGTGTGCAACACTGAAGGCATTGAGGGTTTTGGGTAAGGAGGATACCATCCATGGAACTCCCTCGCACGTAGATGCCCATCAGTTATGGCACAGCTACCAGTATTAAGTTTTATCTGTTTTTTAGAGTAGAGTGCTTTGGAGGAGTTTGAGGTCTTCAAAGGTATTTGCTTATTTCCTACTTGGATCGACCCTAGCTGATCACTCTCCTTTTCCCTCTCCTGCCACATCGGTTTTCCTTTATTTACTCACTCCCCAATCAACTAACTGAAGGTTTAGGGCTTGGGAAATTACTTCATCTTCCTCCCAGCTAGAGAAGTTCATGAATTGTTCTTTTAGTGCCTGTTTCCGCTGTAGACTGACGCAAACAGAAAGAATAAAACAGACAAGTTTGTTTTTTTATCTTACTGGGTTTTTTAAACTGACCCTTAGAAACTGGAAAACTAGTCCAACTGCAGCTGAAGAAGCTAGCCAGGATCTGGGATTGCTAGGACGAGCCTGCCGCCCTGCAGTACTAGTTCTGACGCTGCTGTTGTCTATGGGTTTTTTTTTCTCACCGCTAAGCACTGAAGCTGCTGTAGCATTTAACTAGGCGAGAAAGGGGTAAGAGCAATACCAGAAACTCTAAAAATTAATTGTCATCTGGATTTCTATTTTGTGAAAATCCTTTCTTCTGCCTCAACCCCCTTTGCCAAGAAAAAAAAGTATGATCAGATTTTCAGAAGCATGCTGACAAAGCTTGACAGTTGCTCCAAATGAAGAGCAAAACAATTACAGAGTGAAATAAAAGAGTTTCTCTTGAGTGTTTCTGAACAAAGCTTGTCTGTTTCTCAATCAGAAATGCAGTCAGACTGAATTTTCAAATTTCTTTTCTAATCTATTAATGGTTGTTCTGTTGGGAAACATGAAAAGTTAGGGGCATAGTATAAATTGTTTTTTTTAATTTTTTTTTTTTTTTTTTTTTTTTGTTAAGATTACCTGGAGCTGTAATCCAAGTCAGCCACTGAGCACAGAAGGAGAATGTAAAAGCCAACTGGAGTGAACACAAGAATTCACTTCCATTTCTTCTGTAATTTATACCAAATCACAGAATTCAAAAATATTTGAGATGAACTCAGAAGGAAACAGAGAGAACTCAGGGAGAACTCGGTGTTTAAGATATTTCCAGGAGAGATTCATCTTGTGACTAAATATTAATGTACACAGCTACAAAGTTCATAAATGAAGGATTGTTGGTAGAAACATGTTAAAAATTTTAGCTGAATTTTTTAACAAGTAAAAATGTCCAATCAAAGAAATATGTTAAGAAAGCACTTAAGTATTATCTATCCTGCAGACAAGCCTATTAATTTAATGCTTTGCTGTGACTCTTAAGTAGGTACAAGCAATATCTTTCTCCCCAGTAAGTGTCTGTGTCTGGAACAATTTTCTTGACCCCTTTCAGCCTCAATTTTTTCTGTCACTACAGTCATCCCAAAACATCCACTTCTACTGTGGGGCTTGAAACCTACCTTAGGAAAAGGGAATCAGTAAAGGGAAAGAATGTGGAAGCAGATGTGGTTATCTGGGATGCAAATGTGGTTAATGTTAAGCTTGAGTGGTCTTGCTGGCTGCTGTTCTTGCTTTGAGCTATTTCACGCGGCCAGCTGTGACTTGTGCTAATTTCTAGTCTCAGTTCAGAGCAAATGTGCTTCTGTCCTCAACCAACCAAAGGATGGCATAGACTTTAGGATAAGATTATGGATTTCTGAAATACAATTTCCTTCTTCCCTAATGATAACATAGAAAACTCAGTAAATATTAGGGGGCAATGTGGGAACGATGAATTAGAACAAAAAGCTGTTCTAATTCTGCGATGTCTCTTTTCTCTTGTCACACAGCTGCTCCTGGGTAAAACAGGAGCTGCAATGTACAGTTTTATCGAAAGATGCCATAAGAAGCTGTGCAGTTTCATTCATTTGGCCTTACCTTTCTCATTTGTATGGCTGTGGATCAAAAAAAACGTAGTCAAAGTAACCAAGATTAGATGAGGGTGAACTATTGTAAATGGGACAGATCTGTAACCAAGTCTGGATTAGAAAAATTACAAAGCTCGAGCTGCAGCGTTACTGCATAAGAGAGGGTGTACATGGAAATGAAATGAGACAGTGCCTCTTGTCGCTGTTGCAGACCTCTTCAAGGAGGTGGCAGGCCCCACCGAAATGTGTGACCAGCGTCAGCTGGGCCTTCTGCTTCACGATGCCATCCAGATCCCGCGGCAGCTTGGGGAAGTGGCAGCCTTCGGTGGCAGCAACATTGAACCCAGCGTGCGCAGCTGCTTCCAACAGGTAAGATAACAAAGACCTTCATGGGAAAAAAACCCTTCTGTCTGAAGTCTTAAGATTCACTTTTACATGGTGTAAAATGAAGAGACGAATTAAAAAAACATCCATTGAGTGTTTGAACAGAAATGAATATGCTCCTGCTACTCGATGTGTGAAGTTATTGTGAAAATGCAGCTGTAAAAGATGGTTTATGGTTTAGGAGAGTGTCACACAAATTACTTTTTAGCAAAAAGAATATATAAATCTTTGGGTTTGACAATATTGGCTGCTCTGAAAGCTGTTGTAGCAGGTAGTTATCCTGCTCTGCGTCGTTCAAAGCAACCTGATACTGTGAGAACAACGTGCTTTTCTCTGCTGGAACAAGGCGTGATCTCAACGGAACAAGAGAATGATGTTGATAGCAATTTTTGACTTTGTGCATCAGGAAATTATTTAGCATTATTTTACTGACAAAAGAGTTTGCAGTTGCATGAAACTTCAAGCATAGTCATTTATATACTGTGAGCCTTTATGCAGCAGATCAGAACATGGAATAAAGCTGTTCTACAGCCTGCTGTTCAGCTCCACGCTACTTGCAGGGGGTTAATGAGGCTGCAAGGAGCGTCTGTCTGTTTAAAGACGATGAGAATTAAAACCAGGATGTCTTAATTGAGCACAACCTAGCTCGGGCTTTGTCAAGGATGCCTAAGGGTCCGACTGTTTGCTAGTGCTATCTATACTGCTTGAGTGTATTATTTCTGTGAAAGTGGCTGCTTTGAGAATTGTCAGAAATTATATATGGATTAAAAATTCACTGTGGCATATATAAAACTACTGACTTTAATATTTCTGATTTTACTGAATAAAACATAGTGAACTGAAGTTCTTATAGTGAACTTCTAGAGCACTTTTCTTTTGCCATTCTTTCATAGACATTTCTTTGTTGTCATCCAGGGCTTTGACAAATTCAGTTGTGCTAGCTTTTTTCAGAACTATCAGATTCATTTCTGGAGCCTGAGATGACTGGAATTGGAAGAGTTTTTTTTCCAGATAAGGAATAATTTGGTAGATGCTTATGGAAGTTGGTTTGACCAGTTAACCGTGTAAAATTTCCTCTGAGGTTTTAACATTGTTGCTTCAGACAATAAGGGATGGTGCTTGACATACCTATCACTGGCCTTGAGTGGTTCAAGTCATACTGAAGTAAATTATTCATTTGTTAGAGGCAGACTTTTTCTGTCACAGAGGAATGATCTTCATGTCCCTCAAGAATCTGCCCCATCTCCCAGGGGTGCTGGCAAGGTAGTGTCTAAATACCTGAAGTGATATTATGACTATACTGATGATGGGGTTGTATCCCTTCTCTCACATAAAGAGTTCAAGTTCCGTCCCTGGTCATTAAGAGAGCATAAAGTGTGCAGCTGCATGACAGTTATCTAGCCTGGTAAAAACAAGTATTTTGCTGGTAATGAAAGCACATTATTCTTTTTTTTTTCATGCTGCTCCCTCTTACTGGCAAAAATTGACTTGGACTATGAACAGGTTAAGAAGCCTAGTGTTGCATCATGTGTTACCATTTGAGAATAACTTTCATTTTAAGTTGTGTTCTGTTACAGTGAGCTCAGAAAGACGACCTTTGTTCTTATTGCTGAGAAAGTTGATAAGCATACCTTTACAACTAGGTTCCTCTGGTGGTTAAAACTTAAGAGAATGTGGAAGCCAGTTCGTTTGTGTCTTAAAACAATCATACTAATACATTAGCTCTGCTGTATTCTTGGAGTGATTCCCTGTAGGTGGCAGGTTTCTTTCTCTCTCATTATTTAGTTATTTACCTGTTCCTTTGTGTGTTTGTTTCATGTGCTAGCTTGAAAGAATGCCATGTGCTTGGAACACAGTAAAAAGAATTGCATGAGTCTCGTGGCAGTTAGTAGACACAGTAATGCAAGCACTACTGACTTTTAGTGGTCTGTCATTGATCTTGATTCAAAAGACTGTGGACTCCATTACTCCTTCACTATGTACTCCATCTTTATTACCATCTGTCTACTCTATCACAGCTGTTTAGTCCCCTATATTCTTACTCACTTGTTTTATTTCCATTTTAATCAAGGTTTTTTCTTGTATCCTGTAACTAGTTTTACATTAACCTGGCATGGAAAGGATTGACCTAGGTTGTGAGGGTTTTTTTTAATTGAATCCTAAGGAAAATCTGCTTTTTTCATGTGCTGTTGTTTGGGGTTTTTTTTATTTTCAATATGTTTGTGTTTTTTTTTTTCTCTCCACAGAACCACAATAAGCCAGAAATAACTGTAAAGCAGTTTATAGATTGGATGCGCTTAGAGCCACAGTCTATGGTATGGCTACCAGTTCTACACCGCGTGGCAGCTGCAGAAACGGCAAAACATCAGGCCAAGTGCAACATCTGTAAAGAGTGTCCAATTGTTGGCTTTAGGTAAAAAGGAGGGGCGTTGGGTGCAAGGTTTCTCTGAAAATACCCACACTTTTTTGTCATCCAAGAAGTACAGTTCTATTTGTTTTTCCACCATTTTCCTGCTTTAAGATGGGATCTGCTGCCCGTGGTGAGGCCACGGTGTGGCCTGAGCCAGTGCGCTTCTGGCTCCTGCAGCACCGCTGTTACTGGACACCCAATGGACTGACAGGTGTCAGGGTGGGCTGTCCTCAGGAGTTTTGGCAGCGGTGGACCCAATAGGTAGCAAATGAAGTATAAATGCACCCCATGTGTTCCGTAAGCCCAAGACCAAAAGGAGCTGATTAGTAAAAAAAACCCACTTGGGCTGGCTGGCTGCTCTCCTGCATAAGGCTTGGGAAACTAACTCAGGCCAGGCAATACTCAGCACCCCTCAAGAGCCATCTTCCCTTGCTTAGCACAAACCAAACATTGATATGTTAATGTGATCAGACTTACACAGTTCCAGGCTAAAGCATCGAACGTAATCTAACACTCATCTGTTCGAGGAAGCTGTGAATTCTAAAAGGGAAAATGAGGCCAGGGATATTCTCCATATTATCTTCCTAAACTCTATGATTTTACTATGAATTATCATCATTGGGCATGAGATAGCTGGTACCCGTAGTGACTAGTGTTACAACTAACATGCATTTGTAAATTGATTACTCCAGTGTATAAAATGGTAGGGCGGGGAATAGGGACTAGAGTTAAACAAAACTGACTTTTTCTTCTGCTTTGGTCATGAAGTGTATTATTTAGGAACAATATAAAGCAGCTTTTCTTGTCAGTGATTCTAAGACTTTTCTTTAGGTATCTACACAAATGAGTAATTTTTGTTCCCCGTGCTTTCCATTTCTCCTTCTTTCTGTTGTTTTAAAGGATAATGATATGAATCCTGAGGTCTGATTCATCTCACCTAGCTTTAGGCATGATGGCTTTAGTCAGTCATATAAGATTGAGCGACCCTCTTCTTTTACTGTAAATATAGGTATGTGAGTACTTCCAGAAGTAATTAATCTGATCAAACTTTGTTGCCTGTCTTAAGACGAGACAAAATTCCTCTAAATGCTCCTATTTTTCTTAATTAATGCTTGAGGGAGCATAGCGGGACAGAGCTCCAGCTCAGATATCTTTTAGATGCGTAAGTTGGGGCTGATGAATGTTGTCTGTACTGAAATATTTTCTGTGGAGAAGGAGGGTATAGAGATAGCAAAGAAGAGAAAGAAAGACAAAAGAATTGCTCATTTTAAATAATTTCTACAATGAAGTTAGAGATCTGCAAAAACAAAAGCATCTAGCACCTTAGCAGAAGGTAGGTGTGGCCATTTAATACACAGACTCTCAGTAAAGATTATAAAAAGTTGCATCAGCATCCTTAAAAGCAAACCTTTACATTTGTAGACACATATTGTCTTGCAAGAGGAAACATAAAACTCAGCAGAGTCAAAATGTGGATCGGTACAGGAAGCTGCTCTCAGGAAGCAATTTAAGTTAAACTTTAACTCTTCAGTAGCTATTCAGTTTGGTTCCGTTAGCTCGTTTTAGTTTCATACCAGTGATACAACCTCATCCAGTCAGAACAATCATACTATAAAAAACAGTGGGTGGAATCTGGAGTTGAATTGTTGCTTTATTGTTTTGTATTAAACACTCCATGGGGTAACCCACGTAGTGTAGGAAGGTTGTGTGAAGTGGACTGCGAGGGCTGTGGGTCTCCTGCGTCCTCTGCGGCTGCTGCAGTGGGACCGATGCCCCCGGGTCTGCAGCTGTGAGGAACGTTGGCCGTGCCATGTCCCATTTGCGCACGCCCCCGCACGTCAAGGTGTTTTCTAAGCTAATCCCAACAAACTCACTATGTCCTTGTGTTGCTGCTGCTGAAAAGCACATGACAAATGAGGGTTAATAACAAGTAAATATTAGAACAAAACTTAAGAATCTCTAATCGCTTTATTTAATGTCCCCATAGGTACCGGAGCTTAAAACATTTCAACTATGACGTCTGTCAGAGCTGTTTCTTTTCTGGCCGCACAGCAAAGGGGCATAAATTGCATTACCCAATGGTGGAGTACTGTATACCTGTGAGTACCAATTTACTGACTGTTCCTAAGGGATTGGTATTTTACGTTACTTGAGGTATAAATTTCTTTTGTAGTCTTTTGTCACCTAGATATTCTGCCAGGAATTCTTTTTCATATGTTTAGTAGGGCCTTTCTTGCTGCCCTCCTCTTTGGAGGTCATCAAGGACTTTGCTAGTGCTGCTGATTGTATGTGAGCAGTGTTTGGGTTCTACAGACATGGGTAGAAGTATTCACCTCGGAGAGAACTTGGGCTGCACTTTTGTAAAAATAAAGCTGGAATATTAAATATAATTGTACTACTTGTATACTTGCGCATGCAGACACACGATAAGAGTGAGAACATGTCAGAGGAAAAGGACTCACTTTACTATTGCTGTACCATAGTAAAGAGTATATAATATCCTAGTAATGCACTTTAATATTTTCAAAGGTGCACGATCTTTGCTTTCAGGTCCAACTTTGCTTGCTTCATGAAAACACGGCTGGAAATATGTTGTGTTTTATTCCTCTGAGTAATTACTGTTTACTGGGATATTTAAAAATTGGTGTGTAGCTGGAAAAAAATAAAACATAATTGACAATACCCAAAAATAGTGTGAGCGATTTTCCTGCAATATCTAACACTATATTTCCCTAGTGAAATATCAAACACGATTTTTCTAAGTTTCTAGGAAACTACAAGTGAAGGAGTGGGTACAAATATCACTTTCGCTTTTTTTTATTTGATAGTTGTTTGCATTCTTAGGAATTTTAAGTCAGTCACAAATAAATTAATAGGATAATTCATATGTAATCTAAACAACAGTGATGAAAGTTCTGTATACACAGAAAAACAAATTCAGACCAAATTGTAACAAGAGCTGATGAAATAGAGCTTATTTCCACTAGTGTTCTGAGGTTCTTTGTGTTCCTATATTAGAAAAAAAAAAAAAATCATGGCGTTATTTGATTGTATTTTGCTGTAGTAGTTGGGCTTCTTACTGTGTTTTCCCACTCTTTTTCATCCAGTGTGTCTCCCGTAACAGAATTCAGATTTTAAGTAGTGCTTTCACTTCATTACAATCAGAAGAAACCACGAGTTATATTATTCCCATTAGTTCTATAATCGAACGTTAGAATTTGATTGATAAATTGGCATAGCAGGCTACATTCTGAAGAATTTTTTGAAGTATATTTGCTGGTTTTCAGCCAGTTCTAATATTTGTTATATTCTGTCACGAGTTTTCTCTTTCTGCCTCCTCTTTTCCCTTCTCAAAACACTTCCTGACTGTTTAAGGGCTATGTTTTGAAATTACAGCAGATTTTTAGAAGGGGAGAAAATTGTTGCTTGTGCTAAATACAAAATTTTACATAACAGTGATGAATGTGTTGAGTATAAAAAAGGTCTATAATATTTGTCTGCAATACTGATTCTTTATGTACTTTAGCTACAGATTTGATGTGTTTCTTGACTTACAGTCTAATATTTTCTTATTGCACCTGAAGATGTACAAAAAGGTGTTCCATCTGTATGGCTGCCTGGGCATAGAAACGTCCTTGGCATAATTCAGAGTATTGGCTGGCCTGTAGCTTTATTTATAAAGGATTTTTTTTTTTTTTTTATCATCAGAAAGTCTTTATTCTTATTTGCGTGGCTTTCTATGGTTTTGATTTCTTCTTTTTGAAAGGATTTGATTGGTTGTGGCATTTTTTTCTCCATTAAGTGACTGGAAGCCCAAGTTAGACCGGTAACCTGATGGTTTCTATCTGCAATAGCCTATATAGATGATGCTCGTTTTGCCTAAAAAACATGCCTGATTTGTAGGTCAGTCATAAGTATTTAGAAAAAGAAAACTAAAATCAACCAATCTTTAATAATTACAATTTTTTTCAATAGTTACAGCTGGTGAGTCTATGTAAAACAGACATCAGGTCAGGATTTAGGCCAGACTCTGCAGGTCAGGGATCTGGACGTGAGTAGATATCAGATTTCAAGCTATAGTGAAGCCTATGCTAATACTTTATATTTTTATTTGCATAAGAATTTAAAAGTAATAAGAAGTCTTAGTACGGTAGCAGCTGTGAGATTAATTTATAAAAGTACCTGATAAAAAAAATTCTGTGTTTTCCTGAATCCTAACATTTATTCTTAGAATCTGTAATGTTTAAAATTGATTTGGGTTGAAGATTATTCCTTTTTAAAATATTTTTTCATGCATCTTAGGTCATTTTCTGGTTCTGTTTTATACTGTTTTCGTGCTATGACATAGGCCCAGTTTTGCCCATACCCACATGACTGTTCTAACCTTCAGGATCTGGAAGTCTGTGGTGTTTTCTTTCCTTTATTAGACATCATTAAAAATACCATGATACTGATTGTTTACTTGCCGCCTTAGCCAACATAACCCAAACAATCTGAACATGTTTGAGATGTATTTTTATTAGATTCAGTTTTTTTTTTTCCTTATAAACTTCTCTCAAATCTCACTTTAGTTTCTATCATGGTCGTGGTACAGAAATGTTATTTATCAATGCCTATAATATACAAAAAATCACAAATGAAAGTGTAAGGTGTGTCAAAATAGATAATGTTGCCAGTTCACAGTGTAAGATACCTTTCCTGTTGTGTTTGTCAAATGCAGATTACATCTGATATAGGGTATGGTGCTGTCCCTGGAACAGGAGGGTACATTTCTGATGACTTCTGGGTTTTGTCTAAAGCAGCAGATCTGATACCTGACAAGAGTTTTCAGTTCTTGTTAAACATGTTCACGTAATGTAACTGTGAGACATTTTATTTACAAGTAAAGATTGTCATACAGAAAAATATATTCTGGAAATGGCTGGAGTCCTTGCTGTCCCTGGGACTAGGGACAGCTTGTATTATAATGAAGATTTCTATTCCCACTGCAAAAAGAATATATTTTTAAAGTAATATTAAGTGCAAAATGAGGTAACCTAAGGCTAAAGTCCCTTCTTTCCATGAAATATGGGAGGAATGAGGTGAATCCGCTTTGTGGTAATAAGAGGAATAAGACGACATTCTTGATTAAAGTGGGTGAAAGAAGCAAGAGTATAGGAGGTAAAGGAAGGAATTTGGGGCAGTTTAAAGTATAGCAGAATAACAGAGATTACGTGTAGAATCATAGGTTGTCTAGGTTGGAAAGGACCTTTCAGATCGAGTCCAACCATCAACCTAACTGACAAAGCCCATTGCTAAACCGTATCTCTATGCACTGTGTCTCCCTATCTTTTAAATACCTCCAGGGATGGTGCTGTAACCACTTCCCTGGGCAGCCTGTTCCAATGCTTGATAACCCTTTCAGTGTAAAAACTTTTCCTACTATCCAGTCTAAACCTCCCCTGGTGCGACTTGAGGCCGTTTCCTCTTGTCCTATCGCCTGTTACTTGGGAGAAGAGACCGACCCCCACCTCCCCTCAGCCTCCTTTCAGGTAGCTGTAGAGAGCGAGGGGGACAATCACTCCCCTGCTCCTGCTGGTCACGCTATTCCTGTTACGGGCCAGGATGCTGTTGGCCTTCTTGGCCACCTGGGCACACTGCTGGCTCATATATATATAATTTAGGTGACTCATAAAATTAGAGGTCCAGCACAGACCTCCGTTAATTTGGAAGCTGAATATGGGAGCTGGATTTTTTTTTCTTGGGTCCTGCTGTAAGTACACTCTGCTAGCTCCATTTCTGTAAAAATAAATGAGCCATTATATGAACCGACTTCTTATATGCCTGTTTGACTTCCATAATCAGTACCTACATGCAATCCATTTTACCTAATCTCAGCTGAATTAGGTCAGGAATAAAGAATTGATTTCACGAAAAGAATCCACTGTTATTTTGCATTACTATTTGTAATAATGGACTATGGTTGGTGCACTAATTTGTTGCTAAACCTCTCTACATATTGAACTAATTTAATGCAATATAATAGCTATGAATTGCAAAATTATTTGCAGTAAGTTAGAATAGCTTGAATGTTTAAATAAAATAATGCTCAAAAAAATACCATAGAACTGGGTCTATGAAATAAAAAAAAATAAATAAAAAGAAGGTGCCAAAGGCCAATGAATTGTTCCTTCGAATCCGCTGTATTACGGTACAGCTGCCCCGAACAGGAAGAGCACATCTACTCTGCCTTTTCAACCAAATGCAACGTTGATGTTAAAATGTTACTTTTGTGACCTCTGTTGCAAAGCAGAGTACAAATACGTTGACTCATCAAACTACCTTAATAAAATCTAGCTTCTCTCTCTTACTCTTAATGGATATTAATGCATTAATATCAATAGTACTAGCAATAATAAGAAAAAAAAAAAAAAAAAAAAAACCAACAACACTCCCTTGGTTAATAAATCTGACATTTAGAACTGGAGCTTAGTCACAAATGGAGGGAAGAACTTTTAATTGTCTTCTGGCAAGCAGTTCAGTCTAGGGTTTGCAGAGATTTCTCAGAAGCTCAGTTACTTCTACTTAAATTTAAAATAATTTGGAGAATGGCTTAAGTACTCTGTTTTTAAAATTAAATTTGCAAGGGGAGGATTCTCTGTTTTAATGGGTTTTATGATATTTGCATCAGGTGAGAATTGCTTCATAATTTCAGAATAGAGTTTTTTTTATATACGCGGTAGTTATGTGTAGTCACTGAGTTGTAATCTGTAATGCCATTTAGCATTCACTCTAGCTTGCAGTTTAGTTTTCTTGATGCTAGAAATGCAAAAATTCGTGATAATGGCTTTGGTCATGTCTCTTTCTTTCATTCAAGATCTAGAGATGGGTGAGGTAAGGAACTGAAAACATGACTGTCTTTAAGTGGCAGAAATGCAAAGTTATTGTAGTTATTTCTTTCATCTTTAAATAGTCTTTCTGCGAAAAGGAGAAATAGGGGGTTTTATGTAGAATTTTACACAGAGATATGTAAAAATTGTGTAAGATTTTCCTACTATCTAATTCAGGAATACTCTTAAATAAGTACCTACATTATTTATTTTTAGCTTTTTTGGAATAGAAATTCTCTCAGTAGTGGTACTTGTGTTATATTAATGTGGCTTTCTGTACCGATGGGTCCTTTGAATTTCAGATGGAAATAGTTACTGCATCAGGTTTTTGTTCTCTGAGCTGTTTCCACTTTGCAACTCCTATGTTCCACAGTAAAACCTTAAAAATAGCTTTTCTGAGGTAATGTACAAATGTCAAATCAGCAGTTCTGAAAATTTTCTCACTGCAAGTAGTGTTACTTCCTGACCTCAGTGGAAGTATAATCAATTTCTGTAGTTCTGTGCCACTACACTCATCTTGCACAGCCCCTTATTTTGGGAACTGGTGTGGGTTTTTTGTAGCCTTTCTATACAAAACGATGGCAGCAAAGGTTAGGCCCTTCATCTTCCAGATCACCAGAATTTTATTTCCCTGAAAGAGCTCAGAACATGATAGGCAAGACATCAGAAATTATTGGCTGAATGATAGTTCACCCTAGACTGAATTTTTTTTTCCAGGCACAATAAAGCTTATCTGCAATAGTGCCTGTTAAGACTTCTGCTCTAAGTAAGTCATCGGAAAATCTAATTGCTACTGACATCCAGAGAAGACAGATATATTCCTGAACACTAAGCAGCCTCAGTGTTTTATAAGCAACAAACTGACATAAGTAAGTCAGTGGTTTCGTCTTGACATGCTTACCAATGCAGCAAGCACGACACTTCATTGTTATCAACATGGGATTGTTCTGTGGGCAAGATGAAAGAAAGCAGCAAGAATGGTTGAATGTGGCTATTTTGCATGCAGAATGTCGCTTCCAGCTGTGGAGTTCAGAGATTACTCTTTGCCTTGAGAACAGCTGTCTGGTCAGGGTAGTCTTTGATATCTAGCAGCCGGGCAATGTGCTTTTTCTCTACGTCTCACTCTTACAGTTGCTCAGATAGTTGGTTTATGTGATCTGCTACCCTTTTGCAACTTAATTTGTTAAATTCTGATGTAAGTTAGTTACTCTTGAAATTACAGCTTGATTTCATTGGAGTGAACTAAAACACATACATAATTTATATTCAATCTCTCCTCTTGGTGTGAAATTGCTATGAAATATCCCTATGTGAAAGTGGTCACAGAAGGGTAATCTTCACAGTGTTACACAGTGCAAACCTCACTGATGTGGCAGTGACAGCCATAAATTACAGTTATTTTACCTTTACTAACCTAATTTTTGTCGTATCCTATCTCATACCTCTGTCAAAGGATGAGAGATGTTTTTTAAAAGTGTGTGTGCTTTGTTGAATGGGAATGAATGTATGCACTGAAACATGTGTTTAAGTTACCGATGAACTGCATTCTTAAGTGTCAATTTTTTTAAAAGATAATTAGATGAATGAAGTGTTTGTCTCTCTACCCCACATCCTACACTGGGGAGTTTCCCAGCCTTCTAGTGGTACCTAGCTGACAGCTGCTTTACGATGCAGCTACCATCATACTTGCACATATAGTAGCTGTTGCCATAAGTAGGTCTAAGAATTTTGTTTTCCATCAAGAACAGTCAGACTCGTGGTACAGATAAATAAAATGTTAGGAAATAAGAAGATGATGATGTAAAAATGTTGGGTTTTTTCTTTTTTTTTTTTTTTTTTAAAAAAAAAAAAAAAAAAAAAAAAAAAACANAAAACAAAAAAAACCAACAAAAACTGCAGACCTTAAAATTTACAAAAGCATTTAAAGAGTATCAAATGCTGTCAAATTGAGGTATCTCTACTAGGGCTTCAATTAATCATAGAATCATAGGGTTGGAAGGGACCTCTGGAGATCACCTAGTCCAACCCCCTGCCAGAGCAGGGTCACCCAGAGCAGGTTGCACAGGAACGCGTCCAGGCGGGTTTTGAATGTCTCCAGAGCTGGAGACCCCACCACCTCTCTGGGCAGCCTGTTCCAGTGCTCTGNGGCAGAGCAGAGGGGGAGGATGACCTCCCTCGACCTGCTGGCCACACTTTTCTTGATGCCCCCCAGGATGTCATTGGCCTTTTTGGCCACGAGGGCACATTGCTGGCTCATGGCCATCCTGTTGTCCACCAGGACTCCCAGGTCTCTTTCAGCTGAGCTGCTCTCCAGCAGCTCAGCCCCCAACCTGTACTGGTGCATGGGGTTATTCCTCCCCAGGTGCAGCACCCTACACTTGCCCTTGTTGAATTTCATAAGGTTCCTCTCTGCCCAGCTCTCCAACCTGTCCAGGTCTCTCTGTATGGTGGCACAGCCTTCTGGTGTGTCAGCCACCCCCCCCAGCTTTGTGTCATCAGCAGACTTGCTGAGGGTGCACTCTGTCCCCTCATCCAGGTCATTGATGAGTACATTGAAGAGGACTGGACCCAGTACTGACCCCTGGGGAACACCACTCGTCACTGACCTCCAACTGGACTCTGTGCCCCTAAAGCTCAATAAAGCTAAATTAGGGTTCAATAAAGTCCTTTTAAACAACATAGATGTTCCGTTATACCATGGATTTTGCATCACTGAGCGTGTCTTATTATACAGAATATATCTCCTTGGAACTTGCTTGATTATTTTTTGTATTGATCGTCTGTGTACATTTCTCTCCAGCTTCCTCATAACCCAGGAATGTCTGGTTGGGGTTAATGACAGCATTCAGGAGGGAGGTTCATGTGCCTTCTGGGAATCAGTTGCTACGTGGATATTAGAACAGCTCTTTGGTTTTGTGTTAGGCATAGTACAAGAAATGTAATTAAGAGAATGATGACTTAGGTGCAGACTAGTCCTTTTACATAGGTAGGTGCAGTGAAAAGAATGGGAAGTTGTTTGGGCTTTCATTATCACTGTATTGTTTTTCTTTGAAAAAAGAGAATAGTGAGATATAAATATATCTATATAAGTATTGTATATTGTTTATCCACATGTATGTTTTATATATTTGTGTTTATTAATTATATTTTTTATATTATTTAATTTAGAGCTCTCCAACTGGTTTATTACATTCCTGGTAGTACTTTTTCCCAACGAGGGAATATACCAACTGTTTTTTTAACCTGCATATGAAAACCGTGTCTCAGCATATTCTGTTTTTTTCCACTGCTTTCCATATAAATCCCAGTTTCTTAAATTTGTGTTGGTTTACAAGGAATTTTATCTGGTTTTAGTTTGTGACTTATGACTCCATTTATGCCCGGCTGCTATGTTGAAGATTACTAATGCCAATTTGTCAGTTGTAACAGATCTTCTCCTTGAGACCTTCCACCACAGATGTTTTTTTAGTTATTTATGTGTGCCAGCCATGGATCTTAGTCATTCCTTCCTGAACTTTGTCTTGTTCTAAGAACTGACATTTTATATTGAGTTTAAAAGCGTGGTCTTTTGGCTGAAATTTTCAGTGAGGGAAAGGATTATTTTTCTTTGCTTTTGAAGTAGTTCTGTAACTACAGTGGTATTTTTGCTATTGACTTCTGTGGAAATAGGCAAGATGTCATGATGTAAGGACATGTACGAGCTACCTGTTGGTTTGAATTTAGTAAATACATTCTACGCAACATTGCCTGTCTGTTTGTTTTCAGAAGTAAAGTCTTATAGTGTATGTCTTTTGACATGATTTTGGGTTGGATTGTGTAGTGTGGTTATATGCAAAAAACATAGGAGAAATACTTCTAAGAGTTGCATCTTAGTTGCATGTAAATTAAAATAGTTCTTCCAAATCTGCTCACATTTCATTGGTTAGTACTTGTTGTCCTCAGTCAGCACACAGTCATATTAGTCTTTCCAAGGAACTGGGTCAGGCTGTCATACCAAGTAAAGAATACACCAGAGGAGAAGTCTGGCATCTCAGTAGGCGTTTATTTCTGCAATGTGTAGGTACTAAAACTTTCATTCCTTGGCCTTGGGACAGAGTTCCATCTGCTGGAGTTACTGTTGCGTGAGAACAAGCAACCCTTTGGGCTCCCTCATGTTCCTCGTTTGGATGATGCAGTGATTGGAGCAGATGCTTTCTGAAAATGATTTTGTGAGCCCTCCCTGAATTCACCTGTGTTAAAATTTAGGGGTTCAAAACCTCTTAATCCCAAACTTTCTCAGTTTGTTGTTACTTGTTAAAGTCACGTGTGAGAATCTCTTACCAACAACAGTTTGATTATCTACAATTTTTATTGCTTGTCCGATCTGCATTACAGAGTTTGTAACTCCATGTATTATATATACATTAAAGTATACATAGGTGAATAAGGAATTGCTTTAGTGTTTTGACAATAGATAATAAAATAAGATAATAGCTTGTCTGACCTGTTTCTAGACCTCTTTGTAGTACATAATGGAAAAATTTACAGAACTGAAGCGTCTTTCACTCTGCTTTCCCTATGGATATCCATCTGCCTCGGCATCCTTTTATGTTAACAGGCTTCTCCCAGAGCAGAGGGTACAGAAATACAATCTGGAGGTTTTTTACAAGGTTTGGGCTGGAAATCTGTAGAAGCTGTTGCAAATCTTCAGCTCATGTAGGAGGTGAATGGCCTCTCTTTACTGCAGCTGCAAGTGGAAATACTTAATAGTAACTGCTACGTGTGATGGGGACTGCTCTGTTTCAGTACTTGGTAGAGTCTGTAAGCACATATACTTTAAAGGCATACCATAGACTATTGTTTTTTCCTGCAGGTCTCTTTATTGCCGTTTTCGCCTGTTATTTTATGCCTGCATGTTTTGTTTGTATCCCTGCTTTTGTAGCAGAAGTTAACTGAATAGTATTACCAAAGCAGTGCTGCCATTATTGCTGTGATTATTTCCAGTTAAATTGATTTTTTAAAAACAATTGCATCAATTTTAATTCTCTTATAAAGAACGCAATTAATTTCATGTGGGCGTGAGGGATGGGGCTAAGCACTCGTCAGTTTTGGATGAGGCTGCATCAGTGGGGACCAGTAAAAATGCTGCTGGGGTGGGAGTTGCTGATTGTAGCTTGTAAACTTAGACTTGCAGAATCTTGTGGCTAATTTTTAGTACTAGTCTTATTCTGCCGTGCTAAGGAGCTGACTGAATCAGTCTGTGAGTTCGTTACTTCAGGCTCTGATTGTTCTTACCAGCCCTGCTTCTGACTGTGCTTTTGAACAGTGCTTGTACAATGGCTGTCACGTCATCTGTGCGGTTTTTTGACTTTGGAATGATAGCGGCAGAAACCGGTAGGAAGAGATCTGGTAACTTGAAAAAATGCTCATGGAAAACTTGGCGCATGCAGCAGAGAATGATTTAGCACATACTGCTCTCCTCTCATGGTAAAGTTTTCCAGGTATAGTTTTCAAGTATAGAATGGGAGGCAGTGAGTATTTTGTGGCACTTTGTGAATATAGAGGGCTGTGTTAGCTTTTTTTTTTTTTAAAACAAGGCCATTACTCTTAGCTGTATTTTTCCAGCAGAGCCATTACCAGGTTGCTCTGTCTGTGGGGTGAGTCACAAGCTTCATGTGTATGGGTACACTGTCAAGATTGCTTTCAATGGCTAAGAGTATCCCCTTATACCTGGCAAAGTGATTTGCTTTTTTTCTGAAAAAATTAATTTTTATGGTTTGTCAGACTGGTTATACATGCTTACCTGTTTCAGTTTTTCTTTAGTTTATTAATTAATTGGTAAATTCAATGCATTTATTGCTGTGCATTTGAAGCCTCGTTTCTTTTTCCAGTAGAAGAGAATTTGTAGATGCAGTACCATTATTATTGTACCATATTTCAGGACACTAAAAAGGCAATTTTAACATCATTACCATTTTGAAATTCTTCCTTGTATCTTTTTCAGGACAGTTGCAGCACTATTATGCCAGTGTTATTTAGCAATGAGTTCAATTTAATTTCTTTTAACTTTTTAAGACAACATCTGGGGAAGATGTACGGGACTTCACGAAGGTGCTGAAGAATAAGTTCCGGTCAAAGAAGTATTTTGCAAAGCATCCCCGACTTGGCTACCTACCTGTGCAAACAGTTCTGGAGGGTGACAACCTGGAGACGTAAGCTTGATTATAGAGTCATTGCTCCTGGGGTCCCTGGCCTATTCCATTAAAAGTAAAAAATCGAAATCCAAGAAATAATCAACAACATCTGTAGAGCCTCGTGCTGTATTATTTTCAATGAATTGTTTTGCATTATTTGCAGATCTTGCCTGTTTTTGAAAAGGTAACATATTTTAAACTTTGATAAGCATTTTATCATAAAGCCATGGACTTTAGCAGGTAATGTTGGAAGGGGACGAAGGGCTTTTTTACAGAGAACACTTTTATAGTGTTGGGGAGACCAGGTTTTTGGAACTGCGCTGTTTATTGGGTTATCTCAAAGTCCCTGGAGTTAGAAATCTGAAAGCTAATTAGGTTTCTACAGGCCTCAGAAATACAGGTGGCCTAACAAAAGAGAGCGCACTCCGTGTCTCTACAATGTTACGGTGCTGGCAGAAATCCTCCACTTCATGTAGTTACTTGGTAGCTGTCAGCAAAGGACACTCATAAAAGAGAGAAATTAAGATGTGTTCACAGGTTGCTAGAAGTAGTTTCATGGATTGACTCTCTTTGACATCCCAGAGTCTGCGGTACTACTGTATCCCCTGAACACAGCACCGCTTGGCTAGCAACAGCAAATGTGACTCTTCAACATATATGCTCTGCTTGCATGCATGAGCCTGGTGCTTGTCCATGCTTTGTTTTCACAACCAGAGGACTGCACATTTTATTTACAATAAACAAACAAAACCTGCTCATTAGGGGTTTAAGAAACAGGAGGAAGTAATCTGAAAACTGGCCTTGTTGATGGCCTGGCTTCTAAGGAAGCAACGCATATTCAGATGGTAAAATATTACTCACCGGGGCAGTCTTCAAAAAAAAAATGTCACCAATACAGGAAAGCAAAGCTGCTTTGATGTGACAAAAGTTTGACAATGGTGCCAGAAATCGGAATGTTGAAACTGTAATCACAGGTCAGGATAAAACTCTCTTGATCCAGCCATCTGAGAAATATACAGGTAAATTGCTAACATCGTGCTGAGGAAATTGTTGGTATTGGTTTTCTGCTCTGCAGGTGGCAAAACTCAGTAATATTCCTTTAAATGAAAAAAAGAAAAAATTAAAAATCCTAAGTAGTCATTCAAGCGTCAGAATGTAATACAATATGTATTTACCTCTGGTTATTTTTACGCCGTAGGAAAATAAGCATTGATAACTTTGACGTAGGGTGGGTTTTTTTATTAATGGTGTTTTCTACCCCCAGTGTTTTTTTTGTAAATACTGGAAAGCTCCAGTACTTGAGCAGAATTTAAATGAACTGATTATGGTTTGCAAACTGCAGTTCAATCAATAACACTGATTTGTTTGGGTTTTTTTTTTAAATTGATTTTTATTTAACAAAATGAAGTATGTAAGTGAGTCTCATGTCTCTCCATGATACACAGCCGTATCTGTTGCTGTCTCTTTACTACATCAATTGTTGCCGATTCAAATAATCTGGGTGGGTTGCTGGTTAAAATATTTTGTGTTTCTCCAGCTTTCTCTTGCTTAAATGGCACTGAAGTTTTTGTTTCATAGTTTTTCTTTCTTTCTTTCTTTCTTTCTCTCTTTTTTCTTGTTTGTTTTTTGTCTTCTTTACAGTCCTATCACTCTCATCAGTATGTGGCCAGAGCAATATGAGTGAGTATGCAGAACCCCTTTGTCTGGAAAGCTTACTGTACTGGTTGTTTTCCTTTGGCTCAGTTGCTGCTAATCTGATGTGCATGAGCTATAGGGCATGGCTGACACAAAGCAATAACCCCCTCGGCAATACTGTGAATTTATTTGTCATCAGTCTAACTTACTTTAAAAATAGTGTTGTCTATATCATGAATTGCTTTAGACGCTATTCTTTTATTTTTTTTATTTTTTTAAACTAGTCCTTCCCAGTCTCCACAGCTGTTTCATGATGACACACACTCCAGGATAGAGCAGTATGCTACTAGGTAAGAGATGCACAGTTTCTCACCGGTACACTGCATTTTGTGATTGATTCCTGCGGATTTTAATGTACTTTACTGGCTGGACATTGTTTATTAAAAAGATAGAATTCTCTGTACTCAGAAGTAAGTCAAATGTTTTTAAATCATCAACTTCTGAATACAGTCATATTAAATGTAAAGTAGAGGCATTAAACCTGCTGTCATGCAGAATAGAAACTGTTGCAGAATTACTATGAATTATTTCTAAAATGTGCTGCTTTCCTTTTCTTTCTTCATTTTTAGCCTTTGGAAATAAACTGAACTTGTTTGGTATATAATTGTTCCTTGTAGGATTTCAGACATAGGTTTTCATTTTCTTCGGTAATAGGTTGACACTATCCATTACCATTGACTTTTAGCAGAGCATGGAATAATTCCAAATGTTTTATGTTCTGTCTTTTATGGGGTCACCCTAGTCCTTTAATGAGAAAATGTCTATTCTGCCAAGTCCGTCTAAGTGCATCAGTGTTTTGTTGAACTCTTTTCTGTACATTCAGAGCTGGTGATGGTTAAGCGCTAACCAGAGGCACCCCCTCAAAACCAAGTAACAACGCCAAACTTTCAGGCAACAAAAAAATTGATCCATACTACTATGGGAACTGGCTTAATTTTGCTTTTGGTGTTTTTATTGTTGTATCTGATCTCCACAATTAATAAACAATGGTTACTTTTTCAGCTTTTTGAATAAAAGTTCGGAGCTTATGTTTAAGATACTGAATTCTTACTTATGGGCACCATGAGAAAGCTACAGAACAGTTTGTTAAATACCTAGGATACCCAACAGATGATCTTTGCAGCAGGGGAAAAATGGGGCAGAAACTAACCCTGAAGGGCTACCTACTATCAGCCTCACGTTTTTCTTTTTTTTTTTTTCTTTTTTTTTTTTTCCTTTTTTTCTCTTTCCCAACAATCAGTATTTTCATCCTTCATAAGCAGCATAGTACATTGTCCAATACAAAGTGATTTGGAATATCTAAATCATTTAAATCACCCAGCATTTCTTTGAATCTATAACTTAGGCCATGCTGTAATTAGTTAAAACCCATGGACAGGACTACAAACTAGACAAGAGAGCAGAAAACCTAGGCTTCTCTAGAAAGATGTGAGAATTTTCTGTCTCCCTATGTCCTTTCTTCAGCCTGTGGTGCCAGAATGCTGTGGCTTTCTGTGCCCAGATGAATCACAAACTCTGGACCCACATGAAGGATCAAGGGAGATGGCAGGTGCGATACCTGTTTTCCCTCTGCTGCCCCTCGGCTCTCACCAGCTCTGCTCTGGGTTAGACTTGCTGAAGGTGGACCATGTATCTCATTCAGGATACAAAGCTAAACCTGTATCTGCTCTCTGCAGAAGTTGGTTAACAAAACCACAAACTTAAAAAATACTGATTACTGTATAAGTCAACTATCTAAAGCTATTCAAGACGATTTTTCCCTCTAGTAATAAAATCTAAAAATTAAGACATTACTCCATCTGTATCTTTCATACAATTTTTATTGTGTGCTTTCTAGTTGGATCTGTTGTTATGCCTATTTCCTGTATAAACTAGTAAATATTTTTTGTTGTCTTGATCTTTTCAGTTAAGCTTCTTTCAATAAATATTACCAGGGCTTCCTTAATAAGACTGTGTCCAGCAAAAACAGTATATTAGGGCTTAAAACCTTTATTTGCACTGATTGAAAAACATTCAGCTCTTAGTTTTCTCTTAACCAAGTCCCCTACCTGCAATCAAGTACCATCTCCTCATTCTGATGTGCTGTGTCACTTCTGAGTTGCTTCTGATTCCCTTTCCCAGCTTTCAGTTTGTATCCCGCTACTCACCATGAGCTGGGTATGTTTAGGTGCCCCAGAGCAGAGACGATCTGAATGTCTCTAGTCACTTAGGAGCTTGTCCCTCCCTTCAGGGGTGGCGTTAGAGCACAACGTCCCAACCCAGCCACGGTGGGACGAGGCAATCACAGACAACTTCATCCTGTGTGTGCTTTTGTTTATCCTTCTTCAACCCTGAGGTTAACAAATGTACAGATGGGCTAGCTTGCTCCATGCTAAAAGAAGACATCAGAGTTCCAATTTCTTTAGGGCCTTGCACACTCCTTTTAACAAGAAGTTTAGAGATGTCCGTAATTATGCACAACACACTTGCAAAAATATATATGGAATTAAGATACTTTAAAGGAAATAGCTGTATTTGGTGCACTTCGGTGTATGTGCACAGCATTGAGCATTCCTAGATTTTTACATATGTGTCTTAAGATATCTTTCCTAGAAAATTGAATAGACAGAAAATTTCTGCTGTGATTTTAGAGCGGTATGGCCTTACATGTAAAGTATAATAATCCAGTCCTTTTAGATTAATTCCTTCCAAATGAGAACCACAGGCCATGACTCCCTGTAATTACACTGGTTTTTGTGTTGTTTTCCAGGACTTGTCTGTCCACAGTGTGATGTTATTTGCCAAGCATAATTTCATGTGTTGCATGTGCTATATTTAAAAAGTATTCATCCTCTTTTGTTAGTCCAGCATTATAAAATTCAAAAAGAAAACCATCTGTGAAAACATCTCTTTAACTAATTTTACCAAGAGAGTTGTGGTGCGAATGATAATTATACTAGAGACAGAAAATATACTTGTTCTTCGTTGCTTGGCAAGTAGAATTAGTTAATCACAGCACAAGTTTCTCATAAAAGTCCTCTGGATTATAGGTTTGTGTCACAAAATGTAGGAGTTTATTCCTATTTATATGTACCAAGATTGCCATATCTGAGCTGTTTCTAAGTAGAATTGATCTTCACAGTTGCCTCTGTTTTAAGTTGTGCAGCACGTTCTCTGAAAGTCATGGTCTTTCCCTGCCTTTCAGGCTCGCACAGATGGAACGGACCAATGGCTCCTTCCTCACGGACAGTAGCTCCACCACAGGAAGCGTGTAAGTAACTCATACTCATTAAGGCTGCCAGGAACTTTGGTTTTAGCTGCGTGGTATAATCTTCATAAGTTGTAACGCAGAATTTAGTCCCAGGGAAAGTAGCTAAAGTATGACATTAAGGATGCCTGCATAAATTCCTTTATTCCAAGCACCAGTTGTAGAAACTGGTGATGTTCATTTGAGGAACTCTACATTTGTCAGCTATTCTGCTTTAAAAGTGAGGATATTTGATACGACTGGAAGTCACAGCTCTGTAGGTTCTAGTTTGTTATTTCTTTTCTGCTTTTATCAGATTAGAAAAGAAATCCTTCTATTTCAAAGTCGACAATGGAGTGGGTTGATAGCTTTTGCTAACTCCCAGGACAATTTTCTCATTGAAAAAAAAAAAAAATCATCTACATTGAAAGTTCTGCAGAGCAAGAACAGTGTTGCTACTTCTTGCTTAGATTTCAGTTTGGTGGCAGCTGATCCATCTGTTTGTACTTCGGGGTATAAACACAGTCCCACGTTAATTTTATCAATGCCATTTTCTTTTTCAAATTATGTGTCACTTTTGTTGTGAAAGCTTTCACTAAAATGCATTGGTGAACCTGGAAAGCATAGAACCTCTTAAATTACTGATGAATTAAATATGATTTTTCTCAATGTAAAAATACATGAATATTTTAACCTCACTGTATCATCAGTTCTGTTCATTAAATTAGTGTAGTAGGACTCTGCTTCTTTCAAGTTATTAATGGATGTCATCAGCTTTTTTACAGAGGAAACAGAAGTTGTTCTTATTCAGCTTTAGTCGGGAAATGCTGTTGTTCTCAATAACTTTAATTTACTGTTTTAAAATCTAATCACGAAATTATTCTACCTATGAACATACTAAAAATTTGAGATTTAAAATATTTTGCTTCAGAGAAGCATTTGTGATCACGTTAAAACGCTTCCTGTTTCCTGCTAAATTAACTCTACTTTACATAACTAATAAAGCTTTTTTCATATGTAACCGTTTTCACGTGTTTCTGTCATTGTTAGGCTCACCGGTGACAGAAATGCAGCTGAACTATTCCCTTTTGAATTCCCTTAAAAGACAAAGACAGCAAACCAAACATACTGCCACTTGGCAGGGAAAGCTGAAAACTTGAAAACAACTAAATGCTCACACACTTGATAGAGTTGTTTATTTTTCAATTAATGAGCCTACTTATATATAAAGGCCAAACAACCCTCCATCCCAATGGTAAAAGCGCGTGTAAACACTTCGTTTCTACTGGCAAATTGGCTTTTGATTTTAATGTAATTTCCCTGTTCGCCTATAAAAATCACCTTTATTTTGAGAAAAAGAATGAACATGGTGAACCTCTGTACCAACATGCGAGAGAGACTTCTGAATTTAGCTCTTAGTCCTGTTGTCAAAAGGGGACTGCCACGCAAGCAAAATATGCAGAGATTTAGAGGCCAGGGAGGACAAGAAAGTAACTTTTTGTACCTAATGGCATCTTCTCTTTCATTTGCAGATAATACTGCATGCTTTCATTAAGGTACATACCGAAGTACTCACAAAATTCTGAAGAACTGTGGTTTAAAGTTTGGAGTTAAACTATTGCAGGTTTCTAACAGCTAAGAAGTTAGGATCCCAGTTTGGTTCATAAGTTGCCTACAGGTGGAACACTGGGAGTTTAGGATTAGAGTTCAGCTCTGTTCTTAATGGTAAATGCAGTTTAACTTAGAAATGATCACGGTGTAATCATTCTTTATAGTCTGAACTTGAAGGAGCAATTTGAAATTTAGATGCACATTTTTTCAGCTCAGATGCCCCTGCTGTAAACCTCTCTGAGCAAAATCTCATTTTCTTATGGCATACCTTTGAACCTTTAGGAGATGATCACTGGTTTGGAATTCAAATTATCTGCTTCTCATAATTGGAGTTCTGTTCTGTGATCTTATTTTCATCGGTCCTCAAGAGTCCTTCAGTTTACGGTGAACCTAGGGCATAGTTGCATTTAGTATTGGACAGTTACTGCTTTGGTCTTCTTGGGTTAACAAGTTCATCAACAACCAGTTTAACAGTCTTCATGCTCCAAAAAGTATGTGTAAGAAGTGTTCTACATTTGAATGACAATGAGAATGTTTAACTTCTACCGTCAGTTAAACTCCATGAGGTTTTTTGCAGGAATGTTCTGTAATATGCCACTGGGTTAAGAAAACATTTTTCAAAGAAATTTCTTGGGTTTTAATAAGCCTGTTGTCTTGAATGTAATTATGAATTCTTCTATCTCCATAACTAAGCTTTTCTAACCCTCCCCTCCCCTAGGGGTATGTGAATTCCATTGAAAAATACATTTTCATCAGTTGGAAAAATATTTGTAGATAGCTTTAAAAAAAAGTCAGAGTGTTTATTGTAGGATGTCCAGCTTCTTAGCAAACATTCTAATGCTCTCATGCATGAGTTTTCTGATATAAGTACGTTGAATAAAAGTGTTTTTCCTTCATGTCATCGTCTCCATACATTAGGGAGTTCTAAATGTTTAGGCTAAACTGTTGTGATTGATTTTCTTTGGCTTTAATTCATGCAAAAACATCTATATCTTAAAAGCAGACTGGCCTCTTCACAAGTGAGGATGAGCATAAGTTAAAAATGAAGACTCTGCCACAAAGAATGATAAATAGTGTCCCTAACAGAAAGCTATGCCTCACAATCTGACAGATCATGGTGTGATAGAACGAAAAGACAAAAAACTTTGTTAGGAAAATAGGACAAGAATGTAACCCTCTGATTCCTGTAATGTACAAACTATCCTATCTAGCCCATACGGAATTTAAGTGTACTGGACATAGTACAAATAATTTCTGTATAATTGTTAATGTTAAATAGCTGTTTTCTGAGTAATGCCTTTACCACCAGCCATCTTCACATCTGCAGCATCATCGATGCCACTTCACACTCAACTGAAGGCAGAGTTGGAACGTATCTGAAATTTTATTATTTGTTAGGGGCCGTCCACTCAGGTGCAGGAGTAGGAACAAGCAGTGAAAGCCAATGGAACTTTTAGCTGGCACTGCCACTCAAAGACAAACTGGAGCCCCAGCCTGTACTACCTGAATACTTTGACATGATGTAAGTGGTTAAAAGGCATCTTGTCATATAAGAAATTACTTCCACATGATGATAAAATTAGGAAAAGAACAAGTAAGTTAAAGACAAAGCATTTTGCAGGACCTTCTTAACCTTATTCCAATATTTCTCATAGCATCAGTAGGTCAAGGTAAAATTTATTTGAACTAGAATGCACGGTGCTTAGTATGAGAGCCGCAGGAAAAATGAAAGAAGGATCACAAATACCCACATCGTACTATCTGAAATGTAATTTAACAACCAGTTTTCTTAATCAGATAAAATAATACACTGATGAAAAGTGACTGTAGGGAAATCTGAATTTTTCTTTCCACAGCATAGTCTTGTTGCAAGGGCCATCTTCCTGGGGCTTGCTTGTCTGGATGTTCTTTTCCTTTGAGATGTACTTCTTTCAAGCCTGACCTCCTGGGGTGTCATTTTTACCGCTTTCTACTATGGTGAAATGCTGAAAAGGAACTGCAGTCTCTGCTGTTGAAGGACTTTGTGTACTTCTAGCTTTTTCTTGAGGCACGCAGGGTCTTCAGGAGAATAACCACCAAGAAAGGATGACAAATTCATTTTGATGTTGTGCTTTTATTTTGGTTGCTGATTGCCGTCCCCAGATAATTCTGCAGAAGAGTCCCAGATTCTCGAAATCAAAGTGATTTGAGTGCCACAGAGTGCGTGTCACTCCCGTACGTTGTAGGTGCTTGTGAAGCCCTGCCCTGGGACTCCCTACTGAATCTGTCTTACAGTCATGAGCTTTGGTGGTGCAGATTCAAGGTTCAGGTTTTTTGAGCCACAAATTTTGCAAGACAGACCAGAGGTAGAACACGTGGTAAAAATAGACTTTTCCTTCAGAAGACATCTTTTATCAGGCACTTCCTCCAGCATGTGAAAAAGCCTGCTGTCAGCTACAAGGTGTGATCCCTAAAAACAGATCGGTCAATATTCACAGTCTGTTCTGTGCAGACTCTGAACCAGCGAGAGAGGAGGGAAATGAAATTTCCTCTGGACGGAATGACTGGGAGTCCAAACCAGAAAATGATCTGGAATCCTTATTGAACAATTTGTATTTAGCTGTGTCAATTCTCAGTTACTGGACCACTATACAGGCAAAAGTATCTAAGCGTTTACTGGGTAAGCTCTTTCTTTAATTGGTTTTTAAGTTTCATTAAAAAATGAGGTTACGCCTAATGTAAAATCTTGACAGACTTTTCAGATTTAGTAAAGTCAAATAAATATAATAAATCCAGCTTTACAGAGACCTATTTAAAAAAAGAATCCATTTCACGTGACCTGCATAGTTGTTCATAAAATAACTCATCATCTTAAAATGTAGACAGCATGCTTTTTGTTGCCTAATTAAAATAACCAGACTAAATTATTTGATCACGTGAATCTTTCCTGACAACGTCAACACCCTTGCAGAAAAGAAGGCTGTATGTGTAGTCACATTGTATCATTTAAATTAATATCTAAACCGGGTTTTGAAACCTGGATGATGAAGCTGTGTTCTCTCTCTAGTCTGCTTTAACACTCTGTTTCTGTGCCCGCTGAAGATGTGACTTTGAATCCCCAGCATTTCCTGGCATAGTGCAGCCGTTTCGGTCACAGTGGGGGAATTCTGCACGTTTTCCAGGGCTGTAGAAGCAGACTTGGAAGGCACAAAAGGTGTTACATCACTTTACCAAAAATTTAGTTATAAGGTGTGGGTTTGGTTTTTGGTTTTTTTTTTTTTTTTTTAATCAAGATGGTTAAAGGGTGGAGAACTACCACAAGGTGTTTGTTATTGCAATAAGACCTGATCCAAACTTCATTAACTGCACTAGCATTTGCTTTAGTTTTACCTAGACAAATAAAAAATAAGAAGTTATGGTGGGTTTCCCTGAGATCACTCAAGGAGTGGAGAAGATAAACCAGTTAGAGGCTTTTTTTCTATAGGTAAGGGGGGCAGGCGGGGGGGAAGAGCACTGTTCTGTTTCTTCTTCAGCTAACACTGTCAGATAACCCCTGTATTTTTAAGGGACTTAAATTCACATGCAACTCCAATTATATTTTTAATTATATAGCTGTATTGAATGAAAAATTCATTACATTTATTCGTTTGCATGGGAAGATCAATATTGTCATTTCTTCTCATGAATACAGTACTGAGTACTGCCAGGACAGATTAGAAATAAGTGAATGTCTATTAATTCCGTTAAACTTTCGACTCTTTTTTAAAAGCAGAACTCATTAATTAGGTTCCTTTTTCAATTTTACATGTAAACTTTTTGCAAACCAGTAGTTAATCACAAGGGATAAGATGAAGGAAAGTGATACGCAACGAGAGCTCTGTGGAAGGCTGCCTTCATACCTGACTGTTTTTAACCTTTATATCGTAAATTAACTTGTGTGGAATAGAATGCCATGAACTTTTAAAGTGGATAGAACTGTCACAGGCTATAATTCTGTTGTTGTTGTTGTTTCGTTTGGGTTTTCTACATATAGTCTTGCACATTTGTTTGATTGTAATAGTCTGGATTTTCGAATCGCATTGACAAGTCAGAAAGTGGAAGGGCACAGGATAGCTTTGGATAGATAGGGAATAGTTATCCTTGAGAAGAAATAGTTCAGTGTTGTTCTACCACGGGATTAGTCTTCAGTAAAAAGGTTGTCTTAAGGAGTACTACAAAGAACCAAATCACTTTGCTGCGTGATAGAAGTGTTTTTCTGACAGAGAGGCAGTTTTTATTAAATCTGTGGTTATTTTGGCTTGCTCCTAATACTGGTGATGCTTTTAAATGGGTATTGATGTACGGAGCTACCAAAAAATCTTGGTTCAGCAGGACAAAATAGGGTCTTCCATTACACAAACACTATTTGCAGCTCTCATTTGTTCCTGTCACACACATTTGTTCCCTTTACCCCAAGAGCTTGAATTTATTTCTGAGAAAAACCCCAATCCATGTGCGTGGCCTATAAAACTCCTGGTGTCTTTTACTTGTACATGTGTTTGTTTATAGATTATTTGTCACCACAGAAATAATGGCTGTTTCTTCCAGGGTATACATTTCCAAATAACTGGGTTTACTATTCATTCAAATTAGACTGTACATTTGGATCTTTTGTGTTGGAAGATTTTAAATTGACTGGCAGGGAATTTTAAAAAGCCTCTTGAAAAGCTCCATTACACTTTTACTTGGAAAATGAAGACTTTGCATATCATGAACTTCCTGTTCTTTGTATGTGCTTTCAAAGTTAGTCCTTGAGGATGCTTTTCATTATGTCAGACCACAATCAGTTAATAGCAGAATTCATAGATACCTCTTTCCAACAGTTGTAGGGAAAAGGGCAACACAAGAAATATTTTTAATATGAAAAAGTCTCCTTTCTAAATGTTATCTGAATATGCGTATGTATACTGCTCGTGTGTTTTTTCTGTTGTTGACGATGCTGACGATGTTGATGAACTGTAGACGATGTTGAGGATAAAGTTTGTAGGCACAGTATCGTAAGGTACACAGTAACTTGTCAGTGCTATGTTAGCGGCTGGACTTGATGATTCAAAGGTCTCTTCCAGCCAGACCAATTCTATGATTCTCTGCAGTCTCTGGTTGCAGTCAAGCAAAGAGGAGAATTTAAGGAGGGTTTTCTTCAGCATTCATACTGCTGCAGCAATTTCTCTCTTAAAAACACGAATAGTACATGTTTTTCTGCTGCTGATTTATCCTTCTTGAGTAAGCAAGCAAACTATTTTTAGGGCATGGTATCCCTCACTTTCTGTTCATCTGACTACTTACGGAGGAAAGCCAGGAACTGGGGAAGAAAGGCACACCTATAAAAAAGTGAACTCATTTGGACATTATCATATAATTGAAAGTGTCAGGACTTCAGTATCTCCTTACCAGAAGGTATTTTCTATGTGCATCAGGAAGAGGACAGTGTTAGAGTTTATTTCTGTCCCTGAATCTGCTTGAGGAGGAGGAGATCTGCTACCCTTGAGTTTCAAGGTATCGCATGTGTATATTAAAATGGGAATAAAAACCTGGAAATAATAATGCTAATTCAAAACCTATAGCATTATTTTTGCAGCATTGTCAGCCCCTTTGTGCAGTGCACAGTGGTAGCTAGATACTTGATGAGTCATTACTCTTGGACTTTTTGAAGAATTCTGTGGGGATTTTTTCTCTCTAATTTTATCGGGTAAATCGAGCACACCAAAATTATCTTCTAAAGAATATTAAAAATGCCACCTATTTATGATAAAAAAAAAAAGGAACTATCTGATAGCTTTTTTGGTCTTCTTTATTTTTAAGGCATTTCAAATCAGTCATTTTTGGTTTATATTATCTCAGATTCTTGTTTTCACTATGTCTTTTCAAACCACCAGCAGCACTTGTTCTGTATGCATACATTAAAGTAAACTGGTCTTTTACACCACTACAGCTCAGTTTTGCTTTTCTTGTGCATTGTATGTTTATATGGGTTTTTTTGCAGTATATTTTTTAGAGACAACTGATAAAATTTTTAATACCATTTGCTGAAAGACACATCTGACAGTTATAGAGTAGATTCTTGCAGGCTTATTTTCTGCGCACTTAGTCCTTTTTCATAAACAAACAAACAAAACCCGTCAGCTTGACAAAGATGTTTGCTCATGTAATTACTGTTTTCCTGACTGCTCTGTCTTTATCTGTGTTGTTTCATTGCTGTAGAGAGGATGAGCATGCCCTTATCCAGCAGTACTGCCAGACGCTGGGAGGAGAGTCGCCTGTGAGTCAGCCACAGAGTCCTGCTCAGATACTCAAGTCAGTGGAAAAGGAAGAGCGAGGAGAGTTGGAGCGCATCATTGCTGACCTCGAGGAAGAGCAAAGGTCTCATAACCGTCCTATCTGGTGTCCAAAATGCCACCTCATTGTTGTTTGGGCCATGCACTATGTATAGTTGTTGGAGATGAGAAGAGGTAGATCGAGGCATGTTTCATGCATAGCCTGACTCTGTTAGGTAGAAGAGGGCGGGTCTGTGATAAAATACCTCAGTTTCAACTCTACTTTATTACTTTATATTTCATGTTTTCTTTCCCATAAACCACAAGTCAAGGCATTGTCTTTGTATGAGCTAATTGTGTTCTGTAGTTGGAGGTAATAATAACATCGTTTGATCTAAGGACTTTTTTTTATTTTAATTTGCTTAAGTCATCATTACCCTCCTGTTTTCAATATACCAGGAGTCTGCAGATAGAATATGAGCAACTAAAGGAGCAACATCTTCGGAGAGGAATAAACCCTCTTGCATCACCTCCTGACTCCGCTGTGTCACCTCAGCATGCTTCTGAAGATGCTGAGCTCATTGCTGAAGCTAAACTCCTGAGGCAACATAAAGGTCGCCTGGAAGCAAGGATGCAAATATTGGAAGATCACAATAAACAATTGGAGTCTCAGCTTCACCGGCTACGGCAGCTACTTGAGCAGGTAGATGCACACTGATATCTTTCCCCTGTATTGTTTCTGCATGATGGATTTCTTGGTGGAACAAACATGTTGGAATTTTACTGCAGGTATTTTCACCACCCTAGTTTGGTCTGTCGCACTCAGTCATTTCTAGGAAGACATTTTTCCCTACCCTCTAGTATAAGTCACGGCGAAAGTCAAATAAAGTCAAATGAGCACAAGATTATTACAAGTGCTGGAGTGATCATGGTAACTTGTGAAACATTGAGAATACCACAGAGACAAGTGCAATAGTTTTTCGTGAATTAAAAAGTGGAGGGAATAAAATATGTACCCTATTCCAAGTAGTGGTGCCAGTCGTGCCCTGTATTTGGCTTCAGTTTTCCAATCTTTCCTTAAATAATTCATTTATTTGTTGTCATGGTTAGTCACTGAAACCTTTCTTAGCATGCCAAAGACAGATTGCCAAAGATACATGTAAATTGCAAAGGAACAATTTATTCCATTAAAAGTCCAGTTCCTCTTGAGTAGCATATTTAGGCCAATAAGTTACAGCAAAATGGTCTGCGCACAAGTAACGCTGAAGGCAAGAGCCTTTTAGCAAATGTCGGTAGCTAGAGCTTGTAGGGTTTCTTTGTTGGGGAAAAAAATGCTGATTGTTTCTGCAGTCAGCATATGCAGATCTAGATTATGAAAATAGCAGCAGCAACACCTAGGAGGTGTTGTTAGAGATGTTAGTTTGTACTGTATCATGTGTGGAAGCTTGAATGATGAAGAGAAATTTCTATAAATGTTTCCTGCTAACTGTTACATTTGGGTCAGAGTCCAGTGAGGCAAATGATTTCTGCCTTCCCTGAGCCAGGTGACTGGCCATAGGTAGTAAAGGACTTAACTAAGCCAGGAAACAGACCACAGAAACCAGGTATCAAAATGACATAAGTTCCTGATGTAGGTGATACTCACATGACAGTGATAAAGATTATTTTTTGTTTGTTTCACTGGCACTGTCATTTTTTAGGCAGTTTTGGCTGAATAGCAATAAGATGCATCTGTTCCAATGGCTTCCCTACCCCTCTAGCAGAGTATTTTTGTTGTTGTTACTGTCATTCCAGCATCTTTAATCAGTATTTGAGTAGCTTAAATATTTAACAGGGAAGATAACAACTGATGCAACTGCTCGCAATCATTCATGAAGTAAGTATCTTGACAACTGTGGCCAATACTAGGTGTTTCAGAGGAGGGTTTAAAATCTGCAAAGAAACAGCCGTAGAATAGAAACACAGAAGTTCTGCCAAACTGACAGTCACTTTCAGCTTAGTGCTTAAAGCAGGAACAGGTTCAGCCTTTAAAACTTTCTTTTTTTCTAGTGTAGCTGTGGATAATCTTATAATGTTGTTATCTTTTCAGTATCCTTATAACATTCTTAGTAAGACCTTTAGGGTAATACATGTGTGTTGTGATAAGGGGGGGGTGGGGGGCAGTGGTTTCTTCTTTTCAGCTCTGTCTTTGGATTTTTGTGGGCATTCTGCAACTTGTGCTTTCTGATAGAGTAGGGTAGAAGAGTTAACTTTTTTCAATATTTTGGATCATGTACACCTCATTAACTATATACTGTGACTCTTTTGCTCCCTGTACAAAATCCCCTCTGTGGGAGTCATGCTGTGCTGCTGATAGTTCCAGGTGCTGTTCCCAAAGCGGTTCCTGTTTCTCCTCTGCCTTTTAGTAGAGGGGCTGTGAAAAGTCAATTATATGAGAAGGTCTGCATTATTGCTTTTATAATATATCTGTGACTTTTCAATGTGCCTTTCTATATGCATCCTTACGTTATTTAGCAGGCTTTTTTTGACCTGCCACTAAGCGGATTTTTTGCAGGCTGTCCCCAAGGATGTTGAAGCTACTCCCCTGAAGGGGATTTGGAAATTGTAAATAATTCACATTTTTAGTGTACATTCTTTGGAACTTCTTTTTTTTTTGACATTACTACAATCATGAAGCAGCACTGAATCCCATTAATGCCCCCTTAACTTTCTGAAAAAATGACCACTCTTCGGCATGTTTGTTTCTCTGTCAGTCTATGAAATTCTTTACCTTTTTCACTGCTTGAGAAAGGACTTTATCAGAAGCCAGATGAGGATCTGAGTATATTTACTTGTTTCTTTTGTTTTATTGGCTGTCCCAATTATTTTCAGTGTCTATAAGGTATACCTTTTCTCATTAAAGAGATGGATGTTTTGTGTGGAAGAGTCTCATAAGTCCCAATGTCAAAATACATAACAACTCTGTAATACCAGTAATAATAATTATTGCTTTACAGCAATTTCTTTGCTGTGGCTGGCATTTCATGCCATCTCTGTTTCTCTCTTCCGTCAAGTCTCTCCATTTCTCTTCTCCACTCAGCCTCTTGACTGTTGTTTGGGGTAATAACACTGCATCTAAAATACTGGGACTTTTCTTTAAAAGATATGGAATGAGTCTATCTACATGCAGATATTTGGGTAGAGAATTAACAAAACTTCAAAACTTTCCTGTACTAACTGTTTAAGCCAGATGAGAGCATTCTAAGACATTCTTTAGGGATCGCTTTTACCAGAAATATGCATGTGTCCTCACCACACATTTGCCTACTTCAGGTCACAATTCTGAGGTTACCATACTATTTATTTTAGCAAGCCCAAAGGATTGGTGGCTGTCACACGATGCTGTCATTTTTGTCTGCCTGATTGATTATAGTGCCAAAGAGGAAGGTGAAACAAAACTGGCCTGTGACAAGTTTGATACCAGCTTGTTAATCAAGTAAAGAAAAAATAAAGAATCCATTTTCACTTTTCTTTCTTCAGCCCTTTTAGATACGGCATGTGCAAAGTAGAAGTAAGACCTATTATGAAGGGCATTTGAAGCCTGCTTGGATTTTTCTCTGCTTGTCTGAGCTACTGAATAGAGGTTTCATATTGAATTTGATATTGAAGTTAATGGGAGCTAAAATCATTTGTCAATGGCTATATGATTTATTCTAAGACAGAGTAAATAGGGACTGCAGCTCCCTCTTCAACTGAAAGCAGAGGAGATTTATCAAAAGAGCAGAAGAGACTTTCTTTTGTGGCTGGGAGAATAAGTCTGGAACAAGAAGAAACATCTGTAATAGATGTGAGAGGGAATTGGCCTTTTTGAGGTTCTCTGTGATTCAGANTTTTTTTTTTTTTTTACCAAAAACAACAGAAGCCAAGGGCAGAACAGGTGTTCTATCTATCCATTAAGCCACAGAACACATCAGGCCATTCTTTGGGAAAGACACCAACCGGAGGCACAGTGAAATAAGGCACTGTAGATCAAAATTGGTTAAAATAAATACCTCTCCTAGAAATGCGTTAAAAACTGATGTAGTAAAGAAAGAATCCTCATTTTCAGAGTTTTCTGGAGAAGAACCTGTCTGTCCCTTTCTATCATTATTTGATTTTGCATAAAAATAAGTTTGAAAGCTTTCAGAAACTGGAATTGGAAACTTCCTCCTCATCCCTATGGAGTCATGCTCGATCTCTCTGCTTTTATTTATTCCGGAAGAAGAAGGCAGCATATAGTAACATCTAGGCTATTTTCTTATGGTTTCTGGCTTAAGAGTTGTCTGCTGGGTTGTTTCAAATCAGAAGGCATTAACTTCATGATGCCTGAAGGGGGTTGATGATGGAAATGATCAGATTTTGTAGATGTTATGCAACTGGGGTCAAGTAGAACATGATTTTCTAGTTTTTTCTCAGGTTCTCTCCCAGTAAAACCTCTTAAATCATGTAAATACATGAAGCTATATCCTCAACTATTTTGCATTTAAGATTTTTCAGTATCTGATTATTATATTAAAGCATTTATACCACTACTAGAACTCTTCTCTTTCTGCTTCAAACCCCACTTTTCATTTGCTTAACTGATTTGCCCTGATTTTGGAAGAAGAGGGTTTGTTTTGGCTTTTCTTGCTATTGCAGGCACTGGAACCATGTAGTGTAACATTTATTTGTGTATTTAAATGAAAATGAAGTCATCTGCAATTGTCCTCTGATTAGAAGGGGATGTGTTTTTGGGAGGTTTGTTTTTATGTTGGTTTGTTGTTTTTTTTTAAATCCAATTGCAGTATTTCATTCTGACCACTGCAGCAATATATGTTACATCAGTGTAAAGTATTCTAAGTATGTTTTGTTTGCTTTCAGTTTATCCACTGTTAGAGTCCCCATGTTCTGCAGGGGTTTTTTGTCACTTGCAGTAGCACTCCAAAGTGATACTAAATAACCTTCACTACTAACTCATCACTTAAGTTTGTAGGCATCTCCTTTCTATCCTAATTAATCTTGACTTCACAATGCCTGACTATCCTTGATCTAGCTTATGTGTTGCTGCACTGCAGTTTTGTATCATGTCTGGCACCCATCTTCTTTCCTCAGTCACCCTCAGCCATCTCTGCACCATTTGTCCACAGGTCCTGCTGGAAGAGGGAGAGAGATCCACTCCGGGTGCAAGTTTGCATTTTGGATTATGCAAATTCTCTCTGCCTGTCTGTTTGTGGAGTGGGCAAGCAGCCACGCTGCCGCTGGAGGTGGCCTTTTTGCTCTGTACTGAAGTAACTCGTAACCCTCGGAGAGTTTGCTTCATCTCTTTGCCATTACAGCTCTAACCTCTTCTTGAACAGAGGTTCCTGGCTATACAGAATTGCCTGGAGTTAGTTACTCCAGGCTTGGCTTATTTAAAATCACCGCACTCATTTTACCCAGACCCCATAGCTGGGTTGAAGCCTGATACTGAATAGCAACTTGCTTAACTACTTGATAGACATTCACTGTTCATAGGAGTGTCTTGATGGTAAAACCCTTGGCTGGCTTGAAAACATTCCAGTTTCTGTTTGTCTTCTATATGCAGAGCATTATTTCTTGATTTATTCTTTTAGTCAAAGCTGGAAGTTGCTATTGGCATGCTGAAAGAGATGAGATTTGGAGGAGGAAAAAAGATTTGCTGAGTGCTCAAGGAGACATTTCCTTCTATTTCTCATCACTGTGTATGGAAGAAAAAGTATCTTTCATTGTTTATCAATCTTCAGTTTTGTTGAAGACTGTTTTTTTAAAATAGAAGTTGTGGCAAAAAATTGAACGTTGCACTTAAGACTGCAAGCTGCAAAGGAGAAAACTTGTGCATAAATTAACTGCCATTCTGTATATTACCTCATTGCATCAAGTCTTATAGATGTTCTAGGTACTTGTTCAGCCTCAGTTTCAAAAAGATCTTAAAAGTAATTATATTTTTATAAATCTGCTTTTGACAGATTTACTCAAATAATCTGCTCTTTAAGCTGTTTGGAAGTAATTTGATGATTTGAAATTAAAAAGATAAATGACACGGGCAACCATTTCATGTAAGATTCTATAACTGCCTCAGATGTAAATTCAGCTTTAGGTGCTTCTGTTTTTTTATTTGGAGCTCAAAAACTGTATTACTACTCTCTTCCTCCAAGGATTTCTTACAAGAAAGAAGGAAAAGAGGAAAAAAAAAATGCATCAACTGGAGTCTCAAGAATTACACTTAAGTCTAAATTTTCTTTTAACAGGTTGTTGGTTTCTTTCCCCGCCCCGTAACGGTTCTATAGACCTAAGACAACTTTCAATAGTTTGGTGAGCAAACATGAAAGAGCACGTTAAAAAGGAAAGAAGAAGGATGACTGCATAAAAGCCCACAATTAAATTCTGTAGATACAATTTATCTAAATTTGGGTATTATTGTCTTTAATGTAGCCTGAGTCAGACTCCCGGGTTAATGGCGCCTCCCCCTGTGCTTCGCCTCAGCACTCTGCCCTCGGCTACCCGCTCGAGCAAGACACAAGCTCGCAGTTTCATCAGACAGGTAAGCGTTTTGGTCCTATAATGTGCGACGTGGGTCTATAGGTGACTACTGAATAGGTTTGTTGGCATCTTTCTGAAAAGAATTATAAAGGAACAGAGCTTTGTGATGCTACTGGGAGCAAGACTTACTGCAGCTAAAGCTGTTGCTTCCCCACACTTGCAAACAGCTGCGGTATCACAAGAATCCATGTGACTGAATTATGGATTTCTGTCAATAGACTCCTTGGTCCCATCCCTTTTTAGCAAGTGAATTTACTGGACAAATCCATCCTCACTGAAGGGGGAGAAAGATTTCATTGGACTGAAATGGCCAACAGCTGTTTGTCCTATAGTACATCCATGCACCCAAGTAGTCTGTCAGATAGAGGAAGATGTCCAAAACATGTAATCGGAGTTTCCTGATGGATGCTTTAAAAATTCTTCTGTGTCCTCTGCTTATCCTGGTATTTTGATGACCCCACCACTCAAAGACTTCACGTCTTTAGGAGTTATTGAGTATTTAAGTGTTTGTCCTCTGTGCATGAGGGGATTTCTCTCTTGAAAGATTATTTTAAATTCTGCAATAGCAGAACTCATTAATTCCACTGGGAATTAGCAGAAATAACTACAGACCACTGAATGTGCAAAATTAGGGGAAAAAATAAAAGATTTTTCTCAAATTATCATAAGTGCAATTTCCTCCCTGTTTTGTTTTCAAGCCTCATGTTATAGAATAAAAAAATACTTTATTTCTGTGGAAAACAGGAAAAATATTCCCTTGCATACTGAAAAGTTCTCATTCAGCATTGACATGTAGGTTTGCTTTAATTTATCTGGAAAAATATGGAATGTCTTTGAGTCTGATTTAAGGCAATGGTAGATTTATGAGAGATGCTAATAACACTGCCAGGAACAGCAGCGTTTAAAAAAATAAAAAGATGAGGACGATTTTAACGCTAGTCAAATTGCTGGTGCATATTGAATAAAGACCATCTAAAAGATAAACTTTTTCTGAAAATAATGGTGTATTCACTCTGGAAGTTATGTGACAAATCATCTGAAAATGGAACAGAATATTAATTGATCAGCTACCAAGCATAATTCCTTCATCGTGTAAACCTTTTATTTATTTTAACTGTAAATTCTTATATGCTGCTCCTTGTTGGCAGTTCCATCTAGTTTAAATCTTGGGTGCGATGGTTGAACCCAAGAAGGGAATGGAAGAGAAATGAGTTCAGCTGCAAATCAATAATGTAACTTTCACCTCCTCTCCCAAGGCCGGCAATTATCAATGACAGTTCCTGCACATTAAGTTACAAAGGCTTTAGGTAGTGGTTTCCCTTGAAATATAAAGGCGTATTTAACTGGAAGGTTGGATGAGAATGCCTTTCAGAATGTTGTTGTCCTCTTTTTTTTTTTTTTTTTTTTTTTCACCTCTTGTTAGTAAATTCATTGCTCTCTTTTGTTGTCATATCTGCAGATGACTTGTTAGTTCCACCTCACGATACCAGCACAGATCTAACAGATGTCATGGAGCAAATCAACAGTACATTTCCAACTTGCTGCTGTAAGTGTAACAAAATAAGTCTCTGAGAATAGTATTGAATTTGAGCTGGTCTTTTAAAGAAAAAAAAAAAGTCATTCTTGTGGTATTGACTAGGAAAAAAAATCTCTCTGATGAGATTTCTTGTCAAGATACGCAGGCTGCATAATTCTGTCCTTTAAAGTTGCTCAATATACACTATTTGTGAAGGGAAATAAACAAATATTCTCACGTTTTAAATGGACGTGAATGCCTGTACGAAAAGCCTATAGCCCCATATGGAATTCTCATTTTGTGTCCACATAAGGCAAAAGAGACCCAGAATCCCATTTGCCGCTGATGTAGAACTTCCCTGAATGTAGATTCAGAAATTCGGAATGCTGTTGCTCTAGTAAAACTTGGAAAAAAGGCCTTAGGCAAGAGGAGGGACCACGGCCCAATCCTGACTGCCTGAGCTAATTATTGAACTAGTTGTTAAACTACTTGACCAGAGGAAATAACTGTTAACACAGCACATAACACCTTTCCCTGCTTAAATGCATTGAAAGTTGATGTTTTATTCAGTGTCTATTAAAGAGAGATCAAAAGGAAAACCAGTTCGTTTCATATGCATGGCTTCTGTCAGCTGACATACGTTTCCACTGATCCTGTTCCTTCCAGAGTGTCGCTGCACTTACAAGAGTGAGGAGCTCTCTCTCCGGTTCCAGCAATATTTCATACAGATTGCTGGTTTTGGCAGGGGAGGTGAAGTGGCAACTTCGTTATTAATGTATTTTTGTTTTTCAAATAGATGCATACATATATATGTTCACTTTCAGCTCTTGTGCCTTTGAAAAACAGTAGTGATATTCTTTATATTCTTAAACTTTCATTAGTTTTAAAAGGCACAAGTGAGAGGGAGGGTGTTTATGCCCAGTCCTTTTGGAAGCATCAAGATTGAACTCTATTCGATTCTAGTTTGTAAACTCGGTGAATCTTGTTAAAATACCCCTCTTATCTCTTGTACATACATTGCTTGGCTGTGAAGAACTGCATCACGGTAGATACACTTTGCACATTTTGAGAAAGCAAATTAGGATCTAGCAAAAAAGGTTTTGTTGCAGCTGTCCTTTGAGATTTTCAGTGAGTTCAATAGTTCAGGGCCTATCACTTTGCAAGTTAAGGATTTGATTCTAAGGAGCATCTCTTCCTGAAGTCAAAAGCTTGTGGAGCTACTCAGCACAAGTCAAGGGTGTGTATGTATCGGTAGAAAATGCAAGTCAAGTATCAATTCTTGTTTTTGCACCTTTCTGTCTTGCATGTACAAGCAGTATAGCAGCTACTGGACATTTGGCCCAAATGAATTCACATCAAATTTGCAGAAATGCTCCCTTGCATACCTGCGTCAGGGCAAGCTTGATAATGATGTCTGCTCTCCGCTACCAGGAAACATGGGGAAAAAATAATAATACCCATAAGACAATATCCTGAATGAGGCAGGATGGAGGACTGCACGTGAAAACCGTGGCCCCACATCCTTTCATACTGCGAAGCGTTTCTGACCATTTAAGATTAAAAGAAGTCACAATTTGAAATTTCATGTGATTTTGCCCTCTGCTATTGATGTGCTGCTGCAGAAATCAAACCAAACCAGCATCCCCCAATTAGCGGGTACTAGTTGTGTTTGCTCTTCTTCAGTCATTCTACAATATCTTTTACTTGGGAGATTCACTAGGAGTATATTTATTTTTTTTAACCATAGACTGTTTTAGAAGCCTGGAATGAGGATTATTAGTCTGACCTTCCCAACAGAGTGCATTAAACAGCATGACTTTTGTTAGGGAAGACCACAACAGACGATCTAATCCTTCATCTTTTCCTGTGGCCGTTTGAGATAGATCTGTCTTTCTGGACAGACAATTGTCTAACCTGTTCTGTGGGACTTCCCGTGATGCAGGCTCCATGGACTCTCTAGGCAATCTGTTTTAAGAACATCACTGTATTCCTAACCTTAAAAAATAATATTCTTACTCTTTTTTAATTATGCCCAAACAAAATATTATTAGAACAGCCTTCATGTTCAATGCATCATTTAAAACAAACAAACCAACCAACAAAAGCTGTTTTTTTCACACGTCTTCGCTACTGATCTCTCCTAGCTTTGCTGCAGCTTTCATTAAGGACTAGCATCTGAGCCTTATGTAGATTATTTTTATTCCATCTTGACTGTAAAATAAAGCCAGTCTTTTTATTTGCTGTATTTGTTTTTGTGGGTTGCAAGTTATAATTAATCTTGAAATCAGTATTTCTACTTACTCCCAATATCCTGCATGAAGCAGTTAGGCATACAGTAAGGTCAACGCTGCTCTTAATGGGGTTCTTTTTGGCCCTCAGATTCTTTGATAACACCACCTCCCTTCCTTGTTTATGAGGTTGGTCCTCAGAACTAGGCAAGTGTGCAACACTAGGCAGAATTCTTGTCTTTGCATCCAAGTGAGTTCCAGAACAGAGCATTTTGAGCGGATGGTATTATAATACAGCACTCGTAGATCTGTGTGTTCACACGTGGTGGAAAAGGAATGATTCGTATCATCTATATATTCATAAACCTATAGATGTTTTCACAAATGTACTTTTCTTGTACCAAAGTTATGTATAGACCATTACAACACACTTCTAGTTAAACATTCATTTTTTTTAAGATAGGAGCCTCTCTGGTCTTCTGTAGTACATATTTTCTGGATTTGTTTTTAAACTGCCAGGATGCAAAATCATGTAAATTTCTAACTTTCTTTTTGTTTTTGTTTTTCCTCTTTGCAGCAAGTTTCACTGGCAGACCACAGGTATGAGACATGTTTACATACTTGCATAGTCATTGGAAGCAAAGTAAAGCAAGTGGAAATGTTCCATTAAAGCCAAGTGGTAGAGGTTTTTTCCCTGTATTTTTCCCTAGAGGTCTATTGGGAAGCTAGACCAACGTAACAGGAAGGCTAGATTCTGGAATTTGCCAGTTAATAGAAAACTCCTGCTAGTTCAGGCATTACCAAAGATACCATGGTGTGCAGTTGTGGGATGCTGACTGAGTGGAATCAGCTCAGATCTATCAGGGCCAATCAGTTTCAAGCCAGCATCAGCTCTGCAAGACCAAAGCTCGTTCTTGTAAAGACATCCTATATGTCCTTGTGCCCTGGTGCCCGTTGCTTCAGTTCCAGGAGCTACGGGCACCTGGGCACAAAAGTCAAGAGCCATGCAGCATCTTAGGCATTAGATTAAGCTGCCTTCTGCCAGCAGGCAACCACTTTACAAACCCAAAGCAGAAATTTGGCTACTTTCAGAGTTCACAAAAATGTGAAAAGCAATCTGGTATTTAGATACTTGTTCTTGAAAACCTATTATGAAGAATCAGTTAAATTTCTTTTATAAGTAACAGAAATGGGAAAAACAGTTGCTATATGTTCAGGTTGATATTAGAGCCCACATATGGCAAATAAGGAGTGACATAAATCTTGTGTTATTGCAGAGTTCTTTCGAAGTTTGTTAAATAAATTTTAAAGATGACCACAAATTGCTGTGTGAGACTTCAGAAAAATTAAGTGATAGGAAAGAGTCTACTTACTCCCCTAAATTGCATCACTTTGTCCATTAACCCACAGTTTACAAGGTCAGACCTCCCCAAAATGAACATCTAAAAATGCAGAAATATTGCTCTATAAACACTTTCCTGTATTGCAATATCTGGGATAGTAGGATTGTCTTCCCATGCAGGAATTTCTAAAGAGAATAGGATGAATCGTGTCCTGCACTCAGATAACTCAGACTTTGTGGTTCAGTCTGTTGATAAGTTAAATTAGTGAATTAAACTAGCATTTTTCAGAAACCCTTCCTCTAAGCAGGCACAGAGATAGCTATCAGTGTTATCAGTGAATAATATAATATTCCTGAAAAAGCGTGTGATTATTTTTTTTAGATACAGCGTGATTCCCAAATGGTCTCACTGCAAATCTACCCTTCCAGAACCATTTAGAGAAGGCACTTTTGTCTGTTTAGGAACAGAATCCTGAAACAGGAGCCTGGAAATAAGCATCACATTTGAAGGGGATGAGTCCAATTCTAGACAGTCTGTACTCTCCAATTTTTACCACTTAGTTTTCAGGTAGGACAGTGGTTTGCCTAAACGTTTTTTTCTATGGGTGCAGAACAGGGAGATTCCGTAAGTTATATTTACTGCTCTTCAGGCTAACATGCTCTGGGCCTTACTCAACAAGAATTTTAAACACTGCAGTATAGTAAAATTAGGTTTCTCATAACTACATGCCTCAGTGATTTGCTGAGTCTTGGGCAAATACATCTAAATTTTTAAAATACAGGGGTTTTTGAAAGATGACAGCCGTGTCCTTAACTGAGCCCAGGGTAGTTAGAGCTTTCTGTGCGTGTTAATGTAGTACTGACGCAGTTATTTCTCATCATGACAGGCAATGTGAAGTGTTCATTTGGACATTGACCAGTGCTTCCTGACGTGCAGTACAGCCCTCTTCTATAACCCACCAGTCGCGAGTTCCACTTCATCAGAAGGCTGCATGGGACCCTGGAACATGCTGTTCGCTCTGACTGCGTGTTCTACTTGAAATAGTGAAACACTGAATACCCAAAGACGAGGAAGTTGGTTTTATAGTATTGGGGTTTTTTTTTCTTCTTCTTCTTCCCTTTCTATGCAACTGTAAATTAATGAGCAGTGGAGTATTTGTCACTGATTTGTATAAATATACAGCCGCGGGAAAAGGGGCAGGGGCTTTATATACGTTCTTTTTGATAATCGTAAAGAGAACTGCATAAGGAGTTTGGAGCAAAATGTTACATTTATACATTCCTTTCAGCTCTTTGCTTTTACATTGTAAAATACCCTTAGTTATATTCTCACACATTTAATGTTCTGTACTGATTATTTATATGCTAATCATCTGACCACACAGATTTCAGATTACCCTTGAATTGTTTTCAGGATTGACGTATGAAGTTCCCACATTTAGCACAATCTGCGTTATTGTTACTGGTTAACAAAAATTGCTGTTGGGTGCAAGCTACAGTATTTTGACTCCACTAAACGAGGTAAACTCTCACTTCGAGTCATAATCTTCCTCCTCGTGCACCAAGATTTTAAACTTTCTTTTAGTTATTTCCAGCCAACACACTCCATGTGGAGGATTATTTTTTTAAGCCTTACTCTGTTTTGAATCAGGAGATAGCTAAAAAGAGGACTTAGATGATAGCTTGAGTTGTTTTTAGTAAGGACGATGTTAGTGTAATCTTTCACAACTTTGTTCAGAGACAAAGTTTGCTGTTCCCTGCTGTGCCAAACCTGCTTCAAGTTTTGGAATTTACAGTCTGTGAAGTAAAGCTCATTTCCGTGAGATCCCTTTCTGATGATCTAAACGCACCCGTCTTTTGTCTGCCTCTTGGAAATGAAAAGACAATTAGAAAGCCCTTTCCAATACTATTAGCAATGGAACATTTTCTTCAAAAACTGCAATGCGCATAGATGTTATCATTTGGCATTGTAATCTTACAACTCCTCTTCATCTTTGAAATCATTTATTTATATACTTCGGGTAGGGATAATTACGGGAAAATTATGTCACTGATCAGCTGATCTCTAGTTTTAAAAGTATCATAAGAGATTTTAATGCCTTCACAGAGTTTACAATGCTGCATGGACACTTGCTTTAATTTCAGGACATACCTTTAATTGGTAAAACTGCATGTGATATATTTCATGTATAGTGGAGAGAAACTAAACTGTGTTGTTCTTAATTATTACTGAAGAAAAAAAATAATCTCAAAATGGTATTGGAAGAGTTATAAATTCTCTACTGCTACCAAAAAACGCTAGAGGACATTAAGACAGTAGGTCAGGAATTTCTAGTGTTTTTGTGAAGTGCTGCCAACTAGAGTGTCCTGCACCCACAGTACTCACTCCTGGACTGCTGCTGCTCAAGGAGTGATTTGGGCACAGCGTTGACCACATTCTAGTGTTGGCTCCAGTGCCAGTTCTTTCTGAACCCTTTGGCAAATTATTTAACCACTCTGCCTCTGTTTTCCCATCTGTAAAATGGGGACGGTAGTACTTACCTCTCAAAGGTGTTGTAGGGCGTGCTTAGTTAGTGTCTGAAAAGCTCTATATAAATGCTAAGTATTACTCCTGAGCGACTGCTGCAAAATCGTCAAGGTGGGAAGAGAAGATGCTGGCTCCTGGAAGTGCTTCATCTATTAAAGAAAGTAGCATAGTTATTTTGAGAAGAAAAAAATCCCACATTTTACAGAAGAGGAAAGCCATGACCACCTTTCTACCTCAGACCTATCTTCAAGAGTAGTATTGGAAATAGCTTTATATTCTGTTCTCTGCAAAGTACTTTGCTTTTATCAAGCTACATCATTATCTAGGCAAAGAATCCTTAAAAATACCCCCCTACAGAAGTAAAACAAGGTCTCAGTAGTGAATTCGGTGGCTTTTATTTTTGTTCTGGATATGAGGTTATGTATAAAGTTGTTTTTCTGCCTGTGTTTGTATGCATCCTTTGTCCTCTGCTGCCAAGTAAATGCTACTTCAAACACTACATTGTAACATTCTTCCTCTAAGACAATAACAAATAAAAGGAATATATTGCAGTAACATGAGAAAAAGCATGGAGTTCTTTCAAGTTGTGTGGACTTCCAAGGATGGCATTATTGCTAAATGCTGAAAATTTCATTCTGAAAAAAGATTAATTTTAAGATGGGTGTGCTATGATAGTCTATTTCTGTGTGCCAGCGTTTTTGGAGTGTCATTTGCATTTTAATAAATGAGATTAAGCAGTGTTTTTTCCACATAAATCTGAGCATATTTTCTCCAGTTTTCCATCTGTAGTGATTTAGTCCAGAATTGTTCTCAGTTTCACGACAGATATTAAATTTGATCACTGAGAAGCAGACTGCTTTTATTTTAAAAACGTTATTATACCTATTACAAAACAGCAATAATGCATGAAGCCCCATCAACTATTGGAAGTATAAATTAGCATTCAAATTTCCGTGGCGTTCCATCAATGTGCTTAGCTGAAGCACAGCATTAGTTATTCAGTCAGGAAATAAGTACTTTTTAGGCCTACTGTGTGCTGATTTTAGATATTTGTGTTAAGCTAACGCAAATTGTATTAATGACCGTGTTAGAACTACTGTGCTTAAAGGAGGAAAAAAGCCCATAGCTCTAACAATTCTGTTTCCTTATAATAATAGCTGGCACTGTTTTCATATTTAGTATTTATTAAATTTTTTTTCCAAACTCTAACAAACATAAAACCTAAGTTTCAGACTTACATTTTCCCCTCAGTTTGTAAAAGAATGCTTAACAAATAAGTTGGAGGGAAGAATCATGTTTTTCACACAAAGTGATTCAACCATTTACAAAGAATTTAATTATAGAAATAGCAATATATTGAGTCAAATTAAGTTCTGTATTTAGAACAATAAATTTGACAAAGAGGAAGAGACTGGTAGATTAAAGAATGTATTAAACCTCACAATCTGTCTTTTGAAAAATTAAAGATTTTAATTATATGTTTGTAGAGTTGAAGGCCGCAGGAGAGGGGTATGGGTCAGTATTGGGGCCTGGTTTTGAGAACAATTTATGAAAATGCTAAAATCTAGAACTTACAACTTTCTGTCCCCTGATCACAAGGGTAGCAGGTGCCAGAGCTCTGTAACACTGTCACCAGTGAGGAAGGTACTCTCAGCTTAAAAATCACACCTCAGTACTGTGCCATGAAGGCCCTGGGTTTTGTCAGGAGGAACAGAGTGGCCCCCACTTCCCAACAGCCTGTTGTGGGGTTTTTCTTGAGGGGCTTGGGGAAGGCCAGTGGCAGGGCACGGCCAGCCTCTTGTGCTGTTATTTTGTCAGGCAAAATAAAGCCAACATGATACCTCTCAGGAGAAGGATTAGGTTCCTGCGCTGAAGAGCCTGTGCGTCTGACCAGGAGAGAGACCCTCCTGCACAGCCCAGAATGGATGGGGTGCTTCATAACATATTTGTTCAAATTTTTATTACAAAACACCCTTGAGCTGAAACATCACTATGAGATCATTTCATTTTCTCAGAGAAGATGCAGGATGGTGCATCTAATTAGAATCAGGGCAGAAGTTCCTCTGCTGACGGGGCTTCATTGTCGGGGGAACTTCCACTATGAAACAGCTCTTCTTGGGGGCATGGGTGGGGCTGCTATGATTTCTTTTTGAACCAAGACAAGGCTCTTTATGTGTTCAAATCTCAATATGCAAGACAGTTAAATTACAAGACACCAGACCCACTAGGTCAGAGACACTGAACCCAGCCACAAACTGTCAGAATGCACAGGACAATTCCTATTACCTGAGTGTCCCGGGTCGGGGGCTCTGGCCTCCCTCCTTTATTCCTACAGTTGAAAAATGGGGG
>VXBH01005346.1:352370-459331 GCA_013400035.1 Rynchops niger | reverse complement strand
TGTAATGGGCAAACTTTGGATTTATGCAAAAGACCAAAATATTCTTCTAAACATTTACAGTACAAATCTCCCTTCGGAGAGAGTTTGCTCATTACATGTATTTTTTTGTTCTCTATCTTATATGGAGTTGCCCTAAGAAAAAACCTTCCTGAAGGTAAACATTCCCACCACTGCAAAGCTGAGTAATGGATCCTGTCTGCTGTCACGCAGAAATGAAGATATCATGCCATATGGCTGAGAATTCTGCTCCCACAACAGCAACAAAATCAGTCTTACAAATCCAGCTGAGGTGTAAATTAATAACAGTGGGGTATGAAAACCACCACAAACAAAACCCCACAAAACTTTCATCAGAGAAAAAAAAAAAAAAAAGCATTTGAGCAGGAAGAGATCTGTTACATCATACACACACACACAAAAAAGCTATCAGTAATCATCACCTATATGATATTTTCCTGTGGCCAACAAAGGTGAAATCTTCCTTAGGCTCCCAAAGACATGTGAGCCACCTTCTGTCTTTAGTGCCACTTAAATATTTACCATGTGCCAGCCAAAATTACACTCCTCTACACTTAAATCGATGCATTAAAAAAAGATCTGGAGGCAAGCACAGCAGCTACCTTGGGAAGGGGAAGGTGGTGTTTTCATCAACAGCTTCTGTATGCTGCTCTCCCTGAGACGCCGGCAGGGAGCTGCCAGGAATGGGCTGAGCCCCATCCTTTTCCCCCAGCATCCCAGCGTGGCAGCAAACTGTTGCAGCCAACACAAAGGGATCTTTTACATCGAAAACTGTTCTATGTTAGCATGCATATTAAAAGCAATAAACCAGGAAAGCTAAATAGAATTCCTAGGTGCCAGTCTGAAAGTTAAGTGCATAAACAAACATGAAAAAAAACCTCAAACCAAGACAAAGACGCTGCCCTATCTCATTGCCATCTCTGAAACACAGTATTTACAGATGAACTGTTCATGCTCTTGTTAGTCTCTCTTTTTACACAGTTAGATGAGCACTTCAAAAATGTCTAGTTTTCTGACCTCTAATATTTACCTTGGAGATACCATATTTCAGAAATGCTTATTTCCTGACTATGGAAGGAGAACCTAAGAGCTGACGTCTGCAGCTTACAAATCTAATATCTGGGGATAGGTCCCACCTTCGTATTAAACAAAGCAATAGAGAATATAAACGATTTTTAGCTTGCTATTTTCACAGCTAGAAAACGTGACCCATTTATTTACAAAATTTTAAAAAAGTTAAAAAAAAATCTGAAAACCCCACAGCAGCATTGCAGCAATGCTTCATCTGCTCACGATGCGCTTTCCTTTGCCCCCACAGTAACTGATACCTCTTTGACTACGATTTAAAGTCTTTAGAAAATTGACAGCCTCGCTTGCTAACAATTTGAGTGTCTCATAAGCTAGATCTAACAGAGTTAGGAAAAAAGCCACATGAATGAAAGACTGATGATTCACCTGAATTTTATATGGAAATAGGCAACCATTTGGTCAAATACAGTAACATTTCTGAACCCCACCCCAGGTGATGTGGAAGCCCAGTGGACAGCTCGTATGACTACAAGCTGGAACAGTCAGAGTATAACGCTGGCCCTGTAAAAAAAGGTAGCAAAAGCATTCCTTTTTCTTCACTAGAGAAGGCATGTTGCATGTCAAAGGATTATTTTTATCACAAGCGATTCAGGACCATTATGCTTCTCTGTATGCATTTGCCACGTGTGACTGGTCCCTAACCCATAAATGAAGTTCCATGCATTTATAAACAACAGACAGAAGATACAATAGTAACTGCCACTGATAATCCACATTCCTGATTCAAATGCAAACAAGAGGAAGGAAAGTTAAGGGTTACCCAGGTCCTCCTCTTTGAAGACTGGAGCGACATTTACTTTCTTCCAGTCCTCAGGATCATTCCTCTTCTAGTTCCCATGACCTTCCAAAGATAACCCAGAGCAGCCTTGCAGTGACATCAACCAGCTCTTGTGGCACTTCCCCGTCTCAGGGACCTGGGTTTCCTGAAGGCTGGTCTTACCAGCAGGATGACAAAGGGATTCAGTACCTCAGACCTTTCCATGTCCTTTGTCACCAGGTCCTCTTCAGCAGCGAGCCTGTATTTTCCCCAGTCTTCCTTTTGCTGCACTCGTTGAAGCCCTTCTTGTCACCCTTCATATCCCTCACCAGGCTTTGGCTTTCCTAACCTTATCCCTGCACAGCTGGGCAGTACCTCTGTATTCTTCCTCATCCCTGAACAAGCCAAAGTCTTCTCTTCTGAAGCCCAGGAATGTGATCCTGCTTTTTGCCTTGCTCCTTTCCTCTTGGGATCCTGAGCTCCACCATCTTGTGGTGCCACAGCGGCCCCCAACCTTCACATCCCTTATCTGTTCTTCCTTTATGAGTAGGAGGTTCAGCAGGGTCTCACCCCTCACCAGCTCCTTGNGAAATCTTCCTTAGGCTCCCAAAGACATGTGAGCCATCTTCTGTCTTTAGTGCCACTTAAATATTTACCATGTGCCAGCCAAAATTACACTCCTCTACACTTAAATCGATGCATTAAAAAAAGATCTGGAGGCAAGCACAGCAGCTACCTTGGGAAGGGGAAGGTGGTGTTTTCATCAACAGCTTCTGTATGCTGCTCTCCCTGAGACGCCGGCAGGGAGCTGCCAGGAATGGGCTGAGCCCCATCCTTTTCCCCCAGCATCCCAGCGTGGCAGCAAACTGTTGCAGCCAACACAAAGGGATCTTTTACATCGAAAACTGTTCTATGTTAGCATGCATATTAAAAGCAATAAACCAGGAAAGCTAAATAGAATTCCTAGGTGCCAGTCTGAAAGTTAAGTGCATAAACAAACATGAAAAAAAACCTCAAACCAAGACAAAGACGCTGCCCTATCTCATTGCCATCTCTGAAACACAGTATTTACAGATGAACTATTCATGCTCTTGTTAGTCTCTCTTTTTACACAGTTAGATGAGCACTTCAAAAATGTCTAGTTTTCTGACCTCTAATATTTACCTTGGAGATACCATATTTCAGAAATGCTTATTTCCTGACTATGGAAGGAGAACCTAAGAGCTGACGTCTGCAGCTTACAAATCTAATATCTGGGGATAGGTCCCACCTTCGTATTAAACAAAGCAATAGAGAATATAAACGATTTTTAGCTTGCTATTTTCACAGCTAGAAAACATGACCCATTTATTTACAAAATTTTAAAAAAGTTAAAAAAAAATCTGAAAACCCCACAGCAGCATTGCAGCAATGCTTCATCTGCTCACGATGCGCTTTCCTTTGCCCCCACAGTAACTGATACCTCTTTGACTACGATTTAAAGTCTTTAGAAAATTGACAGCCTCGCTTGCTAACAATTTGAGTGTCTCATAAGCTAGATCTAACAGAGTTAGGAAAAAACCCACATGAATGAAAGACTGATGATTCACCTGAATTTTATATGGAAATAGGCAACCATTTGGTCAAATACAGTAACATTTCTGAACCCCACCCCAGGTGATGTGGAAGCCCAGTGGACAGCTCGTATGACTACAAGCTGGAACAGTCAGAGTATAACCCTGGCCCTGTAAAAAAAGGTAGCAAAAGCATTCCTTTTTCTTCACTAGAGAAGGCATGTTGCATGTCAAAGGATTATTTTTATCACAAGCGATTCAGGACCATTATGCTTCTCTGTATGCATTTGCCACGTGTGACTGGTCCCTAACCCATAAATGAAGTTCCATGCATTTATAAACAACAGACAGAAGATACAATAGTAACTGCCACTGATAATCCACATTCCTGATTCAAATGCAAACAAGAGGAAGGAAAGTTAAGGGTTACCCAGGTCCTCCTCTTTGAAGACTGGAGCGACATTTACTTTCTTCCAGTCCTCAGGATCATTCCTCTTCTAGTTCCCATGACCTTCCAAAGATAACCCAGAGCAGCCTTGCAGTGACATCAACCAGCTTTTGTGGCACTTCCCCGTCTCAGGGACCTGGGTTTCCTGAAGGCTGGTCTTACCAGCAGGATGACAAAGGGATTCAGTACCTCAGACCTTTCCATGTCCTTTGTCACCAGGTCCTCTTCAGCAGCGAGCCTGTATTTTCCCCAGTCTTCCTTTTGCTGCACTCGTTGAAGCCCTTCTTGTCACCCTTCATATCCCTCACCAGGCTTTGGCTTTCCTAACCTTATCCCTGCGCAGCTGGGCAGTACCTCTGTATTCTTCCTCATCCCTGAACAAGCCAAAGTCTTCTCTTCTGAAGCCCAGGAATGTGATCCTGCTTTTTGCCTTGCTCCTTTCCTCTTGGGATCCTGAGCTCCACCATCTTGTGGTGCCACAGCGGCCCCCAACCTTCACATCCCTTATCTGTTCTTCCTTTATGAGTAGGAGGTTCAGCAGGGTCTCACCCCTCACCAGCTCCTTGAGCACCCATGTTATTAAATTATCACCAGTGCACGCCAAGAAATTTTCCCTCGACAGTTAGCATAACTCTGAGCCAATGCGCTACCTTGCACAGTGCCATGAAAAAGTCTTTTGCCAAGAGAAGTACAACAGATGAGTAGAGAGGGACCTTTTAAACACAGATGCTTTGGCTGATTCTGCCTAATACCTCTGAAAATATTTTGGTGAGCAGTTGCGAGGAGTCTGATGAATGGCTGTGACACACAGACAGGCACACAGGAAGAAAAACCATCCAGATGTATTTCTGCCTCCCCAGTCCCAGCAGCCCCTCTGGAGCGGAAAGTGTAGCTCTGACCTACTTGCTTTCAGCCGGCTGTAATTACAGCACCTATCAATTTTCTATAAAAATACAGATGTGAACAAATGGAAAACCTGAGTGGCTCAAACATGAGCAGAATAAGAATGTTACTTCATCCCCTAAATCCCAGCTCCTGTACATATGATGCTCACAGGCTGGAAAGTAAAACTAGTTGAAATGGCAGCAAAACATCAAAATAACAGTTGACTTTATTATGAAATATGGGCCAGGCTTTGTACACAAACAAGATATACAATGGTATCCATCTGTCTGCTGCCTACACTTGCATTTTCTCCTCCCCAAAATGTCTACTCGCTTGCTGAGGAAGGAAAATTAATGGTAGCATTGGCAAAAGAATTATTTTTGTGTCTGAACTCTCATTTGGTTTCTCACAATACAGCTTCTGCTACCCAGCCAGTGGCAAGAGGCTGAGCCAAGTGTCCGAAGCAGGACACAGCCCTGCAGCCCCAGTATCCCTAAATAAAAGGGAATAGTCACTCCTTTCGACCTGCTGATTACAGTTTTGCTAGGACAGCCCCTCTTTGCCTCCAGAGCGCACTGTCTCAGGACAAGGAAGCCTCCGCAGAAAAGGCAGCAGGTGCCAGATGAGACTGCTGACTTGCAGGCTAACCCACTTAACACAGACCACGGAAACATCTCGCAAATAAATACTGCTGATACCTGTTTACATCCGTGTCATTGCAGGCATTTTGGTTGTTTCCCTATGAATCACAGTACTTGTAACATTATTTAGAAGAGAGGGATTAGTAGATAAATATTTTTTAAAATGCCACTTCCATTTATCTGCTTTTCTTCTAGACTTGCTTTCTTAGGCGTAGGCTCACATATGCACACGTACTAGTCTTAGCTTTTGGACAGCTTCTTCCTTTCACGTGTTCAGAGGTCACCAGCATTTGAACATAGAATACCAAAACACACCTAGCTTTTTAATTAAAAATTCTGTAGGCTTGTCTATGCTGTTGCTCACTTTACCATTGATGACGTCTCCCATGCCTTAGAAATCACTTCCAAAACCGGTACACTTTCTATTTCTTTGCCCAAAGCAATGGTCCCTTTGAAAGCTTCTTGGAAGGTTCAGCTTCAAATAACAACTTTATGAATAGTACAGTGTTGTTATACACAACTAAGTTACATTTCTTAAAGGCTGATTACAAACAGTCTCAAATGAGATGTCTTCATGACACTTGATTTTAGGGCTCCTTATGGTTCAATATAGACCACAGGCATACTGTGGCCTTTGAAAGGCATACTCACGCCTTTCAAATCCATTTGAAAAATACATTAGCATACATACTGCAGCTTAAGCCTGTCAGCTTTGTCTGCAGTCACTGCATTTACTTGTTAGTTTTTAACCCAGTTGCAAAGGAAAGACAAGTGATAAATTAAGATTATAGCACATCTGTTCCCACAGAGATTGGATAAAATATGGCAGTTTAGTTAATGCAGTAAACAGCTTAAATGGTGAGAGCGATTTTTCCTTAATATATTTTGCCTGAATAGCTGACATAGACAGATGCCGAAGAAAATGAGTTGCTTTTTTTGCTAGCTTCTAGTAGTAGTATTTATACCTCCCTCAAGCAATACGTACCTAGTAAAAGAATTAGATTAAGTGATGTGATTAAGATATTCCACAGACATCTGCCCTCCCCTCCTAGACTGGCAGAAGTGATGAGGCCAAATATGAAATATTAATACTACATCGAAGCATATCTAAAAGTTCAGTTCTGCGGACTACCCTTCCAGTAGAAAGTGCTTCAAGAAGCAATATAGATGATGTTATGGCATTAATTCAGTTATTTGATATATATACTGGAGACAACTGTGTATAACACGACAGGGTTATGCCAGTGATAATTTAACATACAATAAAATAAAATAAAAATTGAAAAAACACCCAAAACCAACCAAACCACAGCTGTCTCCTAAGTTAGTTGCCTTGGCACCTCCATGGTGCTCTCTCCCCAACATGGCCAGTCTCTCCTGGCAGGAGAGGCACCATCAGCCCCTGGAGGCTTTCACACCCAATAGTCACCCCCTGGCCTTGTCCTCCCCACTAAGGGACAAGGCAGGGAAGGGGGCACATCTCAGTTTGGGCTCCCCCAGCCTCAACCCAGGACCACTTAATATTCTTGTTCAGCTGCCAAAGGAAAGCTGTGTTTATCTGGTAGGTATTAGCAGCATAATGTAGGTAATTAAGTAATAATCACCTTAGAAGTGTGCCCCTTTTCTTAGGGCAGGAGAAAGAACAGAGACTGAAGGTTGGGGCAATTATCTCATCCTTTAGCTCCAGGGAACCAAGCACTGAATAAGCATTCATATCAAAGTCAGTAAATGATTTGGCCAATTACCTATTCCCACATCCCCATTCAAGTTTGCTGATTGAAGATTGCAAGCATTTATGTTTAGCCTTCAGCTTAGTATTTGGAGTACCATATAGGAACTGACTCTGCATTAAAAAGTTATCCTGTGAGTTACTGCTTAATGTCAATATAATCTGTACTCACATCTCCATGAGTGGGAACGTGTAAGAAACAGACTATTATTCTGTCATCACAAACCATCTTTTATACATAGAAGCACAGGGTCTGTCATGGGCTGAATTGTCCTTTCAGTTTCCAAAAATCTCTTTGGATTGGGATTTGATAGGCTTGGGTAGGCAAATTTAATATACACGTTAGTATAGCATCCTGATAAACTACTCACTTTAGAATTACAGCAAGGAGTTTCTACATGCACTGAAGAAGTGGTTTTTGCTAGAAGTTTCCTTATTCCTATCCTCCTTCTTCCCCAAGAAGCCCTAGAAGCGTTTCAGGAATAGGTGGGCATCTGTCTCCACCTCCTTGCTCCCGCAATGCACAAGAGGGAGAACACAGCCGCTCCGCCTGCCTGGAACAAATCCCTCCTTTCCCCTGGTATTTAACCAGTACTATATTATACTGCATATACTTTCAGTAAGAGTCAAGGAATAAATTCATAAACCCACTCTCTCCCTATGAGATCTTCAGCAGGCTTAAGGAGATTTAAAACTAATGTAGTTGGCAAAGGTGTCAGAGAAGGGCAAATTTCAAGAAAATTAGATCACCAGTGAATAATTACGGCCAGATTTTTGCCTTTGTTGTTGGCAGCACACAAGAAAAGAATATAATATCTAAATCCAAGCTAATTTTTTTTAATTTCTTTTTGTTGTTGTTGTTCTTAAGTAAATCAAGCACTTTTGATATGTCGTTAGATCAGAGATGCTCTTTTTACAAAGACTCTAAAAAGCAGAGCTATGCTTTAGCTATGGGTCTTGCCTATTCTCTTGCAAGCATTAGGAGCTTGTCATCTGTGGCTGCCCATTTCCTATAAACCACTGACCTAAGGGCACTAGACTTCATAATGATGAATTAATTTCTGATTACTTCTCAACCACAAAACTTTACACAGAAGTACTAAAAAAAGCACCAAGAACTATACTGACAAGATGATTTCATTAGCACTGTAGGGCCCAGAGTCTAAAACCGTGGTTCTCAAAGACTCCACCAACACCAGAAGGCAGTCAGCATCTAGAGATTAAGATTCTTTACAAAGTTTCCCCCACGCACTTCGAATTCTGCTTTTGGGCATAGACAAGTTTCTCACAGTTGCCATGAACAGACACAAATCCCATATTCAGACTTGAGGTGGCCAACAAGCACTCCTTAATCTGTCTCATTTGTAGGACAGACCCCACAAGCACTTGAAGAGCCTTGCTGTCTCATCTGAGCCTGCACGAAAACATCCCCCTTCACAGCACAGGCACGTCTAACTCCAGACAGCCAACGTCACCTGTTTGTTCGGTTTCTCAAGCAATTCAGGTAACGAAGGCTTCTGAAAGGTGACAGCTCAGGTTTCACTCCATTTCCCCTCCAGAGGGGTTAATCTCACATGTATTTCATCACCATGGTATATTTTCCTCAACAGGAAGGAAGAAAAGCCTAAACAACATAATACTAATCCTGCTTCTGGTCTGCTTTTGCCCCCTGGCTATTTACACACCTTACCCTGTACTGTGTCTGTGAATGTTTATACTTGTTAATCATTCCCTCCCATTCATTGTTAGACCACTCTGTGAGTCTGTAGAGGTATCTTAAGAAGTTTCCTATTTAGACTATCAGCCTTTATACACAGTTAAAAAGTAATGAAGTATGAAATCATATTTTGTTCAATGAACTGCTTCCTAGAAACAAACAGAGGCAGCCCTTTCTCCAGTTATCTGAATCATTGCACCAGGTTACTAATGCATATAATTCACTTTTCCCACCTGGCTTCATAATGCAGGAAACAGCAGCTTTTCAGTCCTTGTCTTCCTTGTTCTTTAGTCATGGAAGGTCTTTGCCTTCCTCTTCACCAGAAAGGAACATCCTGAATGTCAATGTATGGTGGAAAGGTGGCATAACTCAATAGTGCTTCTTGCCAATGTTACACAATTGCTGGTATGATTTTCACATTCCCATTCACCTTTGGTACGGAGCACTTGACTCAGATTTATTTTTACCTTCGTACATACTTCGTACTGCACAGCTAAAGAACCAGAGGCACACTGTGCCACGCACTCATAATTTCACCATTACCGATAGCGAGGCAGTCTCTTCCAGCCACCTCTCCCTCAACCATTTTAGGTACGGTAATGGCACGGCTGTAAGTGAACCCAATCACTCCTCTGAAAATTATTGAAGAGTTTGTAAGAGGGATGGCAGTATAAAAGCGCTTAAATGATTTCAGATCTTGTGAAAATCTTTATAAACAGGATAATAAACTTATAAAAATAAACACCCCAATTCCCACTACAAACTATACATTATCAATTTTGAGTCTTATTATTAAACTGATTGATGTCAGCTGTGCTAATGTGGAATGAAAGAATGTTTAGCTTCCATAAAGCCACGCTAAAGAGACCACATTCCTTGTTAGCCTATGGACAAAGCAAGGACCTGTGAACAAGCTCTGAATACTCCCAAGACAGCCGTTAAATCTCAGAAAAAGCAACAGACCTCCCCCATCCTGTCACACAAGGAATAACATAAAAAGCAAGGCAATTCCTTTTCTGGGAAGGGTGAAGTTAAGTAATACTACATTCACCCCAATACAGGGGGGGGAATAATTAAAAAAAAAAAAAAAAAAAATATCAGCCATTAAAACAAAGCAGTATTTAGAACCTCTATTATCGTCACGTGGGACACTCGTATGACGGGGGTGGCAGCAGGGCAAGAAAAAGCTATGTGTCAGCCAACTGATACAGCCTTCTGCTGCTCTCAGGTTGAAAGCAGTAACAGGGCAAAACCCTGGGGAAGCCAACTGCACTACGTTGTACAATGACCAGCTGCACAGAATTTACCAATCTGAGGGTCTGCTTTTTCACCTGGGCTCCACAGCACCAAACAACCATTAAGCTGAAAAACATCCTTTGCAAATGCCCCCCTGGCCCTGCCAGAACTTAACACTCTGCCTCCAACTTTTGACCAAGATGCAGCTTGAAACACCTTTAATTGAAACAGCAAGGGGAAAACAACAGCAACGCGCACACAGAGACAATATTTTCCAAAGGTGTTACAAATTAAGTTATTCCATTTTAAGTCACAAGCATCCCTACAGTTCCTCCTACTCTGCTCCCTGGATGCCCAACAGCAAGCCAAGTCTTCGAAGTCTACTCAGTAAAAAAATTGCTGAGAAAAAGTTCATCAGTTTGCACTTGTGTTTTGCTCCTGGGAAACACAGTATCAGCTTAGCCTTCTGGGTTGCCAGATCTGCCATTTGTGAGCTGCAGCACTCATTTAAATAAAGATACCAATGTCATAAAAGAGTCAACAAGAAAAGGCAACTCCCCATTCACTTTGGTGCAAACTGGGAGGCTTCACTGAAGTCCCTGTACTGCAAATATCCACATTTAAAATGGAAACGAGACAAAACCCAGAACTCTGACTGTCAGGGAAGGTTTAAGAGGGATCCGACCTGATTGCTACAGTACTGTAAATTAGGTTCAGAGACAATCTTCTGGCTTGCATGCCATCAAAAGTTCACAGCTATGAGTACTCCCAGGCAGCTTCAGTTTCAATAATGTCAGACACAAAGAAGGGGGGCTATTCTTACCAGCTCCTTATTTCAAGCCCTGAGGGGTTTGTTTGGGGTTTTTTTTTTTTTAGAGAAAAATGCAATATTCTTAAAACACATGTTTTGTTACCAAATCCCAACCCCTACCTATAAATCCAACATGATTTGATCTTAGTACATACAGTCTATTTATTTTGTCTCTATCTATTACTGATACAGCGTGAAAGGAATCAGTGTTTGCCCTGCAGCAAGAGATAATCTCTGGAGGTCCTAACAGTATATCACCTACTTTCGTAATTTCATCCTGTAAGAGGCCACGCAGCTACCAAAACCAGGGCATCTCGGCCCTCTTGTATCTTAGTGAGCCTTACAAATCATTAGTGCTGGCATCTGAAGCTACAAAATACCCCACAGTACAGCCACAAACAACATGAATTTACTGCCATCGGAGCAGATAGTTTTCAGCTTTGACCCTAGTGTTTTAGGTAAGGGACATATCAGCAGACACCGCTTCCTCACCTTGTCTCTCCTGGAGATAAAGGGGAGGATTGTGGCCACACAGACACAACTGATTTTCCAGACGTTGCACTCTGGTGCCAACTAACACGCTTTTACCCTTCCAGCTGGCCACCTTCCACTGCGGTGGGCCTTGCCTCGCCTCCCCTCCCCTCCCCAGCTCAGGCTGCTTCCCCAGCCCCGCCGGCCTCAAGGCTACCACCCTTCCCACCCCACACAAGGCACCAGCCCACCTTACCATCACCACCAGCTCCTTCCCCACAGAAAGCCGCTCGCACACAAACCAGAATGAACCTCAGAGCAAAAAAAGAGCAAGAAAAACGAGCCAGCGAGGAGCTAATTGCTGCTTCATCAGGCACAGCTGGGAGGTGGCTGAGGCCTCACAGCTGAGGCCCAGGCCAGCTGCCCCCGCCCTGGGCAGCCCCACACTAGGCTTGCATGAACCATGGCAGCTCTCGTCTGCTTGCAGTACTGGGCTTGTCTTTGCTCTTCCCTACCAAATTTTTGCCTCCTGTGCGTTGCTGGCACAACTTCACTGTTGTTGAGGGAAAGCTGGCAGCTGAGCTGCAGGGTAAAGCTGGATCCCTGCAGTGACTCAAGCAGATGGGAGATGTATGGTGCGGCCCTGTTTTGATGTCTGGGAAAGCTTATCTTGGTTCAAAAGTCACATTAGAGCATGCCTCGGAGAAAGCAAGCCGCCTGCCTTTCTCAGAAATGTCAGATGATTTTTCCACTGTGCTGGCACTGCGACATTCCCACTCTGCGTGTCGAGGAGTCCCAACCAGCATCACTCATCCCAACGCTGCTTCAGCTGGTCGGAGCGGATCCCAGCTTTTGAGATGCCTGGTGCTGGATTTGATTATCTTGTATTTTATCTGTGATCTTTATTCCCCTGAGGGTTGCTTAAACATACTTCTGATGATGAGAGTGAAAGACAGCACTGAAGATAAAGATATTGTCCCTCATGGATTATAAATTCAATTTAGCAAGTCTGAATTCCACTGATCTAGATTCATTGAGTGTAGTCTAATCAAGTCAAAATTGTTGCCTTGGGGGTATGAGTGATACATATATAATATAAAGATACCATTTCATTTTCCAGTTGAAGTCTATAAATGTAAATCGTATATTTATGTTTGTGAAGAGATGAATAAAAATTACAGAGAGAATCTGAAACAACTTCCAAGAAAATGTTTGTCATACCTATCATCGTGTGGGCTATATAGGACATACACTGAAGAAAAATATTTGCGTTGTAGCATTTTCACACCCACTTGTAGGGACTGTTTAGTGTTTTTTTCACTCTTTGAATGACTGCATCAGGCCAGTGCGTCCTCAAATGTGTAAAAAACAGCTACAAAAGTGTCCTGAGCAGGGACAAACTGATCTTATGGGCCATTCTAGAGCTAGAATAAAGCACTGGTTTAATCTTTTTAAAAGCTCTGAGTTGAGTTTGCTTGTTGCAGTCTGTTACGTGTTGTGCAGAAGCAGAAGAGCCAGAAGTATGTGCCATGAACCCAACAAGGCCCACCAGACTGCATCGGTCGGAGTTATCACTGGACAGCTGGGCCTGAAGTGTGCTATTCAGGTCACTTCAGAGCCAGAATTACGTACTAGAGTTTAGAAAAACTCCAGTCTTTCTTCTTCCAAAGCAGTGGATCAATACTGGCACTGGAGATAAGTCCCCTTGCTAGGTATAAGCAGCTGTTCCGTGCTAATGAGCTGCCCTGTGGTATGAATGGATGGGAACACACTTTGTATAATACCTTTTTCTGCAAAAACAATAATGCAAAGTTTAAAAAAGAGTATCTCTCTGTGCTCCACTCTGTAAGTAAATGATTCTAATTTTCTACTAATTCTTTTCTCCTTAACTTAAAAAAAAAAAACCCACAATTCAAAATGTATTGCTGGGATTATTGTTCTGCATTAATGATGTCTTTTTGGAGGACACATACAGGTAAGATTTTGTCAGCCCCTTTATTTATAAATTCTGTTATTCAAGGATTTCTAATATAGGTGTAATAGACATTTGTGCCAGATATTGTATGAGATACTGTGCTGAAATTTGGGTAGAGGAACTCATCTGGGAGTTACTTTTTGATTAATTAAAAGAAAACAAATAGAAAGAATGACAGCCTTTAAGTTGTATCGGTGAACGCTCATTATCTTCTGCTCTCTCGGTTATTCACTGTGTACGAGCAATATGTTCTTACCCATGCTTCATCCTAAACTCTTGAATCTGGGAACTTGTTGATGCCTAAAATGTTCTGGTTTAGAAAAACTACATTTGGCAAGTGCGTGGGACAAAGAATTACAGTTGAGTTTTATAGTTAAAATGAGAAAGTCCTGAGTGGCGAGTGCGGGTGAGTAATCTGCACAAGAGCAGAGAGCAAGGAGAGCGGCTGTGTGCTTGAAAGGAACATACTTCTTCCTTGCTCAGAGCAAGGCAGTGCTTGGAGCTTCATCATCCAGCATGGCTGTGGTGGTATGCAGCCATGGCTCATGCCACACAGTCCGTGTCCCCAAACCTGCAGCCAACAGGCCAGAGAAGCGTTGGTCTGAGGAAAGCAAAGAGCCAGATTGGTAACACAGGAGCCTTGCAATGGGAAAGAAGCCTGGACATGTGCCAAGCAGGCACTGAGTGGGCACCTCAGGAGTCAAAAGCAAACCCCAAAGAACCAAAGTGTGGTAGAGACTGTGCAAGGGAGCACCTTAAACGGAGACTTGCTGCCGACGGATCTGCAGTGCAAGTGTTACCAAGAACACCAGTACCCCACTGGCAGCAGAGCAACAGTCTATTAGTTAGTTAGTCACATTCTGGTTTGATGATCGCAGAGGTCCCATCACCACTGCTTCTTGCTTTCACAGTGCCTGCTGTGCCCAGACAGGCGTACTACTTCTCTGCGAGGCTCTGGGAGTGAAGTGGGAGGAAGGTCACCTCTTGTATTCCCTTAACTCAGCAGTGCAAAAATGCCAGAGAGAAGCGATTAGTCACACTGCCAGCAGAAGTCACACTGGGTTTCAATACTTAATGCATTGCATTTTTAATTTTTTTTTTTTTTTTTTTTTTACCACTATGTGTACAGGCAAGAGTCCCATGAGTCCCATGTGACTTTTAAAACCTATTTTGAAGTCTGCAAACATTGTGCACCCCCTTCAGCATGGCTTTGCCCTGCTAGGAGGTGTCAGAAAAGTAGCACAAAACAAAATTAAAGTAACAGGTAAAGTAATAGCTGCATGTTAACCAGAGTCCCCAGGTGCTCCTGTTGTATTGCTAACATTGCCTCCACCAGGAAGCCAAGTGTGATACTTTCTGATGGAACCCAAGCATTAGCTCCCTATCCCAGGGTTTTTGTATGGTTTCATGATTCACATATGAATACAAATACACATGTGAATAAATGGTTTGGAGCAAGGTTCTTGTTTTGACTGTCTGCTTAATGCTGGCTCTACTTTGTAAAAGTAATGGAAGTCCTGGGGCCGCTGGTAATGGTTAAAATAAGAGTTGTGCTTGCTTAGTGAGCATGAGAGCTAAGCCAGTATCCTGCTTGGAGAGCGATGGCTTCATTTGACTCCCCGCTGATAAGATGTATAACACGTACTCTGTTTACCGGAGAGGCTTGCCGACCCCTTGTCATAAATAGGATAAGAGTATTGCTGTTTCTGCCTTGAAACGACTAACACAGTAGTAGCATTTGGAGCCAATATTTGTCTGTAATGGCTACAGACAGAGGACTCTTGTTACTCCAGGCTTTTTGTTTACAGATATTGTGGTTGGGTAGTGGAGAGTTTTCAGCTCTCCTTTGGAAACCTTTTTGCCATTCCCTAGGAACCCCTTGCCCTGAAGCTGTACAAATATTTATGAAGTATCAGTAATAGCTCTGCGGATGCTAACAGGATTGTTAGAGAGCTGCTGTGCACGCCGGTCACTTGCCTATTCTATATATTTTTATACTGATGGGAGGGCAAAATGTAGTGCAAATAAATGATGTCTCCCTTTGGCTGGCCCAACCAGCGACATTGCCAATACAGAATGACTTGTGAGAAAATATTTTTTAAATCAGACATAGCTGAAGGTTATCTTGACTGTCTATTACTTAATTTATGGTTTTGCAGAATTCACTGTTATGTGTCAGGGCAATAGCCATGGGGAGGGGGATGAATGAGCAGAATGTGAGCTATAAACATTAGTAAACTCTTCAAGCCACTGTTGTTGCTGTGTCAGGTGAACTGAAGTAGTAAAGAGTCTGATCATCCACAGGGTTGATGAAATTAACGCTTGGGTATGAGGAGGCTCTAAATTCTGGGTTTTCTATAACAGAGACTGCAAATTAGATTTACAGGTTAATAAATGTGTCTTCTTTAAATAGTGCTCACTTTGAGATTATTTTGACTAATGTGATAGCTATAGAAGACTTGCATAATTATCATAAAAAGTAAAAAAGAAAAGTAATTGTTCTTAAAGCAAGTCTAACTTGTGAAAAATATCCAACGTAAGCTTAATTTCAGACAATTTTGTTCCAATTACTGGTAAGTATTTAGAAAAGATGTCCTTAAATTAGAATTGCTTTAGCCTCTCGGTTCAACTCTAAAACATTTTCCATGATAGCTTCTTTTCATTTTTTTAATTGATTGGTAAATTAATGCAAGCTGTAACTGAGATAATGGTGCAAAGCGATGCAATCAGGAGAATTAAAATCTTAGAGCAAATATGGTAGGTTTACTGAATTTTGAAGCTCGCCTTCTTACTTTTAGCATGTCTGGCATCGAAGATTGAGTCTGTCCTTGTCATATGGAGGGTTTTAGGAGAAGACTTGAGGTAGAGTCCGTGGGGCTCCATCACGGAGCACACATCTAAATTTGCAACGCAGAGGTGCGGGCCACATTGAAGTGTGTCCCCAGGAACGTGCCACAACTGCAACCAGGCAGACACAGGAAGCGTAGCTTGGTGACAGTTCACCATCGTGTGTCCTCTGCTCTCGTGTTTCACCTCTCTCTGTGCTGCCGCACTCGGTGCCCAGCCGGCGGAGAGCCCGGGTGTGAGACACATCCCAGCTTGGGCTGCGCCGAGGTGGCAGGAGGGCTGGCGCTTGGCGTCAGGAGCACTGTGAGGTGGTGTGACTTCCCATGCCATGTCCACTTTCTGTCTGACGGGACAGTGTCCTGGGGTGAGCAGCTGAAGCAAGCGGGGAGGTTTTCTCTTGTGTATGTGGGGGATTTGGGTTCTTCTGGTTGCTTGGGTTTTTGTATATTTTGCAAACCGAATCATATTTAGGAAAGGTTTGATATGCCTGTTAGTTTTCTTCTGAATGTGGAGAGGGAGCATCTCTCCAAGGTATGAAGAAGATACTTGCTTGACAAAACCAGGTTAAGTCAGAGATTTGGAATAGGCAGTTTGCTGGATAGCACAGCACTGTGTACTGCAATACCTTACTGGGAAACTCAAGGAAAGGCAGATAGGATTGTTTTTCTTTTCCTCCTGAATTTTCTTCTGTCTATCATCAATGTTCATAGGGACTGCTATGGTTTTGTATTAATTCTTGTTACGGTACCTCACATTACTGATTATTTCTGTAACTTGCAGATAATTGCACTTCCTACCACCTGCCACTGTACCACAGTATGATCTTCCTTCAGCCAATAGATATGTCAGATATGAAACTTATAATGCTTGTTTTTAGCTTTTATTCATTTGATATTATATGTGTCAGAGGTGTCCAGGAAGCAGATCCCACCTTTTACTCCGCATGGGAACATTGTTGCTACCGTGGCAGTGAGGAAGAAGTCAGAGTTCAGGGTCTTGCTCTGGCTCCGCAGTTTAATAAAACCAGTCCTAGTTGCAAATCCCCCTCTCACCTTTGTTACCTCTATAAATGGGGTTTAGGCAACAATGAGACTTAAGCTGAGAGCAAATGAGGGAGGTTCCATTCTACAAAGGTGATCGGTCATTAACTTGGGTTTGGATGCTCTAGCTCTTGCAGCTGCACTGAGCAGAAGATGCGGATGATTAAACACATAAATATCAGTGCAGCAAGTTATGCTCTTTAGAATCTAGTTACAGTGATGCATCAAAACCGTCTCACCTGTAAACCTGTCTGACTGTGGAAGGACCACAGAAGGTGTACCTCTAAGTTGTGGTATCAGCAGTAATGCTCTGATGGGTTTTGTTTGCTACCAACAAGAAAGCCATCAGAGTTAAGTCTTGGAGAGACAGTTTTAAGCTTGGATTGTATTCCCAGAGACTAGTTATTCATTTTTTTTTATGATGCTACTGTTTCCTGAACAACAAAAGATAATCCAAGCCTCAGCCCCAAATCCCGCCTTTATTTTCTTTCTGTTTTGTCTTGAAAGAAGGATGAACAAAGGCACGCCTACTTGTTGGTTTGGTTCTGACAAGGCTTTGACTGACTAGGTCCCAACCTTGCACATAACAGGCTATGCCTGTGTCTCAAGGTAGAAGCCACCTACCCAATTTCAGAAAGACAGTTATGGAGTAGGGTAAAAAATGCAACTAGAGAAAACTAGAGGGAAAAACCCAACAACTCATAAACTCAGTGAGGAAGTGCTTAATGCAAAGTGCAGAGAAGTGACTCCTTAGCCAGCCAGCCAGCTGTCTGTGTGCAAGGAGAGAGAAGAGGATGGAGTTCTGCCTTGGTGGCAACTGGTTGCCTCTATTGGAAAGGCCCCTGGAGGAGGAGGAGGAGTTCAGGGCCAGGCCTGCTGCTGGTGAATGTGCTTGGTAAACCCCAGTACTTGCCGCACATGTGGAGCTCCAGCACACAACCGTGGGCTGCTCCTTGGTAGTTGCAGGTGAATGATGGTGAGAAAAGCTGGGGGACTTGAGAGTCTCGTACACTCAGTACACAGTGACTGACTGGCGCTCGTCTACGAGCAGAATACGCACAGCTACTCTGGCACCTTTTCAAAATCAAGACATAAAATCCTTCTGCTTTCCAATGTCACATTTAGTGCAATGGGGGAGGGAACTTCCTCATTTGTACTCGGGGTATTAATCTAGGCAGCCATTTGAATGAGAAACAAACATCTTCTAATGCCAACAGCGAGGACTGCCAATCTCCAGTGAGCCTGGGGAACGTACGATTTTGTCAATCCTGTTTTGCAATGCAGCCAGCTTCTTCCCACACCACCATCTCACTGCCATGCCAGCGCACAGGACATCTGAAATATCGCAGTCAAGTCTCAGGAGTCAAAAAGTATCACTAAAAATACAGAACATTCTTAGAAGAGACGTAATCCACTGCAATGATGGGAAGGAATAAGATGTGGGAATGCAGATCTAAGGCAATCAAATATCCTTGGATCTTCACAACAGGGATACTGTGATGAGGGGGGGAAATTAGTATTTGTTGTAATCAAAATAGGCACTGCAAATATTTACAGTGAATTATACATAATCACATATCACTGCATGGTCTCACAACAGTTTTTCCAGCAGGCATCTTTTCCCCCTGCTCTGTTCATGGACCAAGTTTCCAGAAGGCTTCAATTTTGAGTTGCTCCAAATTACCTGAAGTGATAGCTCTTTCCTTAGCTTATGAATTCATTCTGATCAATTTATAACCTCTAACTTCTGATACACCTTCTTGTTCTGCAATTGATTCCCCACAGTGATCATCTGTAAGCATACTTTATAAGTGACTTGGAAACAGTATAATTTAGAGATGAATTTCTGTCTCTTAACAGCTGTGATAAAATAATAATTTTGTTTTGTTAAGTGGAGTGTGATTTTTTATTTGTATAACAGGTCTTCAATGAGTAAAGTAAAAAATTATTCATGAATCCAGTAGCATTATAACAGCTGGTATCTCTATTTACTGTAATTACCCAGAAAAACAAAGCTTTTGATCACCACCCATCGACCTGGCTACCGTTAGCAGCTCTGCCCCATGAGGAGTCTCACCAGAGATTTATCTTTGTGTTTTTCAAATTGACCTGACTTTTCATATCCATAAATAACTGCAAGCACAGACTTGTTAATTTGAAGGAGCCAGAGCTCTTTTTATTCAGTTCAGATCTCTAATTGCTAGGCTTACAACTGAGGCTTTTATTGTTGGGAATACACTTATGAGTTGTATAGAATATGTAGAATATTTCTGTTCAGTTAACAGTTGTTTGTTCCAGAAAGTTGTGGCAAAATTGGCACACTGCTTTAAAAACCCCCCAAACCCTAGGCTTGATTTAATTTCTCTACTTACTCTGAAGATCTTCCTAAACACTGGCAATACCTGCCATAGAGGTAAAGGTTGCAGTAAAATTATTTTGTAGTTACCAAGTTTGCTTTATCTGCTCCCTCTGTTCAGAGGGAGTTTTATTTTCCTCTCAAAATGTTCCATAACTTTTGGAATCCTAAGGATTTTTTTTTAATGTATTATTTTGTATAACAATTTCTAAACAATGCTAAACCATACCAAAATGCTTTCACAGCTGCATATCACAAAACATATATGGTGTGGCACAGCTTTCTTGATGCGGTTCTTTGTGACCTGCGTTGAGCCTGGGATGGACTGCAAGAAGTGATAGTCAAACCCAGTTTTATCAGAAGACATGATTGATCACTGAAATAAACTACAACAGCAGATTTTCTGTTTTCTTAGTTCCTTAAATGAAACTACATGGAACGGGATCAGATGATCTAATAGCCCTTCCTAATACTAAACTGAGTGGCAGCCTCTCTGTGACAGCTCTGTCCTGTTTATCCTTTGGAGTACCCTAAAAGCAAAGCACTATTTGATCTCCCAGTTGACTCTTGTTTCACTGAGGAGATTTAGCAGCCAGCAAACCATGACTTACATGCTGAGAAAACTACCAAAAAAATCCAGGCACATGAATTCTGTGTAGTACCTGACTTCAAATTAAACACATAATAGTGCTTGGAAAGCATAAGATTAATTCAGCCTCAGAGTACAATTGGAGAAATTTCAGGTGAGTTTAAAAAGTCATTTGAACTAATGCTGTTAGCAATTGATCTAAATTACCTCTAATGATTTACTGTTAATCTACTCTGGCCAGAACCAATTTTTGCTGTAAAGGCTTATGGAATGAATAAGCTTTTTTGTTTTGATTCCTTGCTGAAGGAAGCTTTTCTGCGGGACAGACGGAGACTTTTCTGGACCTCTCCTCCCCTTGTCTTTTCCAGTCCACTCCTGAACACGTTATTTTGCTTTTTGCTAATGGGGCCTCTAGTGAGGCTGGTGTGATGGCAATTTGAAGCTGCTGACTCTGAACTAAGAGATCATTAGCACATGGTATCTCGATTGCTTTAACAGACTCCCTGCTTGATCCTGGGCAAATATCTCCTGTCAGCTTCCGTTTTGGAAGACTGTAGGGGAAATTCGTACGCAGCTGTAACTGAACTTTCATTTTGCACTGGTGTCTGGGGTGTTAATATTTGATCACGGATATGCTACCAATAAAGGCAGAGAGAAATTTTTGGTGGAAAAGTCGACAGCTGTTTACAGCAAATCCTAATGGTGTGTCCTAGATTAGCAGAAAGGCTTGACACATTGATGTTTAAATCTTTTCTCATGAATGTTTCATCACTAGCAGTAATAAGACTTTGTACGTCAATAATTTTCTACTTGATCCCTCTAATTTTCTTCCAAATTAAGTCATATTCTCACTGGCACTATCACCTAAATGCCAGATGCACAAAGCCATTTAGGCACGTCTGTGCTGACTGTTACACCACTGGCTTTCAAGGCACCCAGGTTTTGCAGCAGAAATGAATACACATTTGGCAAGTGGGCTCCAGCAGAGACAAGTTGGCACGCAGGCAAGGATCAGGGGATCAGGATCAGGGAAGAATCTTCAGATTAGGTGAGCATCACAACTTCCATTTGCTAGGAGGACACCTTTCAAGTCCTCAAAACTGAGGATAAAAAGCTTGAGACCTCAAATGCCAAATTGCAAGTCTTACTTTCTTTGCCATAAAATGTATTTTTTAAATTATTTTTAGATATTTCATGTGACCTTGTACAGGATGATAGGTGCAGGAATTGGCTTTTGAATGTTTAAAGTACATTAATTACTTTTATGTTACGTACTTGCGAATGTGGAAGTCCAGCTGATAAAACAGGAGACAATAAATGAGGAAGTGTTTAGCCTGGAGACTGAAACTCATTATGGGACTTAGTATGTGAACCAAAGAAGCAACAAATAGGTCAGCATACTTTCAACACAGTTTGGGCTTTTTAAGTCATATTTAAAAGAAAATTTTCAAACAAGTGTTTATTTATAGCACATGGAACTTCAATTGTAAGCTCCTGTTGTCCCTGAGTGTGTTAATCATGCATTTCTTTTTTCAGCATCATAGTTTCCTCATTTCACCCCCAGGTTCTCAAAAACAATCTTATTTTTCACATAGCATGCACTCTTAGGTAACTAAGCTACAGGTGACCTTGTGTATTTGTTAGGAATGAGTCAATTAATTGTATCTGTGAAGGGAAAACTGGCATAGAAATGAGGCAAGAGAGCAGACAGCTGTGGTGATGAGTACTGCATTAGAGAAATTTCTTCTTTCTCCTCCTCCGCAGAGTTCCCATGTAAGCTGGCAAAACGTGTGTCAGACAGCCCACAGAGAAGTATAACTATTCCTTAGGCTGATATAGAAGTGAAAAATATGATGATAAAATGGTCAGTTTCAGTAACTTCCATCCACTACAAAGCCCGCGAATGAAAGCCATCAATTAGCCCCACCGTGCAGCCCTGCTCGCATCCCCTCAGTTTGTGTATCACCAACCACGACTATCTGTACCAACTCTTCACATGGGTCACGCACCCTTGGTTCTCTGCCCTGACGAGCCACGCCACAATCCATCTCTGTGGAATAAGAGACCTGCTCTAGCTCAGGCTTTCGAGACCTAAGCAGGAATTTTCCTGCTGTTCTCTGCCTCCTGGCTGTTACAGCTGCAGGTAAGAAAAGACCCTTTATGCAGGGCAACCAGCAGCCAACCCAGCCCATAGGGAGGAAGAAGCTGCCATTCAGGGTAATGAAATACCAGAGGAAAAACCACAAAGGATTTGGGGAACCTGAAAGGAATGGGTGGCAGGTTTCTGCCATAAGGATGATAGGTGAGGTGGGAGTGAGGATGAGGGAAACAGGGAAGAAGTGGGAAGAAGCGTGGTGACCCACTCAGGGATTGCCACTGCTGCTTGCACTCCACAAGCCCTATATAAAAAGCAGTGTATGATCATGTGTTTTCTTGGTTTATTATACAAAGGCCTCTAGGCAGCCCTAATGAAGATATTTATCAGTTCCTGAGGGCCTGATCATCATAACTGAGCTGCAAGACTCTACGAAAATTTGTCCCATTATTCACTGTACAAATAGATGTAAATATACGTATGCATATTTTGTCATGAGTAGCCTTTGGCCCAATACTGACTCTGTCCAGCTGTGTTACACAGCATTTCCTTAATATAACTTAATAATAGTACATTAGGGATGAAAGTGATCTTGTATAATTACAGACACAAGTAAGAAGCATACACTTGTGATTTTACTTTCCCTTCTGGGTCCTATCGGTACATGAACTGTTCCCAGAGTCTCTTTTAATTCAAAAATGACCTACTTATCTGTAGACAGCTCTGGCTGAAATGACTCAGATAAAATAAGAATGGATTTCATTATTGACCTAAACCAATTTTTTATGAAATTTGATGAACTTTAAAAAATAGAAAAATTTATACAATTCTGTGTTTTATGGCCTCTTCTATAAAATAATTAAATGTTTAAAAAATCATATTTCTGTATTATTCTAGATCCAGATGGAATAAAGATACACAGCGATCTTGATCATAAGTCTGTCCATATAATTTTTCAAGGACAAATCATCAGGGATAAACTTTGGAGATACAATCTCCAAAGAAATAAAGAAATTTAAAACAAAAAAAAGGTTTACTTTTGCTTCCCATTTCGGCTTTTTGTGACAAATATGTGTGATGCCTCAGGCTACTGGTGTTTGTGTGACAAGATGCCTATGTCGCTTCAGCTGAGATGCACCTGATTTCACTTTGGTGTTTCACAGAGACCGCAAGCAATATTGTTCATGAAAAAGAATAGCAAATGGAAAGGACTACTGAGGATAGCTTACTTGTTCTAATCTACAGGTGGGAGAGCATATGCAGCCTGGTCCTGATGCTAACTTGGACAAGTTTTGCACTGGCATACTGTTTTTCCAGTCAGGGGTGTTTTATCAATTGGTCTTAGGTCACACAAAACCAGAGTGAGCCTTGCTAATGGTGAGTGGTATGAAGTCACCTGGTGACTTAGGTTTCTTATGGTGCCCAGGAATTGCCTCTAAATGGCTTCCCTGGGATGAGAAGTGGGGGAAAAAACAAAGAAAGTATGACATGAAATGTCAAAAGAGAAAGTATACAATCAGTTGCCTTGGTAGAAAAAATATTACTGCAACTGTGTCCTCTATGTCACGAGCACAAATTTCTCATAGTATTAGGAAACGTGTATCTCAAATAGAAACTAGATGTCTCAGGAGTGATCTTCATTTCGGCAAGTCAGACCTTGTAATTTCCTTCAAGGTTAGGACCCTACCAAGCGATGCAGTTTGTGCTGGGGGCCTTTCCATTGACTGCAGTAGGAACAGTTCAAGGCTTTAGTTCTGAAAGCAGTTTTGCCCAAATAAGTAAAAATATTCTCATATATAAAATATTCTCCATATAAAATATTCTCTCACTGTAGAAGCTGTGATTCTGTATGCTGTTTTCTTTTTACAAAACTCATCTTTAATACTATAGAACCAATATTTACTACGAAATGGGAAAAGCAGTTAGGTAGGTTTTTGTCTCGTTCAAGTTGAAAACCTCTTAGTATTTGTTACTGAACAGGTATAGCTGAAATTATGAGGAACTCACTGGCGCAGTGTCACAATTGGCAGCTAGTTAATTTTGAAATTGTAATTAGATTTTCTCCAGCATTTTAATTGCTGGAGCCAAGGGAGTGCCCATGTTACAAGAGAAAGATGCAGTAAAAGTCACATTATTTGCACAACTTACCCTCGGATTCTAGAAAGCAATGGCAAAATTTGTCCTCCAGTTTAGATGATTCTGCTCAATATACAGGGTTCAGTCCCTCTACTTGCATGGCTGGTATGGTAGTAACTCCCTGCGTCAATTGGAAATTAAAACTGCCCCAAGGAATTCAGAGCAAGCACTGGACTGACCCATCCAAAGGATGAAAGAGTGATACCATGAACCTATTTCTGAATAAAAATCCATTTGTTACTGTTAGAAAGTTTTCTTTTGCAATAAATGGAGTTTCTTTTCTGTGAAAATATGGAGGGTTCAAAATATGCTTTTTCTACTGCAGTTCCCAGCACTTAATTCTCAGTCTACCACCTGCCCGTGTTTCATGGAAACCAGGAGTCCTTTGACATCAGAACCATATTCAAAATGGGGGTAACGACTCCTCCATCGGATCCAATCAGAGGCATTAAATATAACAGCAAATGTGAACATCTGCCTTGTGGCTTCCAGGGGACTCTTTTCAAAATAAACCTTCCTAATAGTTGAGATGAGCTCAGAGAAGCCATTAACATCTTTTGTAATTGCTCTTTAAAGATTACAAAGACCTTTGCAAAGCTTTCTATTCTCTCTCTCCCTTACAGGTTCATTGGGATCTTAGCACAGTGTCCTCTCAGTGGGGCTTTGCCAGAGAGACAGCTGGAAATGCTGTCCCCTTTCACAGCAGCCTAGGGTGCTCATAGGGGTTCTCCATGGCTGAGAAGTGCTGTGCTGGTGGACTTGTTGTTTCATGTGAGGTCCTGTGCTATGTACACATTGGTCCATGCCTGTGTTACACCTTTGTGTAAAGGAAGTACTTCTTCATCTAGGGAAATCTGGCTGATCACCAGCGCGTAAGGCATGCTGAGGTCCAGACCATGAATAAAACATAGATGCAACTTTTGCCAGGTTTGACTGTGCCCTGCTATTCACAGTCCTCCAAACATGTCCAAGTAGGTCTCCCGTGTCCCATACAATGCCCCAGCTGTCAACATGCCTCATCCTTGGCCTCACACAATGGAAAGCTGGCCCTGGTGGGCTGTCTTTAGAAGGGTGCTGTGAGGAGATGTGACGTGTGTAGAGAGATTTAATGGCACTGATTGATGCTAGTGGCTTTTCCGCAGAATATAATGTCGCTTTTTCTCTCTGTCATGTTTGAACAAAGTCCAAGAAGTATCAGCTACACAAAGGCAACCCTCTGACATGACTCAGGAATCCTGCTTCAGCCACACGTCTTGAGACAGGTACCTGTGCTGATCATGGTGGAGACAGAGGGGATCAAGGACATGTACAGAGGGCTCCTAATCTAGCTACCAACAGTAAGCAGCCTTTAGTAGTGAGCGAACGTGGCACCCCAATGTGGAGAGAGATTTCAAAAACACCACATGCCTTCCTGCCCTACTCCACTGCCAGGAATGGAGAATTATGGGCTCTGCACAGATCGTAGTCCCTTTTCTAGCTGGTTTGCAAAGGAGCAGAGTCTTAGTGACATTTTTGTGCAGCAGTAAATTGGAGCCCAGCTAGGTTTGCTGAGAATCTACCCAACGAGTTATCACTCCACCAGGTAGTGTGCTCACGCCTCCCAGTGCAGAAACACGCACTCAACCTTAGCCTCTCCACACCGTGTCTGCTTGAACCGGTTGTCACTGTCAGCACTCAGGCGATGCAACAGCCTTTGGCAGGGACACAAGCCTGCCCTCATCCTGCCCTACCCGACTTCTGGGTCTTGTCACAAGGCAGCTCTAGCTCTGCAGCATGGCTAGGTCTCCAGCACTGACCTCAGGTGCCCACACTGCGCTGAGGACACTTAAGTCAGCAGGACATTATCCACCAGTTTGCTGCTATTTCAGTAGAGAAACAGGGTCAGTCTGGAGCTGGCAGAGAAGACTGGGGGCTTTCTCTCACCCTCCTCCGCTTGCCTGTGCTTGTTAGATCCCCAGCTCCTGCCATGCTGCTGCCAGTCTGCAGCACAAAACCAGCAGGTTGTCTGTCAACCAAGAAGTTGCTGGGACACAGCTATGAGGGGTGCCTGTGGGCTAAGCAGAGCTTGCAGGGCCCAGGGACAGGCAGTCACCACACCAAAGCCTGACAAGTGGGAAACATAGGGATCTGATGAGCACCTTCCTTAACTTGCCGAGGCAGGATGCCTGGGATAAGGAGCTGGTAATGGCAGTCCACGAGGGAACACTTTTAGGAGAATCAATTTCCAGATCAGCCACAGACAGTCCTCCTGCTACCATTTTCTTGGCCGCATTCACCCACTCTCTGCACCGTGCTGATCGACTTTGAGAGGTAAGGGTGTCACAAATTTTATTAGGGGAGTTTCAAGCCCTCTTCTGCGCACCGGACATGTCAAAAAGCAATCTACAAATGTAGTCCATGTCTATGTCTACGATGCTGCAAATCACCACCTCACTCTGAGTGTAGGTATCAGCCACTGACACCTGTTCTGTGTCCCTTGTTTCCATAAAACCTGTGGAATGTGTAAGGTCTTCAGAGCTGCCCATTGGTTCATTATCACAGAATCATAGAATCATACAATCATGGTTGGAAAGGACCTTTGAGATCATCGAGTCCAACCATACCATTGACCTATGCTAATAATTTTTCAAGTATCTAGGTATGCCCAGTGTGAACTCGAGGCTTCTGAAGATGTGCATATTGAGTAAAATACTCTGATATCAAAGTCAAATACTGTGTGTTGCAGCAGCAGTCTTGCAGCTGTTTGCAAAGAGATAAGAGTTGTTGTTCTTACTTTAAATGTGTGAAGTGAAGTGATTTTCTCTTGGTCACCCAGAAGAAAAAGTGGGGAATAGGATGCTTCTCTCTTGCTCTTAAAACCAGTACTTGTAACTAAAAAAACATGCTGCCTCCAAGTACTATGATTTATTTTTTTCCCTCAGAAATACATGCAAGCTCAAGGGCAGAACCTCACTGTTACATTTTAATGATATTTGCTGCTCTGTGTGGGCAGGTTGTACAGAGTTGGTCAGGATTTTTTATGAAGAAAATTTCAGGAAGAGACAATTTCTTGCAGCTAAAAATCTTCTGTCAAAATCCATTTTGACAAATCTTTCACTGGGAGTGCTTAATATCCATGTGGAACTAGAGATATCTAGATACAGCTCTCCTTTATTTTGAAGGGGGTCCAGGAACTCACGGTCAATTATAAAAACTACTTGGTTTTGTTCTTGTGCTTTTCCTTTCTTAATGAAAGTACATCAAAACACGTTTTCTTCATTTATATGCCATATTTTAAAAAAAATTCTGACAGCACCATAATAGTCAGAACATCAGGCCTTAATATCCTACTCATTTGAAAAACCCTCTTTTGCACAGTGCTCACTGTTATTGTGATGGAATTATTTGGTCTCATTAACGTCTTGGGACAGTGAGCGGAGCTACTGTGGGTTGTGCTGCTTCTGTGAAAGTGCAGCATCTAGCATGTAGGGTTCCAGGAAAGACCCCACTTGTGAATACATACTATGTTAAGTTGTATTTTATAGAGATTTGAGTCCTAAGTCAATACCACAACATTTAAATGTTTGATATTTTATGAATGTTCAGATGTCCTTGCCATGCTATGAAGGTAATTTTGAGATGCCTTGGGCTAGAGGAAAGGTTTAAGTCTGCCATTGAGGAGCTCAAATAAATTTCATTAAGATTAAGTCATGGGTTTTGAGGCAAAACAAATCTACTTATGATATCATAACTTAAGAAAAATAAATAAATTACACCAAGTGGGAAGTCTATGTGATTTAATTTTAAGGTGTCAGGATAGCTATTAAAACATGAAATGCTTTGCAGCCCTCTGAGTGGGAAGCCCTTCAGCTAGAGACATATTTTTGATCCTGCATACGTGCACACTGACACACTCTTCCTCTAGACTGGTTTTCATGTCTCTTTGAAAGATACGATGGGTCTGTAACAGAAATCTGTCACAAGTTTGGAGAGTCCTGCTTGCATGAACTTATGGGAACTCCCAAAATGCAGTGTGGAAGGGGTATCCCTTTTTGGTATACAGCGATGTGGGGAAGGAGCATTCAGCTCTGTGGACATCAACTTCTTTTGGGTATCTGTAGAATATTAAAACACGGGGTGAAATTCTAGCTCTTTGGTCATCAATTGTAAAACCTTGTTGACAGGAGTCAGGCTGGGTTCACTCTTCTCACTGTGTGCTGTCTTCAGCCTGGCTTGCCCCACTTCAGGAAGCCTGGCCGTGTTTGGAAACCAGCTTTGAGGAAAGAGTGGTGCCATGAGCACGGTGCTAGGGCATGGTAATGGCCGGCTGCTGCCCGAGGGCAGGTCAGCCGAGGTGACCCAAGCACAGGTCACCATCCCCCTGGCTACTGGGCATGAGGGGCAGAGACGGGAGGGAGCCCCAGAGAGGCTGGGCAGGGTCCAGGGGGGCTCTTAGTGCCCTCAGGGCCCCGACAAGCAGAATGAAATCAATTTATTGAAAGGAAAAGCCAGGAAAAATAATTTAAATTGTGCATCCTGATGACCTCTCACACAATACTATGCAGGATTATCCCTTTCTCTAAAAATGTTTTAAATCCCACCTACTTTGTCTTTTGCATATGAAATGACGTAGTGTTACACTGTGGCTCCTTCTCCTGCCTTCTTCTTCACCTGAGAAAAATTCTTTTTCTGTCTTTATATTTACTTGGAGGAGACACTAGGCTGTGATGAAGTTCCCTCCTGAGTGGTTTATATAGTTATGCAGATCTACCTCCTTTCCTCTTTCCTCCCTTGCTTTTGCCAGGTGTGAAATTAATTCTTGTAGAATTACATCAATGCTATGTAATTTTTCATATTTTTCTTAAATTACAAAGCTTAGAATTGCCCACAGAAGTCATCAGTCTAACCTGTGGTGGCACAATTGTTGCTAAGGATAATGAACCTCCTACTGCTCAGGAAGGTTTTGAAATGTCTGTATTATCTAGGAATTCTCTATTATCTAGGATTTGCAAAAATTGAGCTAGAAATCTCATGAGACTTTTTCTCACTGTGTTTTATAGCTGTTCTCCTATTTCCATGTGGAAGTACTATGAGGACAACCTGGTATGTTCTGGCTATATCAATTTCATTGTATTGCCAAACTCTTCACAGAATTATGTATTTCTTAAATATATTTCCCTGGCTTCGTTAGAGCTAGGATATTACTCCCCATCTTTGAGGCAAACACTATCTTTCACATAGATTTATTTATTAACACCGGAGTTTACCCCTATATTTACATTTATGTGCTAGAAGTGTTGGGTTCTGCAACGGACATCAGTGCTAAAGAAATGAGAGTCTAATATTGTACATCTGTCTCTATAAAAACGGTTCTGTTCGCAAGTGAAAATATGCTCTGCTGTGTTAATGGAGGGTGCATGCGCAGAAAGTTAAACATAGAGCTCATCCTAAAAAACTGTAGAGGTAAATACGTAGTGAAAATTTCCTAATGATTCCTTTCATGATGCGTATAAAATATAGTCTGCTCCTATTACAGTGTACTGGGAAACCTGAAAAAGAAAATCTGTTGAGGCCTTGACATTTGTTCCTACCTTATCAGATTTCATAAATTTTCAGCAAATCTAAGTCAGGGTGCCTGGCAGCTTGGAGAGCAGTCTGTTTGGTCTGCATATTACCACGTGAAAAGTTTTTTGCATTGGGCATTTGCTTGTGACTATTTCTGAAACATTGCTTCCCTTATTTCTAAGGTAAAAAAACCAACCAACCAACCAACCAAAACAAAAACAAAAAAAACCAAAAACAAAAACAAAAAAAAAAACCCCAAACCCAAAACCCACTTCATCTAGGTGATAGGAGCTTAAAAATAATAGCAATAACTTCAGTTTTAAAGCTACAAAGTTCAGTTATTTCCTGTGAATATCTGCTTTATCTCCCATGAGCTTTTTAGAGCACGTGATGCTCATTTTTAGAAATGGAAAAACTCTCTTTACTTACCTCTTTCTCTGAAGCAGACTCTTCTTTTCATGGCTTTCTATTACAAAATAAAAGATACCTATCCCATCAACTTGTCATTGTGTCATTTGCATCATCTCCTTTCTGTACTGCACATTTAAAAATAAGAAGTAATAGATTCAGATAAATCTTTCTCTTTGAACCTGATACCATTTTGGTCATTTGGCTTTTGAAATAATTTTGTCTGCACAAGTGATTATCAGTGCCCTGAGCTCCTACTCACATGGAGAACTTCCTTTTCACTAAGTATTATTTCTTTTACTAAGGTTGTCCTGTGAATACCGTTACCAGTAGGGTTGCATGGTAAATTAGCTCTGAAGACATCAAAAAAAGTTGACTGTTGTCTTTTGTACTGAATACCACAATCAGTCTGACCACGCAAAGACCTCTGAGGACACTGACATCTGGTGGCAGTAGTTAGTGCTCAATACTTGCTGACATTCAGCTTTAGCCTTGGGCAAACCTTGGAGTTGGACTTTGGTAGGCTTAAAACTGAATTCCAAGGCTTGAAAAAGAAAAGTGTAGCTCTTAGAACTGGTGTCCTTCATCCTAATGTCTTCAGGCAGCCGAATTGCTCTTTTAAAGTCATTCAGGACAAAGCTTTGCCTGTAAGACTGATAGCATTTTCTCATCAATCAACCCATGGGAAACTCAGCTGAGCTTGCTCTGGTGACTGATCTGAGGATAGTCCTGTAACTCATCAGGAGCATGACATTGCACAAGTCTCTTCACAGTTGCTTTTCTATTTTACACCTGTACATTCTTCAAACAAACAGGAGGAGGAAATGCAGTTGAAATCACAAAGTATTTCATTGTCAAAACTATCTTTCTTTTACGCTATTGTAATAGGGGAAAATGCATGTAAGTTACTGTTTGGCTGGTTGTTTCAAAGGTCTGCTTTGTTTACCCCCAGATATTAGCTAGGAACAGAGAGAATTCAAGAATGTGGAATTTTAAAACAAGAAAAGAATTTTAGATAATGCTTCGAAACACTCAGAGACTGAGAAGACAAAAACCAGTGCAATATAAATAAAATAGCATATCTCAGGTAGTTCGGCAGTAATGGTATGTTTCATCTTTGGGAACATGTGTAAAATGCTAAAGAAAAAGAATATGCGTTTAGATGAAAAGAAAAAATATTAAGTTAAAAAGTTCTAGCAGATGGCCATCCCCTTGGGGAAGAAAACTTATATAATTTATTTAAGTTTACAAGTGAAGTTATATGGGAAGACTTAGGGCATCTGTAGATGGGACACCTGGAGGATCACTGTCTTGAAGCTGAAGCCCTCCGTTTTTAAAATTTTTTTTCAGTACTTTAATCTATATAAAGTAGTTGAATATTGCTAACCATATGTAATCTTACTTTATATCATATTGTCTTCTATATAAGGTAAATTAAGTTGTGTTTTGTTTCAGAGTAGCAGTATAATATTGAAGTGCATTCCCTGATTCCAATTCAGTTTGCAGAACAATTTTGATGCATGTCAAACAGAACCATTATAGAGAAAACTAACTGGAAGCTTCATTCCGGATATACAGCAAATGTACTCCAACCTGAAAGGTGACAAAGTGGGTCCAAAGCAGCAATTGGTCCTTTGGTCAGCTTCAGCCTGCCTGTGTGCTGGAGACATTCAGAACAGGCTCAATATAGCAAAAATAAAACATCTGAACTGTCTATAGAGTTGATGTAGAAGAATCATCACTTTCCTGAGTATTATTTCTATCTAGTGATCCATTCCTACAACAACAAATTGATTGCTGATCTAACCATTGAATGATTGTGTCTATTCCTAATCCAGTGTGATCTTATACTACATAAAATAAATCCAGATGCTGCTCATTCTGCTTGAACTGACTTTCTGACTGTGGAAAGGCTCAACTTGATTCTTGCTTCTTATCTCCGCAGCTTTCTAATCACATACTCATTAGCAAGGCTAAAACCCACCTGGACACATGTATACTGCCTGCATTTCTTACTATTGCTTTCCTAAGCTCTATTTGTATTATTTTGAACATATCTTAATGTTCTTAATGGTATTTTAACCATTTCTTAATACTATTCCAGTCTTAATTTATAATTAATAATAATTCATTAACTTATTTTATACCAGTTCCTTATATTACCTTTCAAGTTATATGAAATCATAGGCTAAGTTTAATAGGTCTACAACTGAGTGTCCGGATCCCTAAAGATGTCTATAAAATAATCAGTGATTACCAGATAAGAAAGCTTTTTCCTTCCATAAATCTATTGTCTCTTATAATCGAATGCTTTAAATGGAGTTTGCCCTCAGACCCGACAATATCCAAGGACCCTTGTCCTTGACTGGTGTATCAGCTTGGAACAAGACATCAGGCTGCCATAATTCTCACACTTCAAACACAGGGTAATTGCTTCTTTGTTTTATCACAGGCCACATGAGTTGTTTCTTAGATAGCTGGGTCACCCGTGCCTTAAAATGTGATACATTTTTTAGTTTTTTATTAGTTCTAGTTGCTGGTTTTCATCCTGCCTTCTCTGCCTGGAATACCCTTGCTGAATCTTTTACCTGATAATCTTCAAGTTCTTTGTCAGGATTCATTTCTTTCAGAAAGGCTTTCTCTAAAAAACCCTTTAAGAAGCGCGTGCAAGAGAGATGTCTTTTATGATCTCTAAGTGTAGTGGCCCTTCTCCACCTGATCAGTTTCTGTACCTACAGTGTGGTCCGCTATCTTTTATCTGTGTTTACATTCAATTCAAGGATCTTTTCTTTTCTTTTCTTTTCTTTTCTTTTCTTTTCTTTTCTTTTCTTTTCTTTTCTTTTCTTTTCTTTTCTTTTCTTTTCTTTTCTTTTCTTTTCTTTTCTTTTCTTTTCTTTTCTTTTCTTTTCTTTTTTGAAAAGCATTTTACAAGTTTCAGAGACTGCTAACCAAACCCCCCGACAAAAACAATAGAAAAATGACTTCATGAGCCACAATTTTGGAGAGACTACTACTCACAGTCTAGCCTAGTTAAGTCTATGACATTTCTGCTGAGAACAGCAATGTAGCTCTCAGCTACAGTGGTAGATTTGTGTTAATGCTGGGCAAACAGATAAAAAATGTAATACGACTGCCTACTTTTCACAGAATACAAAACATATTACTGGTGCATACTCGATGTTAAGATATGTAAGTACTGCATTCTTAACCTTTGTCTGGGACAGAAGAAGGTAGCCATCTCACCCTACTAGTGTTTGTGCTATCTTTGTCATTCAAGCAAAATTAATCATCTGTCTCATTTGAGTTTACTCATCTACAATCTGGCATTCAAAATACAGGAAATACTGCATTTGTAAGTTGATTACTGATTGCTACAATGGATGATAGCTGCAAATAGGACCCTGGTTAAATACTGCTTAGACATGAAAATTAATTCAATTAATAGAATCCATTATGAAAACAATTTAGACATCTCACTGCTCTTGATGATTGACTAAGCTCCGTTAATACAGGCTTCCTACTTGTACTAATGTTGAATAAGTTCCCTCAATGGAGTTCCTCTGATGTAAAATCAAGTGAAAACATGTCAGACCAAGACACTTTGCACGTTTGTTCATCTGGAGTTGCTGGTGGTTGCTGTCAAGTACACAGTGCAAGCAATTTCCAAAACTTAATTTGCTGAACTGAAGTTAAAAATGCTTCCTTGCATTTTGTTTTCCATAGAAAGCACAATACTCTTTCTCTAGCTTCCACAGGGAGAGGATGCATTAAGAAAGCACTTAGAAGACTGGGAGAAGTGCAATATTCATTAGAATTCACAATGTATTTGCCAATAGTGTGATTTGTTGGAAACTGGGAAAGTATCACTCTGATGTCTTCTTAACTTCATGCCTGTCAGCTATCTGATAGATTGAGATTAGAGAAGGTTTCATTTATATCTGTTAGTTTTATTAGGTTCAAACCTGAGTAGGTGTACTAAGGTTATTCCAAGAAGTCACGTGTTTACTTACGCAGAAATTAAGAGCCAGAGTTAATGTTCTTCATTAATTTAAAGAAACGCTTGTAAAAAGAAACATTTGCCAGCAATTTGTTATCCTTTTCATGTTTGCACTTTATTTGTCTTGGCAGAACATGGCCAACAGATGTAAAATGTACTGCTATTTTTGAGAAAGTGCTAGAGAGCTTGGTCTAAGATATGCCTTATAGAACTCAAATTATCTAACGGGCAAATTAATCCACAAATATTTCACGTGACATCTCAAATACTTATCTATTGGTTAAACACAAAATTCTTTAATACTTAACTGATTTTGACTCTTGTAACAACCTTAGGGCACAATAACCATGCATGCATTTTGTCTGGGAACAATTTGTAACTGATAAAAATCACTGTAATGGAGTCCAGAAGTCATGATTGCCTACGTATCATGGTTGCCTTTCTCTGAAACAAGGATTCCCATTGCAGATATATTTATGAAAGTGCAGTTTCATGCCTTCTCAAGCAGGTACCCCTTTCCCTTGCAAATTCTTGTGATAAGCTCCTAAATCTCCTGGGATGCATTTATTTTCCCCTTTTCTGATTGATATTTGCTTTATTCGTTATTTTATGTAATATAAAAAAATTAAAGAACAAAGCAGCACGCAGATGGCTGAGCACACCTTTTCTCAGTGTGCATAACAGCGTATCTTGAGGTACTTCTCAGTTCAAGCTTCAGAACACACTGTATGAGATAGAGATCTGAACTTGTGCAGCTGATCAGAAGAAAACTCCCTGCTGTTTTGAGCACTGCTGACATTGCTACCTTGCAGTGCTGGAAATATTTGTCTTCTGAATTACAGATTAGTATTATAAAATATACTCCCAGCAACTAAACAATGTAGAATGTTGCCAAACAGCATTTCCATACATTTAATGTCTACTTGCTGCAGTGACACTTAGGAATGAAGACAAACTTTGGATTTTAAATACAAGTTGCTCCTTGAGAGGGGGTGCGTGACAGTAGCCATGAATCCTTCAGGAAATTTATTCGCTGATGCACAGAAGCATAAACAGGTTCTTGTTAAGTTCAAAGAAGGCAAAGCCTTTTAAGTTGTCCCTGGGTTGATAAGCTTCAACTCTATCTCCTCTCTGAGCGAAACACTAATTTTACACAGCAGCAGAGGAGCTCTGATGGTTCCCTGGCCTGTTCCTTTTCGGAGGTGTGAGGATTTCTTCTTCTTCCTTTTGAAAATTTGTCAGTTGTTTTCCAGTGAAAAGGAGGGATTTTGAGAGCTGTGAGTGGCATGATCCAATGACAAGGTAGGCAAGTAGGCCATGGAGGTTGCCGCTGCATATGCCACTCACAGTAGTACTCTATGAACTTGCAAGCATCCACTTTTTCAGTGCTTCAACTCACTGGAGTGTCACTACCTACAAACGCTGTCTGTAAAATGGAAAAATCCAACACATTCTCCCCTGTACTTTTGAAAACAAAAGACATAAGACTTGGGAGAAGTTAATGTCTGATCTTTTCCTGTGCAAAGTTTCCTTTTCAGCTTTTTCAGCTAGTCTCAATTCTCTTACATTTCAGTCCTTCAAAATATGTGATCTAAAAATAAAACCAAACAAGAGTTTTTAAAGCTTCACCTACTAAGTTTTATGCCTAAGTAGAAACTGCTAATGAGGGACAGATCAATTGGGACTTCCTGGAACAAAGTAGAAAGATACAATCTGCAAAAATACAAGTATCCTGTTCCAATTTTTCCCAAGATTGTGGTCTAATTTCAGCAACTCCAGTGAGGAGTCAGTGTCAGAGTTACCCAGAAAAAAATCCCATTTTTATGTGATATTCAGCTCTGGTGCTTTTGGGACTCACTCTAACTTTGAATTACAGCTAAAGTATTTCTTTGGTAAAGGTTCCCTGATCATTAGGCATAAAAAAAGGAAATACAGTAAACTCCAGGTGTCCTTAAATACTTCCTCCAGAAGTATACTCACGTCTGTGCATGAATACATGAGTGTTTGTTTTGGATGAAATTGATAAAATGGTGAGAGCAGCTGAAGAGAAAACTGAATACAATGACTGATCAGTTTGAAGACAATATTTTCTAACGTTTTAATTTTTCCATAAGAGGATGAGCTAGAGATAGGCCTGAAAATGGGAGCTATGTATTTCACAGAACACATTGCAGTTGCCTCAGTGCTGTGGAAGTCGGTCCCAGTAGCTTCTTCAGAACCAGCTTTTCCTCTCTGGAAGACCACCAGAGAAGGAAAACAGCGTAAAAACAAGCTGTCAGCAAACAAAAGCCAATAACCATCCATAAGAATGACAGGATACACTTTATTGAATTATTAGAAGATTAAAGCAAACTCATGGTTGTAGCTTACTACTTAAAATGCTGAAAAGCAATTCAGGACTTTACTCAAGGCTCGGGCTCTGAACAGAGGGTTATTTTTAACCCTTAGACAAACAACTTTTTCTGGAAATTTGGGCCCTGTTATCCAGATCTGCAAGGTGTGAATCCCTTTGAGGGTGAGACTGGGGCTAGGTCAGGACTTTACAAGAGAGCAAAGTCTGGTTTCTGCCTGGAACTACTTTTTGGACCAATTGTTAAGAGACAAAATGTTTTGCCCAAATGTCTCACTGCTTTAATATGTATGCCTGAAAAACCAGCATCAAAGGCACATCCAATGCAACCCCAACTGGCAGAAGCTATTGGAGCAAGAATACCATGAAACACATTCTGGTATTTATAACTTTTGAAGCCCTCTGCTTATTTTTCTACCTTGTTTGTGTTTCTTAATTGTCACCATAGTCTACAAAACAAACCTGGCAGGTCAAAGCAGTCCCAGTGCCTGTAGAGTGTTAGGAAAGTACAACTGGACCTTACAGATGTCTATTTTTAAAACCCAAGAGAAATAAACAAAAAGTAACTTTTGAAATGGCTGCAGAATGTGGTCCAAGCTTTATAAATAGGAAAGTATATTCCACTGGCCAGAAACTAAGGTTGACCAGAGTAAATCCTGAAGCAATGGAAAACATTACTGAAAGGGGGAAACCTGTATTAACTTTGGCTGCTACTAATATTCGTGTTGCAATGGAAACATGGACATGTACCGGAGCATATGCTGATATGAACTCCAGCTAGCGCAGTTAAAACATTGATTGTGTTCTGTAGAAACAATAAAAAGCAGACTAAGTTACTTATTTAATTTAAGTAATGTCTGTGAGTTCATATACTCTCGTATAGAGTCTGTTGTTAGTTTCTGAGTTGCCTTTCAAGTGGGAAGGAAAGTTTCTAACACTATTCCCACAAAAAGACTTTATGCAATGCATTTATGGAGCAATTTCATGGGTTAAAGGTATAGGCTAAGTAGATTAAGTATTCAGTAGAAAATACTCTGAATACGTACACCTTTGATCTACAGCAGTGCCAATGGTGGCAGCTCCAAGCAGAGCAAGCTCCAGTAGGAACTTACAGATTCCTGCAAGAGCTTAGAAACTGGTATCTGTTATTTTTGATCAAGGGACTTAAGCAGCTGCTTAACTGTACCTTGAATTACTCTAGTGAATTCAAGTCCTAAGTTCTGAAGAGTGAAATAATGCTGAAGACACACAGAACCACTGGACAAAAAGGCAAGGGACACTCACATGACTTTCATAGGGAACGATGGTGTGTGTGCAAACAACCTGTTCCCAAAGTCTGCTGCACTGATCACACTTTTGCTTGGAACTGACATCAGGAATGTCCTAGTGCTCTGGGAGGTTGCCTAAGAAGAAGAAATTTAGGCAGCTTTGTCTGAAGCTGCTGGAATAAATCTCATTGATTTACAGTGATGCTCTTTTTAGGCTTTTTGGAGCTACAATGCTTAATACCTCTGCACAGGTCTGTTTCCAGCCCACTCAAAGAATGACTTTTTAATGGATTGCAAGCTCAGTGTTGCCTTTTCTTTATGGCAATTTTGCTCACCCCACCCACAGCATAAATATGGGTTCTGTGTATGAAAGCAGTTGCAAATAAACTGGTGCAATTCACAAAGCTAAAACTTACTTTCCTGGTGCCTATCTTTCGCTCACTCATTCGCTCACTTTTTCTCTGTCTCACCTTCTTCGCATCTGCCTTGTTGATGTGGCCTTTTGTTGCTGGGTAAACCTGAAGACAAAATGAGAAATGGCATCAAAAGCACCTATAATGTTCTGCATGTTAATAATGGTGAGCTTTTCCAGGCACTTCAGAAACGACAGTTTGTTAGTCTTGGTTGTTAATGGCTTAAAGGCAAATACAGATCGACTTACCAGGGAAAAAAACCAAAAGCTATAGAAACATTAATTTTCCAGCTAAGTATACTTGCATTTTTTATGCTAATCCTCTTGCCAAAGGCAGTAAGTCTGAATATCAACAGACAGGTATGTCAAACACAGAAATTGTGTTGCAGTCTGAGTAACATGACATCTCAATATTTTCCCAATAGAATATTCAACTCCTTTTTACTTATGATTGTTGACTTATGTTCTGATGTTCAGTTTTGTTTGCATAGTCATCTTCACTTCTGTAAAGTGCAGGAGTGGATAATAGCTGAAGGAAAAGATCCCTTTTCCTCCCGCTCTAAGTAGCAGCATCCAAAATGGCAGATGTTCCCAGATGTTTGCCAAAGCAGTGTCTCAGCCCCTTTCTTCCCTCTCCTCCACAAGCTACATCAGGCATAAATGTAGGCAAAAATACTGCCAAACCATAGTCCTGCATTCACTCATGGCGTTTTTAGTATTTTTCAGCCAGACTGCAGAGATGTAAATGGCTATTAAAGTGCAGGGCAGCAGTGGATTATGCAGTGGCTCTTTGGTGGAAGAGAGGATCGCAGCAGAAGCCACCCAAGAATGACTGCTCAGATTGTTGCCTATCATGACAGCATTTTGCTCTAGTGTGAAAAATGACTGTGGAAAATAGACAACGGAGAGCAACTGGAAAAACATTTCTTAGAATGTTGGGCTAGCTTTCTTCTCAGATCTTTTTGGGTTTTTTTCTTTGACTTGCTCTAAATTCACCTAAATTAAAGGAAATGCATATCTGATCTTACTTGCAGATTAGAAGTTTCAGATGTACACCAAAGTTAAAGTAGTTAGTACATTCTCCACTGTAACAGATGACCTATGCCTCAAGCCGTTATACTTTCCCTGTCTTTGATTTCTTACCCTCTAACCATTTTATGCTGAGAGAGACTGTGTTATCACCTTGAAATTTCCAATAATTGTATTATGCTGCAGAGGGAAAAAATCAATTAGACACTCAGCAATGAGGAACATGTCTCCACTGGAAAATGAACATTCTTTTAATATTTTCCCCATATTTTTAGCATGCAGTTATTTGTATGCAGAGACAGATAAATCATAATTCATGAATGCAAATGCCATTTTCTCCTTTCAATCAGGTAGACTTATAATTATCTGATTATGTTCATAGCAGACCCTTGAGTGAAACAGATATATTTTCTGTGTCATGCAATACAAGAAATAACAAAGTGCTGTAAGTCATATTTGCACTCCTGCGTTATTGGTTTAGCCCTTGGTCAGCTGGAAACACTCTGGGGTTGCTTTGCATTACGGTTGGTTTCAGCATCTTACGGTGGGGCACCTATTAAGTGTGAATGGCCCATAAAAACTGAATTTCACTTTCCTCAGTGGCACTGCTGCCTCTGCATCCAGTGGTGGGACTGTGTAGGAGATAGTGAAGACCTATTTCTGACTTTGTTCACCAGTTACAGAATATTCTTCATTATTACTGTAAATTACTGCTAGCTTTTTCTATTAGTGACTGATACATAAAAGATCATTTGGCAACTGCTTCACACATCTTCTAATAACAACTTTCTTTAGATCATACATTCTTTTAAACATTTTTTGGTGGACTTGTCAGTGTTAGATTTATGGTTGGACTTGGTGATCTGAAAGGTCTTTTCCAACCTAAATGATTCTGTGATTCTATGAACTTAATTTACTTCTGCAGGTATTAGAAAGACAGAATAACAGGAAACAGCACTAGACATAATATTTTACAAACTACCTGAGGGAAATCATATTAAATCCTAGCAGTTATTTACAGATATCCATGTAACTCCAAATTTGGAGAGACAACTACTTCCTTATAGATTTATTTTAGAGTTGCCCTTTTAAGCAACATCACCCATTTTCTGGGAATAAACTCTTAATGGTACCTCACAAGGCAACTATCATTCTTTTCAGCTTTTCATAACAGTTTTTTATGTTCTTCTTCTAAGTCAATTATTTAACGAGGAAGAGTGTCAAACCAACAGGAAAATGTTTAGATGAAGTTGCTAAATGAAAATACATGATCGATGCTCCTTTTTTCTTGTTATTGGCTGAAGCGCTTGGCCATCTTGAAGCTTTTGCTCTTCTCCCTCTCCACTTTCAAGCTTCCTAGTGTGCAAGTGTGAAGTCCCCCAGGGGGGCTGTTAAGCAAAACCGGCTTTGTGAGATTTATGTCCTTTATTTTGAGAAGCAATATATTACAATTTACTTTGGATGAAGAAGATTTGCATGGTATCACCTTTGACTGCTTGCCACCTGCTCCAGATGTGAAGGGACCCTCCTGCAGTGGGATGGTTGCCAGGATCTGGGCATCATTATGGGGTTGGTGGCTATCAAAGAGGGCATTGCTTGTAAGGAGTTTGCAGAGTGCATGTTGGGCTCCACTCAAGTGGGAACTGCGGTGTTGTGACTGATGTCTTTGGGCTACAAAACTTCTAAATTCACTAGTAAAAGGAGCAACAGCCTGTTTAGGAAGCCCTTACTTGCAGAGTTGGACATGGAGTGTTATCTATGCAAGTATTTGTGATCACAAGTGATCCCAGAGCAAAACTTGAAAATCTGACAAGTAAGTCTTCACAAATGATAATATTAACCTTTCTTTTATTCTTTGCGTAGTCTGTTACCGCCTGACAATGAGCCATGACAGCACCATATAAATATTTTCCCTAAAAATTTTCCCTGATGTGATTATAATTATGCTTGTTTTCCCCACTTGGAGTGTTTCTGAGGCTCTTGGGATCGGAGACAACCCAAAGTTAGCTTCTGGCTTCTTTCACAAACAAAGGAGGGAGCATGGTTTGAAGACCTAGCTCATAAAACCTCCGGCAAGTTAAAAGTTTTCAAGCAGAGTAATAGCAACTCGAGTTTGTTAGTCATCAAATAAAAAAGGGTCACAAAGAGTCTTATGTAAGCACTAGAGGTAGAAAGCCTAACAGAAAAAAAGATCTTTCTCTTCACTGTATGAGAAAGAAGTGAGTTCTGGAAGGCTTGTTTTAAGGATATTTTAAGTCTAACCCAGGGCATTCATCCCAGTGTCAGGCTGTATTGTCAAAATTTAGGTTTTTTTCTGTTTCTGGAAGCAGGACACTTGTAGCTGTGTTCATGAATCAGCCAGCAGGGGCTGTAGGCTGACATAGACCCTACTTGCATAGGAGCAATATGAGTCCACGTGAAAGAATCGGTGATGTTTTCCCTTGGGAAACATGAAGGGTGAAGTCTTATGGTCCCAATCAGCAGAGTGTCCCTTCAACAAGAAGCTACCCTTGCCATGCCCCAAGACTGCAGGGAATTGCCGGGCAGTTGGTAGGGACCGTGAAGACAGTGCCCTGGGTTTCGGATTCATTCATGTAGATGTCCACCAAATCCAAGGCTGATACTTGAAGAATGATGGTTGACCAATATAGTGTTTACCTGATTTTTTGTTTCTTACTCAGGGCCTGAAAACACCACCACAAATATTGACAATCAGTGGGAGAGATTTCACGTATTGGCTTTCATTGCTATTGTTTTTAGGGCCATTGGTGCTTATTTTCAGCTACTTTTAAAAAACATTATTTTCATAATAATATTAAGTGTCAGGTTTATCCTTTACCTGTTCTTCTGCTCTCTTCTCATTTTTTTGTGGTTGCTGGCAAATGTATTGGGGAAAATGGCATTTGCTTTAAAAAGCAGATATTCGTCTAAGAACATTAACTTGAAAACAGGAAGTTTTAGAACTCTTCATGGAAATTTCACTTCATAATTTTCATATGCATTTTTAAATCAGCTTTTTTAAACAAAATCCTTGGAGCTTGAATGGTCTTACAGAAACTGAATGGAAAGATTTGATGGTAAAACTTTAACAGCATTATATTCACAGTAATTTGTTCATGAAGCGAAGGTGAAAATTTCTTTCTTAACAGCACTATATTAATCATGCGTAGCCAACGGAGAATGCAAGTAAGATCAGCTGATGAAGACACAGTCCAAGACAACTTGTACCCGAACTAGCCAGAACTCAAGAAGTTATGTCCTCCATTTGAGATACATTTCTGAAATAGAAGCTTTTAATGATATTTCCTTTTTCTGTACTTTTTGTGATGTGATAAAAAGTTGCTTTTTTATGATTGCCTTTCAGAAGGAAAATTCTGGAGCTGTTGTATCTCATGGCCTTGGAGATATACTAAATTCTCATTCTCCATTGTCTTTCATTTTTTTAAAGATATCCACACCTATAAATTCTACCAATTCAGGAGGATTGCACTTTATATTGCTTGTGCATAGCGATAAGCAGCTTCCCAAAGTTCAGAGGTGGAGATCCAAAGCACCCTAAAAAAGAAATGCAAAAACATTGCTTTGGCAAACAATAGTCTACCTGATGCTATTGTACAAGACATCAGCCATCAGGACAAAATCAGAAGCCACAGCAGAGCTAAGATCACTCCTAGTGATATGTGTTTTAAAGGGAAATATGTAGATGTAATTTTCCCTTGTTTATCAGGTTTCATATTAATACTTGAATCCCTGCACATGTCTGAAGAACAAGACGAGGGGCAGTACTCAATCTTTTCACTTGGGTGTTCATGCTTTTGTAGGTCTTGTAAATTTCTTACTCAATTCATGTTATTGGTCTCAGATTATGGAAAATGGAAGTAGGTAAAAATTCCTGATTTGTCTGTTTGTCCTGGTCTACACTGAGTCATCAAGCTGAGAAGCTACTGTTTCAAATAGAACAGACATATTTTACTGGTTTTAAATTGGATTTGACTCCCCATTTCTGATGATCAACATCTTGCATGCTAAACTTTAAGCAATTGTATGGGTTCAAGATATTGATTGCATAATACATGCTTATTATGGGAATATGTGAATATTAAGCTTTCCCTTTAATAAGACTGAAGTCCTTTTTCAATGATACATTCATACTAATATGAATGGTATGATAGCTGGAAATCACATAGGTTGATATGTTATCTGAATGGTGCAAGGTGAGACTATGACTTGGTTGATATTGATACTACAGAACCAAGCATGAAACTAAGGGATGATCCTCATACAAAGGTAATGTGTTGTCTGTGAGACCTTCTGATTCTTGTTGCAGCCAACAAAAGTTAGAACTGGTGAAGCACTGGTAGTCCAAGCCAATGTAGTTTGGGTTTTGCATATCTGAACAAGCACTTCTTAAACTGTGACCTTTTTCTCATACATACAGGTGTCATAGCTCTTCAGGAGATGGGTCTAAACTGATTGCAAGCAAAATAAAGAGCTATATTATACAGAATACCCTACTTGCAAATATGCTAACAAAATGGGGGAGATAAAAATAGTAAACAGACATGAAAATTTCACCAAAGTGTTACTAGATTGTAACTGAAAACTGGTGTGACAATTCCCCACAGGATGGCCTTTGGTATTTTCTGAAAAGTTTTAGAGGTTCTCGGCTCTTTTAGAGAAACATAAGGGGAACCAGACATTTAACAGGCTGAAAGGGCAGACTTAGAGAGTGACTTATGTTTTCGTAGAAAAAGTAACTCCTCTTGCAGTTCGCTGATAGAGAGACAGAGTAATTGTAATTAGAGTGAATTATTGTCCTAGTTTTTGGGTTTTATTCTAATTAATTCTTTTTTGTTGTTGCTGCCCATTGACCTTTCTTGATCTAGTTGTGGGGTGAAACCACTTCTGCATGCAGACAAGGATGCTGGACTCCAGACCCCAAGTCAACAGTTTGCTTTCTGAGTCATAGGATTTCTTGAGGTAGGCAACGAATCACAGGAAACGACTCCTAGTAATAAGGCTTACAGAGACCTTTATTCCTTCATGCATCTTGCTTAGTCACTTAAAGATAATATTATATGGCATTTCGGAACTTTTGTGTATTTATAGCTTTCCTCTTTCCCTTTGTGTCCCTGTGTATTAATTAAATGCACATTAACTCAAAGAGATTTTTTCTTCACATTGCTATTGCAACATACCTGCTAAAACATAAGAACCTGAAAGCCGAGGCATAACTTGATTCCTGGTTTTAGTTGTCTATGGTGCTAAAGCTGAGCAGAAAAATTACAAAAGGGAAGGTCAGGAAAATGACACACTATAGAAGGAAAAGCAAGTCTCTGCTTGGGTAGATAAAAATCTGTTATCCTCCTCATCTGCTTTCTGAGTGCTGAAAACCTTGTCCACCTTCCCAAATTCCACCTGCTTCCATAAACGATACTTCTCACTACTTCTCCCTACCAGCCTGACTTGACTAATATATCAGAAGAGCACTGTTACAGTTACAAAATTTAAAGGACGTTTTGGCATCATTAGCTAAAATGATAATTTACTTTTACTTGAGATATTCTGAAGGAGAACGTAAAGATATTTTGCAGCAAGTTTGCAGGTTACTACAAACACGCTATGATTCCTTTCTAGTTTAAATTGACAGATTACCTTTGTGAGAAATAGCTTCTTCCTTTGCTTTGCCTCTATTTATTTTGAAAGATTTTTTTGTGCAGTTCTCATCTAATAGGTCGGATATACTGTATAACAGAAAGGAAGCTTCAGGTTTTGCTGCAATAAACCCAAAGAATTCTAAGTGCTTTGTCGTTGGGGAAAAGAAATTGTGGGAAAAGAGATATCACAGAATCACAGAATGGTGGGGGTTGGAAGGGACCTCTGGAGATCATCTAGTCCAACCCCCCTGCCAGAGCAGGGTCACCTACAGCAGGTTGCACAGGAACGCGTCCAGGTGGGTTTTGAATGTCTCCAGAGCTGGAGACTCCACCACCTCTCTGGGCAGCCTGTTCCAGCGCTCTGCCACCCTCAAAGTAAAGAAGTTCCTCCTCATGTTTAGGTGGAACTTCCTATGTTCAAGTTTGTGCTTGTTACCCCTTGTCCTGTCCCTGGGCACCACTGAAAAGAGCCTGGCCCCATCCTCCTGACACCCACCCTTTAAGTATTTATAAGCATTGATAAGGTCCCCCCTCAGTTAACGATATCCTCTGGTTAAATACCTTAAGACAATAAACAAAACCTTTTTAAGGTCCTCTTGTGGCTCCATAAACATAGAAGAGGTAATCATGGGCAGATTATTTATTTATTTTTAATTAGGAAAAAATTTCTCACAAAAAAAGTACCTACATTTATTTGATTTTCTGTAGAAGCCCATAAAGAGAATGACACGCTGGCAAATTGCAAGACTCGTCTTGGTGGTCAGATTGAACTAAACTATTTAAATTCTAAAAAACAGCACAATGATAGAGACAAGCATTTTCATGTACTCTGTATATGAAAATATATACTCTATGGTGCTATGATCAGTCATCTGAAGTTTCTATAAATAGGAATATCTTAAATGACGTGAGCCTTGTCTATGCCAAATTAAATGCTATTATCTTCTAACAACTGTGGCTGGCTGAATTCCCTTTTTTCTGTTTGCAAATGGTTTGTGTAGCATTTTGCAAATGTTTTCATTTCTAGATATCCATTGGACAATGTGGGTAGGTTATTCATACTCTGTTTATTTTAAATGTTTAGTAAACTTTACATGTGATATGCATCTAACCATGAAAATCATATGATGTATTTTCTCTCCCATCATTTGATGACTGAAACCTTAAAATAAAATAAATAAAAATAAACAAAAAAGAAGGCATTAAAACTATGACAAGAATTTTATGTTTTCCTTTGTTGAAACTGGTTTGGATTTTTGGAAAAAGTTCATTCGTTTTTGAATAAAATTCAGTCTCAGCATTAAACAAGTGTATTAGTGAGAACATTAGTCAGATTGTGGTGCAGAAATTTAACAAAGGTTTTACTAAATGTAAATGTGTAAAGTTAAGGAATAAAGATAAAAAGAGATCTCTCTGATTACCTTTGCTCTGCTGGACTTCTATATTATGTTATCAAGTTGCAATGTGACAAGTAGCTGGGAAGAATAAGAAAAAAAAGGGCAATTAGATAAACACATAGTAAACTGATTTAAAATGAGGCGCTACGTGTTCATCTAGATTGCTAGAATATAGGCCCGAATATTTCTGTGTCTGTTGACTCAAGGACACCGAGTGCAATGTTCCGTGTTACTGAATGACCTGCATATTTTTTCTTTCACCAGTCAAGTCAATTTTGGGGGAAGAAGTAGTCACAAGCATAACCAGGAAACCAGCCTGGTTCTTTAAACTTTAGGAAGTGTCCTCTTTACCTAAAACTTGACCAAAGTGTGTGTTTTTAAACTTAGTGCTCGTTTAATAAGTGACTTACTGTGCCACTCATGGTATGAGAAGTATTAGTATTAAACTGCTGACATCTATCATTGTAAAAATAACAGTGGAAACCATTACGCCTTCAACTTGTCACAAATGGTTGAACATTATTAAGACTAACATGTTAATCAATCACAACCCTATCTGACAAGTAAAAAATGTAGTAACTGTAATCTTTTGTTAGTCAAGCCACTTAGCATGACTGGAAGGAAAAAGTAACTAATGGAAGGCATTTAAAGTACACACCATTAAGTTCCTTGGGACTTGCCACTATTCATGTGTGGAAATACAGAGAAATGTTTAGATCTATTATGTGAATTATAATAATTCCAAGCCTGTTTCTTAATGGATGGATTCAGTTCTATTGGTGGATTTCCAAAGATACGCCCTGTGTATTTTCTTTTGTTTCTTGGTTTGTACAAGATAAACTTTGCTCAAATAATAACTCTGTTACTAGATATTTTTCCTGTCCCTGAATATGTGACATGGAGGGAGACGAACTCACGGTTTTTGAAATGAAGCTGATATGAAAGTAATTTCATCCTGAGAGACATAAGAGAAATATGAAGATAGTGAATATGCTGGAGAAGGAAAGGAGGAAAGGAGTTTATAGGAGGAAACTAAACTCTTGCTAGTAATATTGTGTTTTCCTGTGCTCAGGAAGAGACTAAGTAACTGATTTGGATCACTGGTATCCTGTGACTACCCTAGGTCCTAGACATGCTTGTTGTACCATGATCTCAATCTTACAGTTCTCCATTTGTTAAATCCTTCATTGTGTGCTCCTGGAATGAGTAGTCCAACATCAAACAGAACTGAGCAGCAGCTTAGCAGTTTCAAACCATCCCAAATTGCAATTTGAAGTGGATTGAGTAGGACAGCATTGGGGACTGTAAGAGTGGAAGAGTCATGCGGAGGGTTATGGTACTGTGCTTGGACAAAAGTCAGTGGTGCTAAAGAACAGCACTGTGATAAGAAGGCATTAGCCAAGCAGAAAGTACGTGCATAAGTAAAAGCATGTGACTGGTTTCTATTGCGTTTTTCAGTATGTAGAGCTGTGGCATGCTAAGAGAAAATAAGAACGGTTTCTAAAATATTTATGTAAAAAAAATGCAATCAGGAAGGCTTACTTTCTTGCTGCTCTATGAATTCTGTATTTGGTATTATTTTACTGTACGTATAATATCCACACCAGTTTCAATTAACTTTCTTTTGTGTTTTTTCCTTCCTTTTTTAACTATTTATTATCCATGACCAATAAACTGCCCCTCTTCTTGACCTCTCTTTATATGGCTTTATGGAGTTTTTATGCTATACTTCACATTTCGAAGCATGTTACTGAGGCCCTGGTAGCTCTGCAACTTAAACAGCAATGTACGCTCCCACAATGCTTCACATATTGTTTTACTTCACTTCTGTTAATAAGATCAAGTCAAAGAAAGTCTCCCTGGCTTTCAAGCGAACAAAATTGCAACTTATGGGAAGTCTTGAAAAAGACTAGACTTGTAGCAGGCCGTTGTATTACTGAAGCCTTTAGGACTGCTTGTATCCTATCGTCCTGCTTAGTAAAACTAGACTCATAATTCAAAATTCCAAAACCCCAGTTAAACAGGTCTTTGTTCTGAATGAAGCTCAAAAATTCACCCATTCATCTGCCACTGATAATTAATGACAGTCCTGCTAAAAACTTGCTTGCCTCCCTGTTATTGAAGCAACGAATTTTAGACGGGAAGTGTGAGAATCCCACGGAGCAAAACCCCTGTAATATGCTTGAAGCCTTGACATTTCAGCTGAATAGTAGTCAGCACTGAGACAGCAGGTCAGGTAGGTCTTCACTGTAAAAAGCTGCAGCGTCAGGCACTGGATAAGAATTAATAGCTCCCGGGGTTACTTTACCGAAGCCTCTGCTAACAACCATCTTAGAAAAGAGGCTGATAGATCTCCTTAGCTCTGCCTTTGTGCACAGGTAGTGGTTCCGAGTATCGGCACATGCTTCACAATCTGCGCTAGAACAGATTACCAAGAAGCTCCCAGAACCTGTCCTCAGGCATTTGTGTTATCATTTATTGCTGGATATATGATTTTTTTTGTGCAGCTGTCTTGTTAATGCTGTGGTTGATGTTAGCACTGTGAGAGGCAGCATTATTGCCTGAAGTATGCTTAGTCTCATATGCTCTGTGACCTTGACACTGTGAGCTCCATCCCCACCGAAGTCAACATTTTTCAGGGGACTTACAATGTTTCTATTTGTCATTGTTTGAACATTTCCAGTCACTTAAGAAGAAGAGGTCAAAGAACAGAGTGAGTGAGGCTGTTGCTTGGACACAAATGGCTGTTGCTTGGACGCTGATAGCATTTCTAAGGATAGCTTTTCTTACTGCAGAAGAGTACCAACTCTATCACTCTCACCTTTTCTGATTTATTAAAAAAAATCCCAACACATACTTCAGTTAAAGCTAGTCCAGAAATCATCCAAATGCTACATTTGAGAGAAACCAGGCAAATAGTATTGCCATTTCTTTATATCTTCAATTTGGACAAGTTGTCAATAAAAAAGGACCACTTTTGAGGTTAACCAAAAAATAGCTTGTGCTGAGAATGTCACTTACCAAATCTCTTGTCTTCAAGACAACAAAGCAAGAGGAAATCAAAAGGGAGCAAAGTGTGATCACACCAACAGCACCGTGCTTCAGGAGCCTGCATTTTGGATTTATTTGAATTAAGGGGTTTTCCACAGACAACAACAAAAGGCGGGGAATCTGTTTGTGACTATAACCCTAAAAAAAGTCTTCAGGTGTTGGCGGGGGGTTGTCTACAAGCAAGGTCTTACTATAGTCAATGGAGATCTTGGACTGAAGATAGTTGCTCTGGCAGAGGTGCTTAAGTAACTTTTTAGTTGTCCTAGAGTTTCTAAGACATTCACATCGTCAGATATGAGGTGGGACCTATGAAAAACCAGAGCATGGGTAACTGCATGGATGACTGGAGATCAGGAGGGATAACCTAGGGATTCTCAAATGGCACTTTGTGTCTTCATTTAAACAACTAACCTCAGTCCTAGGTGTATGCTTTAGAGAAAGCCAAATTGCTTGCTAGACTCCATTGACTATATTGATATCTGCAAACCTTGAGTGAGTATTTAGGATAGTTTAAGATAACTCAAAGAGCACTAGAAGTCCACATTTAGGCATCTGAAATGAGCCCTAGATGTCTATTAATTATAACAGGAGCTTAAACATAAGCACGAACTTGAGTGTCTTATTCTTGAAACAAATGCCATCAAAGGTGCCCAACCACTTCCAGCTGCTGAGCTTTTACAGTTAAGAACAAGATGGGTTTTTTTTATAAAGAAGAAAAGAAAAAAAAACCTCCTTCAGCAACCTCAATTTTCCATGAAACATATCAAGCAAATAAAATGCTAAACCAAAGGACATAGTTTGGCAACAATTACAGACCCATTTCTCTGAGTTTTAAAAGTGATAGTCATGCAGTGGTCAAGACCTTCCAGGTCTTTTTGTTAGAAAGTTCCAGTCCTAAGAAAATACCCTCAAAGTATGCACACCATAACTTTACACATTAACCTTTACTGAGATGGGGATAAATCTTCCATCCCACAATTATATTAGGAAAGGGAAGTTCTCCAGTGTGGTTTGGCAGTAGCTGCTTTGCTTGTATCTCAAAGTCATTTGGCAGTACCTCACAAACCAAATAGTGAACTTTGGATTTATGTTTCATCCTTTTCTTTCAGCACAGACATTACCAATGGTTTTCAAGATACTTAATAAATCTGTCATGTTTTACTACCACTTTTCCCTCAGGGGTCTGTACTGGGACAAGGACTGTTTAATGTCTTCATCAATGATATAGACAGTGGGATCAAGTGCACCCTCAGCAAGTTTGTGGATGACACCAAGCTGAGTGGTGTGGCTGACATGTCTGAGGGATGGGTATCATTCCAGGCTGAGGATGAAGGGTTGAGAGTAGGCCTGCTGAGAAGGACTTGGGGGTGTTGGTGGATGAAAAGCTGGACATGAGCCAGCAATGGGCATCACAGACCAGAGAGCCAACCGCATCCTGGACTGCATCAAAAGCAGCGTGGCCAGCAGTTTGAGGGAGGTGATTCTGCCTCTCTATTCCACTCCTGTGAGACCCCACCTGGAGTACTGCATCCAGCTCTAGGGCCCCAGCATATGAAGAACGTGGACCAGTTGGAGAGCTAGTCCAGAGGGGGGCCACGAAGATGATGAGAGGGCTGGAGCACCTATGCTATGAAGACAGGCTGAGAGAGTTGGGGTTGCTCAGCCTGGAGAAGAGGAGGCTCCAGGGACACCTTATTGCCACCTTTCAGTACTTAAAGGGGGCTTATAAGAAAGATGGGGACAAATATTTCAGCAGGGCCTGTTTTGATAGGACAAGGAGTAATGGTTTTAAACTGAAAGAGGGTAGATTTAGACTAGGTATGAGGAAGAAATTCTTTACTGTGAGGGTGGTGAAACCCTGGCACAGATTGCCCAGAGAGGTGGTAGATGCCCCATCCGTGGAAACATTCAAGGTCAGGTTGGATGGGGCTCTGAGCAACCTGCCTAGTTGAAGAAGTTCCTGCTTATTGCAGGGTAGGTTGTACCAGATGACCCTTAAAGGTCCCTTCCAACCCAAACTATTCTATAATTCTATGAGACTTCGTCCTTCTCCATCATCTTTCCACAGTGCTAATTGCCTGAACTGAATGGTGGGCAACTTGAAATGGAAAAATCAGCAAGACTGATTATTTTCTCATTGCCAAGTTGGCCTTCTGCTGTTGTATGTTCTGGTGGTTATAGGGATTCATCACTCAAGCATCTTATTTTATCTTCATCTTGAAATAGCAAAATAATTAGGTGATTCCTTTGTTCACATCTGGAGGATTTCTGCTTAATTTTAAATTTGTCAGTGAGCATATCAGGTATTTGTGGTACTTAGGTTTTTAAAGGCCCTCAAGTGATGTCCTTGTGCTTCTTGTTGTCTTTACATGAATGTCATCAGTTTTGCCTGCTGAAGAGCTTTTTGGGGAAACATAATGATATTTCATTATCATTCAAGAACTTCTTTACGGTGAGGGTGACAGAGCACTGGAACAGGCTGCCCAGGGAAGTTGTGGAGTCCCCTTCTCTGGAGATTTTCAAGACCCTCCTGGATGCATTCCTGAGTGATGTGCTCTAGGCAATCCTGCTTTAGCAGGGGAGTTGGACTAGATGATCTCTAGAGGTCCCTTCCAACTCTAAAGATTCCATGATTCCGTGATTCATATGTAGAGGTAGCAGGCAGCCAAATACACAGCTGCATGTCAAACAACTCTCTGAGTCTAAAATAGGACAGCAAAACATAAAATTCTTTAGCCGTGTTGATTATTTTACTCTTCAGTCTATTACTTCATTATCTCTTATTGTTTGAAATGTTTTAGCAGCTTTGTGTGTGACCTCCACTGAAATTTGATCTTTTATCTTACACATACTTAGCACATAGCTTATCACTGTTACCAGCCTGAAGCGTTAGGTTTAGTCAAAAAGATGTTTTTTCAAGATATTTTTGGAAAAGCACAAAGTTCCAAACTATTTCCTTCACCTTGGAATAGTGCCGAAGCAATTTGCTAAAAGTTAGGTGTACCTAATGGCCTGAGACATTGGGTGCCATGCTAGACTAAGAGTAACATTTTTATGGCAGACTGCTCGGTACCATCGACAAAGGAAGTGCATCGCTACTGACGTAAGTGTTCCACTGCTTGAACTGAAAGGGTCAATATGTTGTTCCCCAAGGCTACAGTATAATTATAATATTCTGAATTGTTTTCTACTGCTTCAATATACAGCTGGAAAAGTGACAGGAATCCAAGCTTACTCACTGTCTCATTCTCTGCCCGAGTAAATATCATGAGAAAAAATTCTGCATACATGACTGGCATAAATCTGAAAGAATTTTGCTAAAGAGACTGGATTGTATAAGCAAAATAGCTATTTTAGAAACCTCTCAGCTTTTGTAATTCTTGTGTTAGGATAATGGAATATATAGTGTAGCCATCTGTAATACAGACTAGGAGGGTATAATGCAACATAGTTCTTGTTACCCTAGGATGTTATATACTTTATCATAGGAAATGGAAAATAGCCCACATGTAAAAGTAACTCAGGTGCCTCACAAAACATTGTAATAGTACACAGTAGGCATGCAGTATTGCCTGTGTTATTTCATGTAGATAAACATATATTACTCTACTCTGTAGGCAACTTTAGCAATAGATATTTTTTGAGCATTTGAGGATCTTTGTGAAGACACAAAGATCCACGCTGTCTTCATCTTCACTGCGCAGTGACCATCTGAGAGTGATGTATCCCGAGCAAGTGATTGTGTTTAAACAGAAGCTTTCCTTCATGTTAAGATTTCATTCCTTTCCCCTCCATCGAGCCTCAGGCAAGGCAGTAGCTGCTCTCTCTTGCCATGGTACTGTACACCGTGATGAAGTGCAGTCATTCATGTGAGACAATATAGTAATCAGAAGTAAATTAAACCCTGTAAAATTACCATCCCCAATCACAATACCTAAAACAATGTGATAATTGCTGTCATAGGAACGTGGGAAAAAATAGAAGACTAGTCATTAAACAAATACTATAATCATTAATAACAAGTGCCATGAAAAATAACCATTTTCTACTAATCACTATCCTAGAGCTGTAGCATAAGCTGCAGTTTCTCTTTCATAAAGTGAACTGGCTCCATAGAGCTAAAAAAAAGCATAAACTTGCCAAAATATTTTTTCCATTAACAGGTTTTGTGTTGTGTTTTGTACACTGTCTCTTTCCCCACATAAATATGTGTTTCTATATGCAGCAGTTATACAACCAAGCTTGAATTTGTCCTTTGGCTTCTGGCCTCAAGCAAACCATTAAACTCAAGCTGCTGGGCTTTATAATACCATTCCTCCTACACCTCTGTGGCTAGTTTTATACTTCACCTCTTACCACCTCTCATGGCCTCCTTACCACTTGTGTCACTCCTTGCTTTGTTTTACCCTTGTGGAGCAAGTGTTTTCAAAGCCTTCATATTCTTTCCCCTGCTGGCATTGTCTCCTTTTCCTCATCATGTAAGTCCACATGTTCTTCTCCAAAGGCAGTAATCACCATATTATGTCTCTGTAGAAACCTTCTTTTCTGCCCTGAGTTTTTCAGCTGAGAGTACATCTCAATTTATTTATCTTTCTCTTCTGTGGGTATTCAAGAGAAGGTGAAAGAACACCTATAAGCAAGGAAAACTACATGAATATGTGGGTCTATTGGACCTTGGAAGATTTTTCTTTCCTTTCTGAATGTTCAGCACTGCAATTAGTCATTTTGATTAACATTTCATACTCACTGTCTTTTTTAAAGGCATTTTTTTCAGTTTTGTAGTACATATTGCCTATCTGTTAGAACAGAGAACTATTTAAACTAACTTTTAAAAAAACATCTACTTTTTCTGACAATCAAATATAAGTCTCATGCGTAAATTGATTCTCCTACAATAAGTTGTCACTTTTGAGTGTTCATTTTACAGAAGTAGAATAAACAGAGGCTAGGAATTAATTCAATCCTGTCACAGTGAATCCCTTTGCCTTCTACATGCATATCACAGTTTGAGAAAAAATACCAAACATATTCAGAGGTTGGTCACTTGCATTGTCAAGCCTTTCCCTTTGAAAGAAAAAAAAAAATCACACAGGGGAACAATATCATATTAGAAACAAAAGATGCTAGCACCACCTTTTTCATGCAGCTCACACATTGTTTAGACAGAGAGGAAGAGGCAAAAGAGGGCAGTGGACACAGAAGGAAAAAAACCAAACCAGATACCGGTTAATGGCTTGAGCTTAGAAGAAATTTCTCTGATGGATAAAGTGAGGCTATAAAGAAACCTGGGAGCTTTTTCTGTGTTAGAGATGCTCAACCAGAACTTCAGGAAGCTGAATATCTGAAGTCTTGTTATCAGTGCAGATAAGGAAAGAACAAGGCTGAGTTGGGCAGCCATGTGCATCTTCTAGATGTCAACAGATGTTACTGTTTAGAGCCTTAAATTCCACAGTTACCACGAAATGATACTTCTTTTCATAGGTAGTGAGGAAGCTTTTCCTGTCTGTCTAGCTGTCTAAGTTTTCTGAAGTAAGAGAATGTGGTTCTTCATTTCTGTTAGACCATAAGCTTAAAAATAAAGACACCTTTCTTCCCCTTAACAAATAACCAAGTCAACTAGTTAAGGGAAGAGATATAAAAGTCCAAATCTAAATCTCTTTCTCCTGCTCAGGCAAAGGTTAACTAAAGACTTTGTAGCATTCATGAGAGGCAGTGCTGTGACTTTTATTTCTACATGGACTACCAGTCTGTGCCTCTACAAAAATAGAAAATAGTCTTCAGATCTTTCCTTTTTGTTTGTTTCCTCATTGAGAAAGAAGGTTTACACCAGAAAAGCAGTGAGCAAAACTCTGTTTTAGACACTGCCAGAGTATTATAGAATCATAGAATGGTTTGAGTTGGAAGGGAAATTAAAGATCATCCAGTTCCAACCCCCTGCTGTGGGCAGGGACACCTCCCACTACACCAGGCTGCTCAGAGCCCCATCCAGCCTGGCCTTGAACACTTCCAAAGAAGGGCCATCCACAACTTTTCTGGGCAACTTGTTCCAGTGTCTCACCACCCTCACAGTAAAGAATTTCTTCCTGATACCTAATCTAAATCTCCTGTCTTTCAGTTCAAAACCGTTACCTCTTTTCCTATCGCTACACGCCCGATAAAGAGGATGGGCCCACCTCTCAAGCCTGTCCAGGTCCCTCTGGATGGCATCCCTTCCCTCCAGTGTGTTGAGTACGCCACACAGCTTAGTGTCATCTGCAAACTTGCTGAAGGTGCACTCAATCCCACTGTCCATGTTGTCGACAAAGATGTTAAAACAGCACTGGTCCCAGTACTGACCCCTGAGGAAAGCCACTCCTCACTGTTTTCCACTTGGACAACGAGCTGTTAACCACAACTCTTTGAGTTCAGCCATCTAGCCAGTTTCTTATTCACCCCGTGGTCCATCCATGAAATTCATGACTTTCCAATTTAGTAACCAGGAAGTCTTGCAGGACGGTGTCAATGCTTTGCCTAAATCCAGGTAAATTATATCTGTTGCTTTCCCCTTATCTACCAATGCTATAACACTGTTGCAGGCCACCAAATTTGTCACACATGACTTGCCCTTGGTGAAGCCATGTTGGCTGTCACCAATCACCTCCTTATTTTCCGTGTGCCTTAGCAGAGGTTCCAGAAGGATCTGCTCCATGATCTCGCCAGGCACAGAGGTGAGACTAACCAGACTATAGTTCCCCACATCTTCCTTTTTATTCTTTTTGAAAATGGGGGTTATGTTTCTCCTTTTCCAGACTGCCATGAATTTTCAAATACAATGGAAAGCGGCTTAGCAACTTCATCCACAGCTCCCTCAGGACCCATGGATGGATTTCATCAGGTCCCATGGACTTGTGTACCTTCAGGTTCCTTAGATGGTTTTGAACCTGATCTTCTCCTGTAGCGGGCAGTTCGTCAGTCTCATAGCCCCTGCCTTTGGCTTCTGCAACTTGGGTGGTGTCGTTACAGTCCTTGCTGGTGAAGACTGAGGTGAAAAAGTCGTTCAGTACCTCAGCCTTTTCCATCTCCTCGGTGACGAGGTCTCCTCTTTCCTTCTGGAGAGGGCCCACATCTTCCCTAGTCTTCTCTTTATCTCTGACATACAGAATTTTTTCTTGTTGTCTTTGATGTCCGTGGCCGGATTTAATTCTGTCTGGGCTTTAGCTTGCCTAATCTGGTTCCTGGCCTCTCAGACAGTTTCTCTGTATTCCTTCCAGTCTACCTGTCCTTGCTCCACCCTCTGTAGGCCTCCTTTTTGCTTTTGAGTTTGTATTCTTTGAGCTTGTATTCTTTGAAGGAGGGTAGTAGAGCCACTACAGTGCAATTAAATTGGGAAATGAGTGTTTTTATTTGGGGGAGCTGATGCCAATGGTGTTTTTTAAAGACAAGAGGCTAGAACATTCTCACCACAGCTTCTTCATAGGCAATGAGCTCATGTGAAACTGTGGGAAAAAGGGTTAGAGTCAGAAGTCTTTGTCATTCAGCCCACTATTTGCAGCTTCATTCTTATCTTCAAATGTGTGAAGAAACAAAATGAGCTATCTGCACTTTAATTTCCATCCAAGGGAAAGCTGGAAAATGGGGATGAATTTTACCCCTTTATTTGTCTTCCTGCATCTCTGCATTTTTCTGACAAGATCTCCTTCCTTGCAAAACAATCCAATTGCGATCCAAGCAAAATTTTTCCTCTTTGCCTCTGTTCCAACATGTATGGACCTTGCTCTCCGTGTCAGTGCTGCCTAGGCAGCAAGCCCACTCAAAAGCAGTAGGTCTGCTGGACAGGTAAAGCGTATGTCCCATAGCTACCTGCCCTAGTAGGTCTGGGCTGCAGCATCAGGCTGTGGGAGGCCTGGAGGAGGCCTCTGCCAGGAGGACCAGTGCCTCCTGTGGATTCCTGACCTGCTCTTACCTGTGGCTGGATTCAGAGCAAGATGGAGGAGGCAGTGATGACTTTTTTGGGGAGCATTTTCCAAGATTTTCCAAGCAGCTGATGCTCACTGGTCAAAGCTGTCCTAAAGAGGGTTGAGGCAATTGAGTTCTCCATAATTCTTTGGAGATGGGTGCCATTAGCTTGTTGGGATCTCATCCAGCTGGGCAGGTGAATAACCATGGGAAAGCTTATGTCTTGCATGAAATTTCTGTTATTTTCACAAGTTAATTATGACACTGTGCTGAATAAAGCTGTTACTGAGGTACCTACTTTTGAAGTGAGAATGCTTTCCTCCCAGTCTTCTCATCAACTGACTTCACCAGAACAAATTGATTTTTGTTCAAGTACGCCAAAAAAGATCTTCTGTCGTTTTCCATTTATCTCTATCAAAACAAACAAATAAAAAGGCAAGTAAGAAAAAAGTGCACAAAATGTTTATTAACCTGTTATACAAATGACCCGTGTAAGTTCTATGCCTCCAACTAATTTTTCATGCACTATAAACAAGTCCTCATTTGCTTCCAGTTATTTCTATTTCTTCTTTTTAATGGTGATTTCCCAAGTTAAAGAAAAGCCTGCTAGCTACCTCTAATCTTCATAGAAATGCCTTTTAAAATATTCAGACTAAGTAATTTATTTTTAATGATCTGTAGCTCTGAAGCAGTTCAGGCAATGTGCTTTATACTCTGCAGAAAAATTCTCCTTGGTCCTCAGGGCAAACTTGCATTTTTTCAGGTGAGCCAGTTTTGACAACCAAAATGTTTATTAAAGAGAGAGAGAGACAGAAAGACAGAGGGGGTGGGGGGTGGGGTGGGGAAACTAGTGTTAAAAGCAGTGGCTGAAAAGGTCTCTGTTGACAGTTTAAAACAGAATACTACTGAGACCAATTTTTAATTGCTTTGAAATCTCTCTGATCATTTGTACCTGGGAAAGGTTGGTATGAAATGTTCTTAAACAAGAATTTCCTTCATCATTTACACAAATGGAAACTTAGCACACTGTGTTAACATATAAATGAAGTATTCAAAATGAAAGGTGTTTGAGACGCTAACATAGAGATTATTCTCAAGTGCATCTCCTGCCATACAGAAACTCCTGTTCTAAAAGAAGTTACATCCCACAACATCTTTGACAAAGATTTTCCAGTGAAAAGTATATTAAATGAAAGACTCAAGTGTTAAAACAACTTTTGAAGGCTCAATAAGTTATTAGTAACATCACCCAAGAAAGTAATTTATTGATTATTGAGGTCCTGAGTGGAGGCCTATTTAGCTTGTCCCCAAAAGATGCCCCAAACTCCCCTTCAGTTTTTCAGTTTATGTTGCTTATCTATAATTTACCTTACCACTGAGAAAAATCTTGAAAAAGCCTTGATACCTCTACCTAGTTTCAATTATGTGCAAGCACTGCCTTATATGCTTATGGTTTGCATAACAGACCAATATGTTTTTCACGCTGTTTCTGTGCTTGAACATCACCAAGATCTCCCTTAGCGGCTTGATTACAGCTCTTTGGCCTCATCGTGGTTTCGGGAGCACAGGCACTCTCCAGCTGGGGGCTGGTACACAGCACTGCTCTCTTCCTGTCTTTGCATAAGGATTATGCTTACCGAAGCTGAAAGCGTCATTCCTTACCTGCAGCCTAGGTTTATTAAGACTTTTTCAATATTCTTAACGTGACTTAGGTAATCTGAGTTGATTGTTAGATGAGACATCACATTTAATTTGGTATACTATGGATTCTATAGCCTTCTTTTTCTTGCTGTCAGAGCTTGATATCAAAGCATCAAGTTTGATACCGCTTGCTACTGATTCAAATCTCAGAAGGAATTGCTAAACTCTCTGTCCTTCTGTAGCAGATAAGATTTGTTCCCTGCAGTCGTTTGTGGTAAACGTCCCTTCTCTCCTTAGCCTGGAAGAGATTTTCAAAACAAAGAACCTGTATTTCTGATCTTTTTGGAAAAGAAGGGCTATTTTTTCAGTCGGACTGAGAAACACCTTACTGCCTGTGGCTCAGCAACTTGAAACTGGACTCAGGGAGGCCATGTCCCCCTTGTTCCTTTACAGTAGGCTTCTGTGCCAGAGGAAATGGCCAAGATTACCACAGGGATGACAGGATAGGATTACCCAGGCTAATGCATTTTCTGACCATTCCAAACAATCCAGACTTGCAGTGCAAGATTTCTGAAGGATATACACATAATTATTCAAAATATAAAATACTGGAAGCCTTCTCAGAAGCAAGACAAATAATAAAGTTTTTTTTTCTTTCATTCTATTCCTCTCCTGCTAGGTTCCTATGCTACCCTCATCAATTTTACTGTCTCTAGCAGTTTTGGTACGTACATCCTGTACATTATGAATAGAAATGCTGTGTTATGAGATTACATTTCCTTGAAGTTATAAGAAGTGAATCATGCCAATTTCTTATACAGAAAATAAAACAGAGCTTGGGATACTTGGATAAATTCAAATAGAGCTAAAGGAATTACAGTATCTCACCACCTGTTCCGCTTTTCAAAATCTTTTCATTTCAAGATTCACAGAGATAGTAATGGATACCATTCATCAACTGAATAAAGAATTAAGAACCGGCAGTGCAAAGCATATTTACATAAATATTATAAAAAATAAGCTGATTATTTTCATGTTGAGATCACAGTAATAATAGCAGTGAAAAACAAGTGGGAAGTGACTCACAGAATCTCCATGTAATTTTTTATTTGGGATGATGTTAATATTTTCACTAAATGGATAGAAGAAAACCACAGTAAGAATTCCAAACATGAAGGAAAAATTCCTAAATTCCCATTAATTTATTTAGCCAATGTTATAATTAATACTGCTCAATGGTTTCAAGACAAAACTTTTTTCTTTAGGAGAAAAAAAATTCCTGTGAATATTTTTTTTTATGAAAAGACTGGAATTTTAAAACTTTAAATTTCTAAAAACAAGTCTTCTCAAATTTCTCTTTTCTTTCTGTTTAAGACAGGATTTCCTTTCAGAAAAATTTTATGCATATAAAAAATCACTTAAAATTACTTTCAGTTTGTAATAATTTATGGGCTCTTTAGAGTTTATTTTTGACTAAAACAAATGTATGACTGCCCTTCCCTCCCTTACTACTTCTCTCTTAAGTGTTGAAACCATAATTTTGAATATCATTGCTTATAGAGGCATAAATCTGCAGTTGTCAATGGCTGCTCTCTGATGACAACTGGAAAATGCCATAGAACACCTGCTGTTCTTAAATTTGCTAGTCCATGCATTTTAAGGCCAGAAAGAATTGTTTATTTCTTGGTGAAGGACAGAGAGAATTTTTGAATTATTAGAATGAAAAACATGCAACTGTCTACTCGTGTGTGTGAGAGAATGTATTTATTTTCTTGGAGCAGAGGGAAAACAATGAATTGATCATCTGGATTTGTGTCATGCAAACCTAGGGGGAATAGGGAAAACATGAATACCCCATCATAACTGTCAAAATATGAATGACATTTGTTACAAACAAGAACCATCAACAGATAAATTTTACCAACAGTAAGATGTAGAATGGGATATGCAAAAATAACATAATTATACACCGAGAGAGCGAGCTAGCGTAAATGGACAGACATCCCTCTCCACTGTAAGATCCCCCTTACAGTGTTGTTCTCTGCTTTGGTTTCTGTCATTTCGTCCAGCAGCAGCAACATCAAACTTACTGGTCTGTAATTTTGGGATTCCTCCTGGGCCCCTTTATAAAGATTGGTGTCAAATTTGTCACACTCCATTCTTCCAGCACCAAGGTTAGCTGAGGTGATACATCACACACCACAACTATTTTAGCAATTATATAGTCTAATTTCTTCAGACTTTCAATTAAAAAAAAGCCTAGTCAGACGTTAGCACAGATGCAAACCATTTTCCCTGTATTGCTGTCACTTTACCTTCACCTTACTTCTTCTACAAACTGGTCATCTACCACCCCATCATCTGTTTTGCTAGATGTCTGGCCACTGCCTTTAGTTTTCTCTTTTTCAGCTTCAATAAAGTGGTTTTCAGAATATTTCAGTCAGCCACATTGTGGTACATATGACTGACTTCCAGCTTTCCCTGTTCGGATATTGCTTTTTTTTTTCTCCAGTAAGTCTCACTCATTCTTTTTTTTAACCACACTGATGCAGAAGAACAGAGGAAGGGAATTCCTTGTGTAGTAGTCTTTGTTAATAGCTGGAATGTATTTGTTGCAAAACTCGACATGAATGAAAATGCCCTGTGGGTATTTTACCCATTTAACTACTCCTTTTAATATCCTTCTAACCAGCTTCCTCAACTTTATCTAGCTCCAGTTCCTGAAGTTAAGCGTTTCCATGGTGGATATTTCTGATGTAGCTGTTCTTAACAGAACACTGACCATGGATGCCTTGTGGTCACTTCTGTGTCACTGTATGCAGGTTTCGGAAAGGGTTGATCTCCAACATCACGTCAGTACCTTTTGCACAAAAAAATGATGTTGCTGAGGGCAGAGGAACAACAGTAGTATGATCTCTGTGATGAAGGGGAAAATCCAAGCCTAGAGCTCGGTAAATATACTTCCAGATTGCTTTAGCAGGGCAAGGAAAACATACTGCATGACAGCAGCATAATCAAACACTTGCTCATCATATGCCAGTGTCCCATAGCTGTATATGAAAAACGTGCTTTTTTGCGGAGAGTTATCTGTTACAGCACACAGCTGCTGTATGTAGACATCAACTGCAGTTCCATTTTACATCAGTACATTAATGTCTTGCCAAACATAATAATACATACTTTTCTCATGATAATTAATCATTGAATAATTACACAAATTTAAAAGCTTATCGTACTGAAACAGACGTTGTTTTTAAATGGGATAGTTGCTCTGAGAAATTGCAAAATTTAGCACATAATATTTACAAAGGCAAAAGGATCACTGAATAAAGATCATGGCAGTGAACATAACAGAAGCTTCAGGTAACCACTTCAGATGTTAGTATCTACATGGCAGACACCTAAGATTGCGTGACATGTCTATAAAAAGCTGATCCAGCTGGCATCAAGCTATGGCCCTGAGCAGTTATGAGCACTTGTGTGCATGCCAGTGACAAGAAGTTAATGATAAAGAAATTTTATGGGTTTAATCTTCAATAGTGCTTACAGGTGAAATTATTATTTTCTAATTTCCTCTCTGGGGTTAATTCTGACAACATTCTAATGCTACATGTGATAGCAGTCCGTATATGAGTTTTTAAGTTATGTTATAACTAATATAAAAATTCCATTAATTTCAAACTTTGACATAAAGTGGTTTCTTTTGACTGAGAAAAATCATAGAAAAAAAAGTATCTCTTCATGGCAGGTTTTATTTCATAAAAATGGCTTCAGATTGCATTTTCCCAGGAGACAGTATAATCTTCACCTTATGAACATAAGCAATCCCACCTGGGAAAAAAATAAATGTGGGGAGGCAACTCGCCCTGTGAAAGAGAACGAAGGCTTTGAGGACCCAGGCTAGACCTCTTCAGGGGACCACAGTCATATTTCAGGCTTTTGCTCATATATTTTTTCTTTCCCGTTTTCCCATTGAGATTTCCCCCGTATCCCGGTTTTGTGTGAGACACTGGAAAGCAAAAATGTAACCGCAGTTCATGTATCTCACGATGTCTCTGCGGAAAGCTGTACCATATTCCTGCTTCAGTTCTCTGGTACATTTTCACCTGAGTTGAAGAACTGGGACCCTCTGTTCACCAGCTAGGACTTACTATACTAAGATGAGTGAACTGCCTCTTGTTTACTTGTGTAAACAAGAACATGCTTGTGTTGCCATCCACTTAGTCTGGCTAAACACTGAGCAAGTGCTTCAATGCATTTGAAAAAAAAAAAAAATATTTTTGTTCCTTTTAGTTATTTTCCTTCTGCAAAGTTCTCTGGTTCTACTGCGGACATGGGACAAAATGAGTGAATATCAGGAGGGTAGCTATTTCTGCGTGAGAAGGTTATGATAGAAATTATTAGAAAAAATATTCTCATCTGAGTCTTCCAGGCCAGTTTTGCAGACCTAGAAGATTTAGAAAAGAGCTGCGTTCAAACCTTGTCTTTTAAACAAAATTTTTAATTGAGATTTCTTAAGGTGTTACTGTGAGAATATTTCAGATATTCTGTGTTTAATTGAGGGTGATATTAGCACTCATGGTGATATGATGTGATTAAATAGTTTTGAAGTCAGGTACTCATCTTAGTTAAAATATGCAGAATACAAAGAATGATGAATGCTATTTGCTAGACAGGATTAAAGAAATAGCTAAGTTTGTAATAATTATCCCTGAGGGGTTGAGATGTGTCTAACCTATTTATAACCCTTTCTTGTTCTCTTAAAAAGCAAATCTTTACTGGAAAAATAACATAATGAAATTCAGCCTGCTGTGGAGAGGTCAGTTTCAGGGACTCTTGTCCCTGCTGGCAAGAGACTCAAATGATAAATTGCCAGTGCAAATCATCAGATTGATGCCTGGCAAGAACTGGATCTGGCCTTCTTTGGTACTTTTTAATTAAAAGAAAAGAGAAATATTTTTCTATTTTCTAGGGAAGAGTGCTGCAGAAGGAAGTAGGCAGAGGGCACGAGGAAAAGGGGAGCCTCTAAAAGGCTCATTTGCGTCTCAGCCAAAACCAAGAGTCCTAATGGTAATGAGGTTGGGGATGGGAGGGGAGAGAAGAGAATGACCCTGATCATTCATCAGCCCAATCATTTTAACTCAGGCTTCCAGGTAGCTTTCCTATGGCTTTTCTCAGATCTTTGTGCAGTTGTTGGAACAATGATAAGGAGAGACTCTTCTGCCTCCTATTAGAGAAAGGTGAGAGGCACAGTCTGAGGTAACTTGAAAAAGGCATATTTTTAGTTCAAAGACCTGAATATAATTCAGGCTAGTAAGTGCAAAAACTTCTTGGGAAAGAGCCAAGTGTTTTGGTACAGCAAAATGGCATCCATATCAAAGGAAACTGGAAACCCTCCAGAGCTACAAGGAAATCCTACAAACTGTTTTGTAAACATTTCAGCTTTGAGAAACTCTGGTGGTGACACAGCCAAAGATCTCTGCCAGATTTTCTAGAGGGCTGCTCTGCTGAGCGAGCCTCCAAAGTACTCCGGCACAGAAGCACAAGCCCGAAGGTCCTCAGGACTCCAATAAAAGTGAAAAAACAACCATATAGGACACAACACAATCAATGGTGCTCCCTGTACCTATGGAAAATTTCACATTCAGGTTGCACTTTTGAGACTATCTCTTGATTGTAAGGAGAGCAAAATGTCTGATTCCCCAAATTAGTGTTCATTTAGACAGAAATAGGCCTGTCCTCGTCAATTACAAACAAGAAGAGCTTTAGTTGGAAAAAATAATTGCAAGCCGGGTCCTGACTCTTGCTCCTAATAAATAAAGAATATCCTAAACAGTTCCCTGATAAAGGACAATGGTCTTAGCTAGGTTCTGTGAAACTGAAGAAAACAATTAAACTATCTAGGTGAAATAAGTAATTCAGGCAGGTCTCTTCAGACAAGCAAATCAATAAATATTCACAGAATCACAGAATGGTAGGGTTTGGAAGGGACCTCTGGAGATCATCTAGTCCAACCCCCTGACAGAGCAGGGTCACCCAGAGTGAGGTTGCACAGGAACGCGTCCAGGCGGGGTTTGAATGTCTCCAGAGATGAGAAGGTTAAAGATCCAGGGAAGCTCATACTTAATTCCACTGCTTCCCTGTTTATGCAGGCTGTCTTACCTTTTGGAGTATATAACTCATTACACACCAGGCCAAACCATTAATGGTTGAAACTACAGCAGCCTGCCAGTCTATTTTCACATAAAAATTAAAATAAAAATGCAATTCCTTCATAGTGCTTCGGACAATTTCTTCAGGTACTAAGTGATTAAAAAGCAGTGCTGTGTGGGATCACTGCTTTTTTTTTGCTGCTCTTTTTTTCTCTGTTTGATTGCTTCTGTTTGTAGAGATGAACAGGAGGACCTATGATGAATGGTGGCTGGTTGCGGGTTGGTTGAGTTGAATATGCTTTTGCTTTTTCTAATTAGGATGATAGGCAACTCAGTTTTTCATGGTGTCATGGTTAGATGGTGTGGTTAGATTCAAATTCTTTTAGCATCATTAATTTTATTTTTATTAACTGATTTCAATGAATTATTTCATTTTATTCTAAAATTCAAGCTCATAGAGAGGAAGATAGTATTTTTTTCTCTCTTTGGTATCTATATTACTTGATTTTTTTTTTCCCTGGAAGATCTCAGATCTTCAGTGTTAAATTTCTAACTTTTTCTTTTGTTCTGTCCTTTTTCCAGTATGTCCTTTGAGCTCCATCAGTGTTTAAAAGGAGTGAGACTTCTGTCTCAAATGTGTCCATTAAGAAAGTCTTTCAGCTTTAATATGATTTATTTAAAATATATAATTAATCCTTACAGAGAACTTTCAGCCTTGATTTGACACTGTTCTTTTTAAAATATTGTGAAGATCAATCTTACATCCTTTCAGAGTCAGAACTTAAAATACTTTTGTTTTTTTAACTTTTGGTTACACCAAAGATAGTATTATATTTTTAAAGTAAAAGATACTATTCACACCAAATTGGTGTTTAATCCTAAACTTTTGTCAAAAGCAGAATATGAAATATTTGTAAATGGGGAAGATACACCTGGTCTAAATGCTGGGAGGGCTGGGAATTGCGAGGGAGATACTCAAAGAAGAAAAATGTGTCTTCAGGACAGTCTGCTACTGCTAGCAAGGAGAATATGTCTGGTAACAGAAACAATCTGAGAGTCCTTTGGGAGATGTCAGGAGCCAGAGGGCTCTTACCAGGCCTTGGAAGACTCTGGCTTGACCACAAAGACTGCAACATGACCAAGTGCTAGCTGATGCTGGGTAGAGCTTCACAGCTACTGTTCTCTTTGAGGCTGTTCAAAACTACCAAGTGTTCCCTCTTACAGACTCTCTGTGGTAATTAGTGTTATAGCACTGGCTGGCAACTTGTATCGGCTTTTAGTATTTAATAATATCCTAGGGAGGATCAGCAACCGAGACCACACAGTAACAAAAGTGAAGAAATAAGTTTGAAATGAGTAGATAAAAATTCCAGCAGGGCCAGGGGGATATAAAACCCCTACAAGTGAGCTGAGGAATTAAATTGTGTCTCTGTATGTATACTTATGCAAATGTGCCTTTTACACCTCCCCCTCTGACAGGTTTCAAAGGTCGCACCCAATGTACACTGGCTGTTGGAGGAAAGATGACACTATTCCCATTGTGTTTACTTATTATGTAATTGTATTGTAATGCATGGTATTACTTTATATGGTATTAATATTATTTTTTATGGTATTAAACACCAATGAAATTACAGTGAGGCTTGGGGAATGAACCAGTACAGTCTCTTCACAATTCCTCCTACTTTTGTTTCCGGCAGCCCTGGTATGTTCATGCTGGGCCACTTCTGCTCATTTATATCCAAACCCACCCAGAAGCTACTAGGATAAAAAGCAACATCTTGCTAGAGCAGAGCGGTTCCTGATAATGTACCCCTCGATATTTCAAGTCCCCTAAGAGAGGTCTCTGAGATCACATTAAATTGAAGTGCTGACTGCTCACAAGCACAACTGACTTCAGTGGGAGTGTCTTTCATACCTAGAAAAAATGCAAAAAAGAAGAGACAAAAGTTAAGTGGTCTGGAAAAATAAAGACCGAGCATGAAAACTTAAAGTGCACTTTCAATAGATTGGGGAGTTTAAGAGCTATCTCTCTGCATTTCAGTTCCTTGGCTGTGGAATGGGGCCATCCATACCGCCTAATTTCACAAGACAAACTCGTTCATATTTATGAAACATTTCAGATATTTTCATGAGAGCACCATCCTGCTACCATTATCAAATACACGTGGAAAGACACAGTGGTGAAGTTTCCAGCTCCCTCTAATGTAGGTGTGTATAAGGTCCTCTGTTACCTCAAGACATGCAGGTCTGTGAGGCAGACCCAACGTGGCCAGCCTTGCTGATGACATACTCAGGTGTCGGTACGATGCTCTGTGATAACAGTTCTGATTTTTTTCTCACTGTTCTCTTGTCTGGAAAATTATGTGCAAGAAATATATTGCTAGTGGAATTTTAACACTCCAAAATGGGATGTTTACAAGCTATGAATAACTAGAATTAAAATTTCTGATACAAGTAGAGAAAATAATTTGAAGCTGTGATTTGAATAGATTAATATTAAATATGCTGGTGAAGCAAGGTGTAGTTGGGCACCAAAAATCAGTGGGCACACTGGGTCATTTGAGTGCTAATTTCTTTATGGCTCCGTTACCTACCTGTAAAATGGATATGTTGCCTACTCTCACAAACACAATATTTATTGGTAATTGTGATACATTTTAAACAGAGGCATCCATACAGAAATTAATTATTTTTCTAGTCAGTCTAAACTTAACTGATGTGTGGAGAATAAGACCACAGGCTACACCGTGAATAGCAAGGTTATGTACAAATTGAGTAACTCCTTATTCTTTGAATGAGACAGGAAACAATAAAATAGGAAAATTTAATTAAAGCTACATCACAGTGCAAATGCACAAGGGATGAAAAGTTCTGCATAGTCTAGCTTAGCTTCTAAAGCTTCCTGCTTTTGGTTTTGCAAGCTGAATATTCTTCTAACATTATGAGGGCCTTTATTGTGCCTTTTTTTGCCCATGTAATTGCTACTTATTGAACACCGGTTCATGTCTTGTGCTTGTCAGATTGTCTTCAACAGCAATCCCTGTGGCTTGCAGCTCCAGGAATTTCACAGCTAAAACGGTGACCCCCAGGAAAGAACAGGTGTGACACTGCCCACAGCATCCCAGCTCTTCAGGGCAAGGAGCAAGGTAGTAAATACCCCTGTAGATAATTCAGGACTGTGAAACATATGATAGCCAATGTAACTGTACTCTAAAAAGGCACAGTAGTAACAGAATCAGGGCACTCTCAATTGTGTGAGTCTGTCTTACTTGACAGTAGGTTTCTTTTTTAAAGAAGCTATCAACACTAGCCAGTGATTATGCTCTCCAGTGCTATTAAGTCTTGACTACGTTGGTGAATTGATGGGCATGATCATTCACAGTAAAAAAGCAAACAGACAAAAAAAATCCTAAACTCCAAGAATAAGAGTTAGGTCACAGGCACAGTTGATAGTAAAAAGGAAAACAGAAATAGTCTCTGTGTCTTTTCATCAGGGCACAAATTTATCCAAACCATGGCAATTACATAATCAGGCCTTATGGGAATTTTTGTTTTCACTAAAGCTTAGATTTATAAACCCCAAATATTTGAGGATAGTATGTTAAAGTTTCTTGCCCTGATCAAAATCAGGTTGAGCCAGATTGTCTATCTGCTTCGAATATATCCAATGGCTTAATGGGAAGGGGAAATATAGCTGGGGAAATGTAAGAAGTGGAGCAGTATGAAAGAACTCAAACCCTAGAAACTGGAAATAATGTGACAAGATAAGAGTGTCCAGGTAGGCAGAGAATAAGAAAAAGAGCAAGAAAGAGACCAAGCCATCTCCTCTCTATGTTCCTCAGAGATTGCTCTGAGGTGGTGGTTTCAGAAAGAGCAGAGAAGGCAGATGTACGAAGGAGCTAACAAAACAGCTGAGGTTTTCCTCCACTTTGTAAACAAGTTACTGAGAAACGCTGTTCTGAGGCTCCCAGCTGTTACAGTAATCTGCCGTAGTGGCAGGCTGGCAGAAACAGGCAGAATTCTGCTCTCTGCTCCTGGCATGACCAGAATGTGTGAGTGTAAGAAATTGTGTCAGTCTGCTGGCATGTCTTCATGCTGATGGCATAACAACAGCCACTTGACCTTCGTGCCAAAAAAGTATAGCCCTCCCCGACTGCCTTTCCTTTATATCTTTCTGAAAGTTGAAGCGGACACTCCTGGAGCATCCATCAGGCATTAGCTTTTGTTCACACTAATAATACTGTTGTGGATCAAGGGTCTAAGGTTGAAGACAATTGCTGGGAAACCTCATGTCTGAGCTTTTAGGTAATGTATTTATTTGTGTTAAAAGGCTATTTCTGCAAGAGGCAGCTTTTGCCATCATGGATGTATTTGGCATATTATAGGACACACTGAACTCCATATGTCTCCTTGCCAGCTGCTTTAAATTGACAGCCACATGGTTTCAGAACTTAAGATAAAGAACTTATGTTTATTTGTGGAGAATCCATGGTATATTATTTTTGTCACTTGGTTAATCATTTGTCACTTTAAATCCTTGTGAAAATAAAAAACCTCACTGCTTGTGATTGAATGGTATTTATCCACACTAATTAATTATTTTTAACACCTAAACATGTGAAAGATTAAGTTGACTTTGAAAGAGAAATTGAAACTTTTAAAATCCCAATAGGTCTTGTAAAAACATGGTAGGAATTGAGGTAAGGTTACCAGTACTAATACTGCAGGAAGATGATGTTCTCAAATACCTTAAGGGAAAAGATAGAGACAAAAATACAAGAATATCTAAATATGTATACCTCTCAGAAAGAATAACCCCCTATGAGTAGCACATTGGTCTCTACCCTGGCAACCCACTGAATACAGAATTTAATTGCAAGTTTTGGTACTCCTACTCCTCTGTGGGACATGCTCCAGCGACCCAGGGAATCAGGCTAGAATAGAGGAAAAGAAATGTGGTGTACCATGACAGCCACAGCCCCCCCTAAGCTCCTAGCTACTTCAGGGGCTCCAGCTCTGCTCAGAATAAATGGTTCTTGCTGAGAAACTTGCTCATTTTAGCAGTTGTGTCTAACTCATTATATAGTGATTCCACCTCTAGTTTTCTGGTGAGGCCACACAGAGGCGTCTGTTTCTTATCAGATGCTTGTAGGGGGCCGCAGTACTGTTGTAGTAGCAAAGGATGTCTCATGTGGCAAGTTCTTGGTTATTGGAAACTGCCTTATCCCAAGGTGACAGTGTTTTGTCTTCATTCTGGTTTTACTTGAAATCTATTCACTCGTCATATTCTGCCCATGTTTTATCACATCAGAGCTGAGTGAGAGTGAACAGCAACCATCTGAATTATTTTTTTTTGTACAGTAATTGTTCATAAGCACAAAACTGCCATTAAATTCCCCAAGCATGACAATTTTGATAGCAGTCCTATAAGACTTACACCGGTTCCTAGGTCTGATAGTCTACTGGCTATGATCTTTATCAGGGAGTGTAGTGATAGGACAAGGGGTAATGGTTTTAAACTGAAAGAGGGGAGATTTAGATTAGACATGAGGAAGAAATTCTTTGCTGTGAGGGTGGTGAGGCACTGGAACAGGTTGCCCAGAGAAGCTGTGGATGCCCCATCCCTGAAAGTGTTCAAGGCCAGGCTGGATGGGTTGGAACTAAGTGATCTTTAAGGTTCCTTCCAACACAAACCACCCTATGATTCTATGATTCTATGTTATTTGTAACTTTCTGTTTAGCCATCCTACTGTAGGCAGTCTTTGCAATCCTGCTGGCAGGAATCATGTCTGTCTTGAACGCATTTAGCACTTTGTGGTGCTGTTTATCCATATCAACATCTTGCAAAATTGAAGACAGCTGAAATGTTATTTCAATGCTTAATCTCTAGATTTTGAAAAATTCTAGCCCAGCTCAAGCCAAAATGAATCCTCATAGGCCATTCAAACTTCCCAGTGTGCTTTTGATTGATCTGAAAGGGGAAAAAAGAATACTCATAAAGAATATTTGTAGGTGTGAATTTTCCAGATGTCTCTTTTGTTATGTGTATTCTTCAGGCAGATCAAGGCTTCACCTGATGTTGGCAAAGAATGTCTACCGCTGGATTGCCATACAATGTAAAACGTAACTTTTTTTTCTTCTTGGAAATATGAATGTACTTCAGATCTATTTTATTTTTTCCATGAGTCATAAAGAGGAAGAAACAGCCGCAAGAAATTTCCTTTAAGGTCACATTCAAACCAACTTAAGAGAGGCTCATTTTCAGAAATCCATGTCACTTTCAGTTTCATCTCACACAAAAATATGAAATGAAATCGAAAGTCCATTTGCATCACTACCTCAACCTGGCAATTCACTGCTCACTGCTGAGTGTCTTAGAATTCATCCCTTTTATCTGTTCCCATTTGCAGTCCTTTGTACCGGAGCGCCAAGACCATGTGTCGGGATGTTACTGCCCAAAGGGAGCTGAGGTAGCAGAAGTAGATACAGTCAGTCTTTAATGAGGCTCAAAGCTGCTTTATGCTGGATTAGGTTCTAGAGAAAAGCCATGCAATGGAGCAGGGAGAAGCAAGGTGCGTAGCACTGTTCTCTGTCTTAGGCTCTTTTAAGAAAACTTTTTTTCATGGTGCTTTTCCTCCTTTTAAAGATTTGAATTTCTGTATATGGGGCCCAAGAGCCTTTGGCACTTACAAGGAGGTCAAATGCTTCTATCTCCAAGTGGCTAAAGAATATACCTTAGGGAAGGGAGAATTCGCAATAGCAAAATTTTTGATAGCAACTGCAAAAATATGTATGGCACTACAGTAACCATGAAACTACTGTAAGCATGAAGAGATGGCAGTCACACTCTCTGAAGAAATCATATGCTGTCACCAAGTAAATATGTAATTGTTACACTGTTGAACAGAGTATTAAGGAAGTAATACATAAGCAGATATTTAAAATTACAGCAGTGTGTACATCTAGGATCTGCTTCTGAATTCGGTCAATGAATTTTTGGCTTTAACTGTGTAACTCAATCTCTTCAATTACAAAGTAGTGCCGCTGACTGACTGAAAGGCTTACGTACACATTATTAGCCCTACTCTTGCTTGTGGAAGGATTTGTGTGCATTAATAGAAATACGATTTGTATGTTATTTGCATTATACCATATGTGTCTTTTCTTTTTCTCTGAAATTAATTTCCCTATCGCAAAACCTCCCTTGTATCCCAGTTTCTTCAGGATGACTTTTGCCAGAATTTTATCCACATCTGTCTCTGTCAGTGACATTGTTCAGTTCTGTGCACACAGAAGGCCATGATTCCAACCTTGTTTAAGTGCACGAGTTATTAGAGCATTCCTTATCATATAAAATAAGTCACCTGAAAAGAGCACTTTATTTCACAATTGCTACTGGAAAAGTCAAGTCCTCTCTTTCTATATATCGTAATGTTTGATGCAACACGGTCTCCCATGGAGCTTCCCTTTTGCTGGCTTTTAGCTATCACTTTCCATTCTTATTTGCCTTATGGCAACATTTAGCAGGTTGTTTCATAACATATAAGCTGTGCTAATGGGACACCTACCATGGATTTTGGTCTTGTACTAAATAGAGTAGAAGGCAGAAGCTGAGGGCGTAAACGGTCTTTGAGATAAAATTTAGGAATTCTGTATTTATTTGTACCAGACAGGTAGTTATTATTTCTGCAGGAGTCATATTTATGAAGGCTGAATAATTACTTCCTCTAGCTTCTGCTTTGTTATTTTGCAGTTAATACCTTTTCATCCTCATTCCCTCTTTTGTAATATGCAAAGTGTCTTTTCTTATCATAGATTTTGTGATTACAGGCTAGTTGTCAACTTTTGGATGGATTTTAGATGACTGATATCTTTCATGTTCCATTTCAGATCTTTCTGATTGACACTCAGATTTTCATTTCCATCTATGCAACCATAACTTCTTTTTTTTTTCCAGATGTGATGTTTATCACCCAGTAGTTCACTGTGGCTTTGAAAAAGGCCATAACATTTATTTTTATATGATCAGAGTTGTGTTGTGTCAAAAATGCTTTAATAGTCCTAAACATCTATATATGCATATGAAAATGAGAAATGTGTTATTCAGGAAGTGCTGTAATGACATTTGATCTGGTATTTCAATACAATGATTGTCTTTAAAAGAAATCTATAGCCTGAAGGGCATGCTATATGTACATTGGGATTATGTACAGTGTTTAAAATCTAACATGTATGTAAAATATTTGCAGAATTGTCCATCTAATCGAAGTCAATGGTATTCAAATATTAAACTTCCATTGAAAAGACATTGATCTAACATCCTGGTTTTCAAAGCTTTCCTCATAGTGACAATCAGATCAGTGGATTTCCATACTCCCAGTAATTCGTCTTTGGTCTAAACTCCTTCTCTTGGAAGTTAATTAATTGTATGTCTTGTCTCATATCCCAGATGTGCAGAATTGTGTGAGAATATGGTAACATCTATCCCAGGCTGTGAAATGCTGAGCATGCCAGGAGGTGATGCCTATGATGTTGATGTATATGCGGTCTGGGAGACTGACACAGTTGGTTCGCCTAGAAGCAGGCTTATTTTTCATGATGTTTTGAAACTGCATGGCTATACTTAAAGTATTATGGGCGTTTGCTTTCGTATAATGATGGCCAACAGACAGGGCATGTCCCACTGGGCATAGATAAATTTCAACTCTTCGGGCTAGTCATTATTTGCTCCATTGAGTATACAACTCTCTTTTATTACAATTATTTCTTAATTTCAAATTAAGCTATAGCTATGATTCATGAGGAAACCATTCAAGCTGATTTTTTGCTGTATCTCCTGCCATTGTGTGAGAAGGAACAATGTGAAGCTATTTTTACAGAATGCTGTAAAGCCTTTCTACCTTCAGAAGTCTTTCCACCATAACAGGACATTTACCTGCCCCTCTGCTCTTAAGCCAATGAGCCACAAAATGTTAATCCTTGAGAAGTTTGGCTTTGAAAGTGTGGAAATATGAATCTTCAGTAGGTCCATTAGGGATTTCACCATTGCTTTTGAGTCTCTGTGGAAATTGGTTCCATGATATGTGGATGGGATGTTGGATTTTTTGAAGGTTTGTTGAGAGGCAATATCTCTTATTAAACCAGATTACTCTCTAGGTCAGAAAGCCCTCATTCTTGTCTGCCTTTTTGCTTGCTCATGATCAGTTTGCCTAATAAATACATATTTTCTCTCTACAAATCTGTCTCATTACTTTAATAGGAGGCAGTACAAAATCATCACATAGTTGGAATGGTGCTTCTGATCTGTGTTTTGTCTTAAATCTAGTACTGGTAAAATTTGTAGCCCTGAAGAGTGAAATGGTTTTCTTATCAGGGAGAAGCAGTTTATACTCCTATGTACCTCTCCTGGCTAACATGCCTCAGTACAGAACAGAAGAGTTTGCTTAGCTGGACAGAATGAGAAGACAAGTCTGAGTTTAGTTCCAAGAAAAGCTATTTCTGTTGGTGTGGACACCTGTAAACTAGGAACTAAATAGGATTCTGTAATTCAGTTCTTACTCGTTCTGTGGCAACATTTTTCTTCTGCTTGGACAACCCTGGTCCTTTGATTGAATCTTTCCTGCCTAGGCTTAGCTTACGGTTTCTGTCAAAATATGGTTGCAGGTAGCCCCAGCAGACATCAACTTTTCACGTAAACTATACATGACATTTGACTGCCTCCCTGAAATTTATTATAAGACTTACAAAATCACTGCAATCCCCCATACAACTGTTACTTTCACTGACTGGTACCAAATTATTTTACATAATCTCTAGGTACGGGTTTGCCTTTTAAAAAGCTTCCATGTATGGAAATTAAGACCACGCAAGGAGCTTTCAATGAGAGAATGTCTAGTTAGAAGTAGTCCTTTACATCTGACTAATAATTAGTAAACCAGACAATTTAGGGGTTGTAATTGTAATAGTGTGGGGTGGAGAAAAAACCCAACAAAACAAAACCAAAACAAAACAAAACAAAAAAACAAAACAAAATCAAAAAGCCAAGCCACAAACTCTAGAGAAGATAATTCCCTTGATTTAAAGGTGTTCTAACAATAATCACAAGAGGCAAAGTTGTCATTGGTTATACAATATAACCTTCACTCACTGTGGAAGTGGAGCATGAAGCAGTCACTTTGGTTTCTTCATCAGCATTTTGAAATGCCTGATCAAAGTGAAGAGAGATGGGACACTGTCTTTTATCTACATCCTGGCAGTTGTGGTGGTGCTGTGCTGATCTGTAAGCCGTCTTACCAATTTCTTTCCAAGTCTGTCCACAAAAACTGTACTCTGCATTTCCAACAACGCAGTAGGTACAATTTGAAGGATGGTATGAATATTTGCAGTGAATATATTACCTACAGGCTGCTTTCTGCATGCAGTGCAGAACTGCACTGATAGACGGGAAAAAGAAGGCAGCCGAGGGAGAGAAGGTGGCCAGAACAGTCGATCTGGTTGCTTGTGCTGGTTTTGCACTCTCGGGAGACTAAGGCAGGAGTGGGAAAGGGCTGGACACCTGAATTTGCTTAGCTTATCAATAAAACTGAAGTAATTTGATTAACTATCACCGAGCGGACACTGAGTATTAGAAGGTTGTTCAGTGTCTACAAAGAAATAGCATAGCTGAGAGCTGGTTCTTGGCTTCTGTTCAGAAATGAAGACAGAAAAAAGGGATTTAATGGTGAAGATGCTTAGGAATCGGAAAAAAAAAAAAAATCAAGAACCTGCCGGGTGATCTCTCTTGTGTTTTCAAATCAGCAGTAATTGTTTTTCTGGAATACATAAAATACACACTCAAAGACACAAAGTGCCAGGTTCAATGGAGGGAGAAATGGGTGAAATGTAGTGGCCTGAGATAGATGAGAGGCAATACTAGATGATCTAAGACCCCCTTCTGGCCTTAACCTCAGTGAAATGATACTGTGGCAAGCTATGCAATTGTGCTTCAAAATATATGCAGAGTTGCAAAAATCTTTTACTTTCTTAGCTTACCGACATCTGAGTGTTGGTGCAAAAATAATTTGGTTCTTATTTAAAATTGTTTTCAAGTTTTTTCTAAGTAAAACCTAAATGAGAAGAATAATATGAGTAGAGCTGCTGTGAGGATACTGGAGAGCGATGGGAAGGCTTTTGTGTGGATACCACAGTAACCACGCATGGCATGTTTCAGACTGTTTGATGACATTTGATTTGTTGGTGCTCAGTGCTCTGCTGATAATTTTCTGCTCTGTTCTTCATTAAATTCACCCATATTTTTAACATTTATTTTGTTATATCTTGGGCACATGGGTAGGAGAAGACTACACAAGCCCAGCCTTGAAGTACAAGGCATCTATTTGTGGAAAGGATCAAATGCCTTTCCACAAATATCTCCACCCACTTAATTTTTTAAAATCAATGTCAATATTGGTGATTTTGTGGCAAAATTGTGATGTAACTTGTGTACTACTATTTCCCACAGCACAGCAAATTGTGGGTTGTACTCAACAAGTACTGATGTTACTGATGTTACTCATCAAGTGTCTGATGTTACAGTCATTAAGCCAATGGCTAGAAGGTCAGTACAATTATTTAAGTTTTAAGCTACTGCTTTTGAGGCACCATCTAATGCAGTGGGGTTTGATTTACACCGGTCGATATATTTCCATTAGACTTATGGAATGCTTTACAGAGAGCATATGGGTCTTGTAAAAGAAGCTCATGGAGATCCCAGGGGTCCCAAGAGTGTAGATTGAAAACCACCAGTCTATGTGATGATGCAGCCAAGTTTGAGTCAATAAAACTAACTTTGTTACAGTTTTCCTTTCTGCAATATGGAATACCTAAGCATTTTATTATTTGACATGTAGGAAGTCTTACTAATAAAATGATTCTCCTAAAATCATTCACAGTTTTATCTTCTCTTTAATAAAAATAAAGCACTAACAACTTGCCAATGGCAATGATAAAAGTTTTATTAACTACGGCAGTAGTAGGAAAAATAATGGCACCAGATTTAAAGTGTGAGTCAATTATATGAGCTTTATAGCCATTTTACAAAATAAGCTGAACAATTTTGGAAGGGCAGACTTTATAATCCACTTTAAAAATCCCTCTGTACTTCTAGGGAGGGTCTGTTCTCTGAGCCTGCAGTAAACTGGGGGTAGTCGTGAGGAGTGCGTCAGTCAGCCCCTACCACTGGCATCCATGTGAAAATATGTCTGTATCTGCATCTGCTATTTGTCCATCAATTGATTTTGAAGGTCTTTCTCTTAAACATTATATCCTTCTGTTTTCTGGAGTGGCTAGAGAGTTTTCCAACAGGGAGATAGGAGCACATGTTTTTCAAATGATCAAACCTGTCTTTTCTGTTATTAAATGTTTGTTTCTCAAATCTAAAAGGTTATCTTTTATCACTCAGGTTCAACATATTTTTGCCACTGGCTAAGGTAGAGTCAACATGTAACATAAATGAAAATAATTTACCTGCGTGTATGATGTAGAGAGTAATTTAGTGTAACTTAGGGGTCTAGGCACTCTCTAGCCAATGAACAGTGAGAAATAACTCTAGGAGTCCATTTATCCTTTCCACACACACACAAGATACACAAGTCAATGCCTGGAGATGCTTTTTTTCCTCTCTGTTGCCTATGAAGACAGCTTGGCAACATCACCTGAATTTTATATGTTTGAAGTGACCCAAGGTTAACCCCACTTAGAGCCCTTGTTTGGCACAGGAGACACAGAGTAGCACAGAGGGTCCCATCAGGTCTCCGGATTGCCCCGTGGTACAAACGACGCCTCATAATAATTGCTTGAGTTCCACACCGTCATCTGAAGTCCTGGCACACAGAAAAGAAGGTGAATGCAAATGTCCACTAAGGCTACAATGAAGCAACAATGCTCATTCATATACCCTCTCTACTAGTTACAGGCTGTCTGTGGTTGCACTTGCTTTTCCAACAAGAAGAAATGTCTTTGCTATCTAGACTCCATCCCCAATACTAGGCTGTTGTTAATGAAAACAATTTTATTAATGGAAAATAAGATTAGATGAAATAATAATTGATTTTTAACTGAAACTGTATATTAGAATTTCATAACTGATTTTCATTTTTCAGTAATCATTTTTTCCAATCATTTTTCTATTTCTCTGTGTTCTGCTCTTTGTACTTGCCTCAAACTTTGCTTCAGTGAGTTTATCTTGAATTCATATTATCAAAACTGGATGAGAATAAGGCTCATATTTTAAGTGAGAACGAAGCTTTGTAAAATACCAGCATATAGACTAGAAATTAACAAGTCAAATTAGCCAATGCAGAAGGAATTCCTACACTTGGAGAAATCTGGTAAAATCCTAGATCCGTGCCCAAACTTTTGGGCTTATTCAAAAGAAATTGCAGACATTTTTTAAACTGACTATCCACATAATTTACAAATCTTGACATTACATACTCCTCTGAACTGCAGTGTGGATTTGAGTCACAAGCCTCAGAAATAGCATAGGGGGCATGTAGGACATGTGCTCGACACTGGCAATCCCAGCATGCTCTTATATTTCCAGGCATTATCACTCCCATTGGACCTTAGCCATTACTGTGTATCAAAATGGACGAAGATGGTGATTGTGACACCAACCCTGGGTCACATGCCCCAGCTGTGAGTAGAGATGCAAAAAATCTGTGGGTGGGAGCTGTTGTTGGAGCATTGGAAAAGAAGGTCACACGATGGATGGACCCACCTCTGATGGAACAGCCTGGACAACAGCTCAAATCTCAGCATGTTTTTTTTTGTGTGCGTATGGTTGGACTCGGTGGTCTCAAAGGTCCTTTCCAACCATGAAGATTCTATGATTCTATGCTAATGAAGCATCGATATATACCACTGACCTAATCCAAGGGGGTCATGTAACTGCATGTTGTCAGTTACACAGGATCAAGTCCTGATAGGTCCTTCATCTCAGCTGAGTTAAATGCAGTGATAGATCAGACAGATGCTTGTCTGTGATGTCCAGGATGCACATTTTAAGTTGGTGGAGTCTAAAGCTAATATAAACGTTTGGTTGCCATCTGATTTCCCGCTTCAGTAACTTGATTTATTATGATAAGGGGTACAAGTATTCAAGCAGTTGGAAGCTGGTAGAGCAAGGAGATGAGCTAAGCAGGGGCCTTGTATCCGAGGACCATAGTACTATGCATTAGAGAGTTTGCCCGTGAATAGAGAACTACCCTTGGTTGAATAAAACTTTAGCGTATCAGTGGTATGAAGTAAGAAAAGTCTCGGTCCAAAATAACTAATGATCTTTAAGTGCTTTCTGTGGGTTCAGCTGCTTCTGGTGCTCACTGCTGTGGGCATTCAAGGCAAAAAGTGGTCTTTCTGTCTTTTTTTTTTCTCAATTTTCAACTAGGAAAAAAAATCTCCTTTTTTTCTCTTTTGCTGTGCTAGGTGAACATTTGGCAAGAAAAATCCCAGAGTTTAGCATACGTAGTTAATGAGAGGGGAATGTCTCAGCCCAAGAGGACAGGGACACAGACAGTAGAGACTCTCTGGTACCTGTTCATTCAGAGAAGCCTGACTGTGGCCATAATCAACTGCTGTACTGAGCAAAGGGAAGCAAGGGCTGCTTAACAGCCAGTGACAGATGTGCCCTTCAAGATTAACATTAGAAACACTTTAAATTAAAATGTTTTAGTCCTCCCTTCATTGATTTTGTAATCTCTGTGTGAAATTGCTGGTTTCCCTAATTGGCTGATGAAATAATTAGTTGACTCTGACATTCATTCGGATTTCTTCTAATTAGAAATTCTATTCCATCAGATGGCGTGTCTAAACAGGTTTCCGTCTGAAAATCTTCAGGAGTCTTCTTTCCTGTGTGAATTTTTGGCAGATTGTCTTTCTTGTTCATAAAGAATTATCTACCTTTTTCTTTGTTAACTTTCTTATGAAAAATTAACTAAATACAATTCAATATTATTTTATTAAGATTTGTGCCTAAAGTATTGTAAATCTACACTTAAAACATGCTAATCTTGTCCCAAAATAGGCAAAACAGCATTTTAAAGTAACATCTTAACAGCATTCAAAGAGCTAAGATTGATCTGCTGCAAAATTACAATTTCCTTATTAAAAATATATTAAAAAAAAATCTTAAAATTTCCTTATATTAACAATAATTTAGAAATCACATTGGCAATGCAAAAGCCCAGAACATCTTTCAGAGATATTCCTCAGAAAACCCCCCACCTTTTGGTGCTAAACTCTTTAAAGATCATCACCATTAGTACCTGGAAATCTTGTAATATGTCTAGTAATACTTTTGCATATGAGCACTGAAATGCACTTCACAAAGCCCAATTTATTGATGTAAATTAGCTGCATTCATTTTAGTGAACGCGTAAATGCATATCCATCTCTGCCTGTGGGACAGTAGAAAAATGTCACCAAAAAAGTTATTTTGGGGTAGTTTATGTGAATGAAGTTGCACGCATGTGAGTGGAAAGTGAAGGGTTTCTGAAATAATTCTTATGCAAGCAATTTACTTCCCAACTGGAGCCCAGGGAGAGCAATGCATTTTAGTGTTTTACTGCTCACGGGAAGTTGTTCCTCAGAAGGACTCTGAAGGCAGTACCAGTTGCTCATGAACCATAGACCATGATAAGTTAATTGTATCACTAAAAATATAGGAGTCTAGCTTCTTCAGAGCTTTGTGAACTTCATATCTGGCTGAAGTTGTGCTGCTAAACTAGTTTTATCATGNTATATATATATATGTAATTTTCTATATTTTCCTGTTTGGGGCTGCTAAGAACTAAAAATGTGATAATATAGGATGATCCTCCCAAGGGGACACAGTCTTTCAAACAGCTACTCTTGTGATACCATTTCATTGCAAACCCATTTCACGCATGGGAAAATCCCTCATAGAGATTGTTTTTGTCCCCTAGGAAACAGAACTGTATGATAGTGAGATAGAAATAAAAATCCCATATTTTTCACAGGCTTCTGTTCCTACCTGATGTGTGTGTATGCAAGGATAGGGAGAAAGAAATACTACTTGAATTTAAGCTACCGGGGAAAGACAGAAAGACACTTTATGATACTACTTTACTTGTTTTTCTACCCTCCGTTTCTAGTTCTTTTGCATTCAGCTCTTCTCCTCCACTTCTGCCCAGAACTGTCTTTGCATTGGTTATACTTTTACTGTGGGCTTATGACTCACAAGCTGTATGAGCCATTGCCTGCTTTGTTTGCTAATATTTTGGCTTTGACCATGAAAGAGAGCCAGACGTCACCACTGTGGTGGAGGTTNTTTTTTTTTTTTTAATAATGCAGCAGTGAAAGAAAATTACTTCAGGTAGCCATTTGTTTAGTGGTCATAACATCAGGAAAAGATACCTGCTCTCTATATTTCAGCACATTTTGCCAAGACCTGTGGAGTAGGTAAATATTCCTTGAACAGTATGAACAATATTAGAAAAAATACAGGAAGCATATATATATATATATATATATGTAATTTTCTATATTTTCCTGTTTGGGGCTGCTAAGAACTAAAAATGTGATAATATAGGATGATCCTCCCAAGGGGACACAGTCTTTCAAACAGCTACTCTTGTGATACCATTTCATTGCAAACCCATTTCACGCATGGGAAAATCCCTCATAGAGATTGTTTTTGTCCCCTAGGAAACAGAACTGTATGATAGTGAGATAGAAATAAAAATCCCATATTTTTCACAGGCTTCTGTTCCTACCTGATGTGTGTGTATGCAAGGATAGGGAGAAAGAAATACTACTTGAATTTAAGCTACCGGGGAAAGACAGAAAGACACTTTATGATACTACTTTACTTGTTTTTCTACCCTCCGTTTCTAGTTCTTTTGCATTCAGCTCTTCTCCTCCACTTCTGCCCAGATCTGTCTTTGCATTGGTTATACTTTTACTGTGGGCTTATGACTCACAAGCTGTATGAGCCATTGCCTGCTTTGTTTGCTAATATTTTGGCTTTGACCATGAAAGAGAGCCAGACGTCACCACTGTGGTGGAGGTTTGCCCAGCAGAGTGCTGCAGAATGGCTTTTCTGCTCTCTCTGAAGCTCTGGGATGAAGCACTATGAGCCAGGGAGTTCTGTTCTGGGCAGAACCCAAATCTGTAACTTGTCTATCTTTAGATTTTAGCCCTGGTTATTTTGATACCTGGTACCAACAGCTGCTGAGCTGGGGCTTTGGGAGGGGGAAATGGTCTGTTTGTTTGTCTGTTTGCTTGTTGTAGTATTACTCTAGCCTGTCAGTGCACCCAAGGAATTTTTCCAACTATTACTATTTTTTCCTCACCCCTCCAGTAAGAATTTGTATAAGTTTTCACTGTAGACCATGCATGTGCTGGAAATAAGGTCAAGTTGGTTTTGCATGATTAAAAACTTGTGTAGACGGCGAACTGATGCCTCTTTCTCTTAGGATCACTTATTACGTGATATCATCTTTTGTGTTTGTGCACTTATCTTTCTTCATTAACTTTCCCGCCCCTGGCTGAATCATTCAGTTGTCTGATGCGTAAGACTGATACTTAGATTCCTTCTACAATTCATGTTCTTACTTCGGGTATCTGCAATCATTACCTGATTTTTCTTCATTAGAGGGGACTCTGTGTGTGTACCTCTCTCTCTCACTTGAGCAGGAATGGTAAGCACACGTGATCTTTTTTCGTTAACATCTCTGTCTCAAGTATGACTGTAAAGCAGTTATCTTACTGTATTACTGTCTTTCTTCTCAGTGCCCAGCATCTGAAAACTCCAACTTCACTGGACTGCTGGACTGCTTTTTTTTTTTTTTTTTTTTNTTTTTTTTTTTTTTAAATTCAGCCTGGGTACAGGTGTCACCTCCTGGGCACACTTGGATTGAACCAGGACAGCTGGAGATGTGAAAATTTCAGGTTGTCCAACCTGGCCTCCTGGAGGCTGCATTATACAAGGTGCAGGTTCTGTACCATCGCTGTCTGCAGCCTGACACATGAAGGTGGCTCCAATCAGGGCTGTATTGGCTTGGACACACTGACAAACATGCTGTAATGATTCCAGAGCCATCCTCTGTGTCGTTCGGCTCTCCTTGCCATAAGGACAGAAATTGTCAGCAGACATAGAGGGTTGTAAGTCATTGCAGCTGGTTCTCTTCAATGCTGCAGTATTCATGTGCACTGATGCGCTCTTGGTTTGCTTATGAACACTGCTTATTTGAAATTCTTTATTTAAACTGATGTCTAAACTTTGTCTAAACTAGTATTTCCTTGACCATGATACAGCTGAGCCAACAGCAGCACTACTACTAAAGTTTAAGAATAAATGTACCATGGACAAAAACGTGCGGGGCCAGGTTTTGTATTTTGGTTTTAGGGGCTTACTTAGAAGTGTATTTATACAAATCTTTATTTTTCTAAGTTGGAAAGAATGAAGCATGCTAGTAGCACGTGCAGTGTACTAATAGCACACACATTGACTGTATTGTTTTAGAAGTGGACGGGACAAGCCTAGGTTAATTAAATCTGACCAGAAAATCAACCTTATAATGGCTGTGTATAAATCCTCCTAATGCAACAGTCACCTCTTTTGCACAAAAGTGCTAACTCTATAAAATTGGTCATAGGAGGCTCGAATTGGTAGTTTAAGGTGTCTACATCAGTCTCTGATTAAAAACTCACTAGTTACACAGGATGGCCTGCTAGGAGAGCAGCAATAAACACCAACGCTTTTCAAGGACCTGAAGGATTAGTTTTGTCAGGATTACAGCCTGACTAATTATGGCAGCTATTTCTGGGACATTGAGAGGGGTAATGTAGAGAGTAGGCTGGCAGGTACTAACCTAATTAGAAAGTATGGTTATTGGGAGTCATTAATGAACTATATCTTCAAATTCTTCTGGTTTTAGGGTTCACTTTAACAGTCCCAGACCATCATAGTGATTTTAAAACATTCCCCCTTTCAAAATAAAGGTTTCTGTTGTCTATGAGTTTACATAGTTACAAAATGCAAATTGCAACCTACTGCTTGTGGATTTGATATTTCATTCTCTGGGTCACCAGATGTGTTCTTCCACAGCAATGTTAATTATTTACCTTGTAAGTGACGGTCACATGCAACACTCTGTAATTTAATTGCATAGTACCTGACAGGGGATTTTAAAAATTACTAGGGCTATATTAAAAAAAAAAAACAAAACAAACACACACACACACAAAAAAAAACCCAAACAAACAAACAAACAAAAAAAAACCAAACAAAAAACACAGGGGAATTCAGACTACCTGAATTCCCAGTCTGGGATGTGGGGATGACATGTAGCTCAACTCGCCGAAATACAGCTGCTCTTTGTGATCTGCTGCAGGATAGTTTGTAGCTCTCCAGCCTGAAACACAGCACTCCAACCGGGCTTTGCCAAGGTGCCATCCTGGAACGTTGTATCTGAGCTGACTGGGAGGGGAAGAGGGACAGAAGCAAACAGAGCATCCCTGCCTACCCGCCCACCATCCCAAGGCAAGCACAGCCCTTCACGGATCAGATCCTATAAAAGACGGGAACAGTGGGAAGCGAAAAGCATAGCAAGATTTGAAATTCTAATTTAAAAAAGATCCTCCTGCTGTTACTCATCTTCATTGGGAATGAATGAGAATGAAGAATGAGAGTGAGATGTAACCATTCATTTAATATTCTGTAGGAATATCAGTTTATTTAACTATCATGTAATTACTTTTAATTTTTGTTTTTAGCACGTCCTGTCTGAAATCTAGTCACTGAGCATCTTCAGAGTTATTTTTCTCTCTTCTTGAGTTGGAGTCATGTTATCGCAGCATGGTACCTATGGCAGTAGGAACAGAGTATTTTTTTTAAATGAGTAAGCGCAAAAGGGGGCAGAGGAGAGAAAGTGAAAGCAAGAATAAAGCATGTGGTTGATAAACCAGGTAGAATTCCCTTGCTTTTCAGATTGGTCCTTAGGAGACTGGTCATAATTATTTGTTTATCTCAGTATGTATTGCTGAAATATTTTCAATCTTGCCACTATTCACCTGAAAACCAAGAGAGATTCAGTCTTGCTGGAGAGGACTGCATAATAACTCCTCGTAGCTGCTTCATAGGTAAGTGCATAAGAAATCATTCAAGCAAAACTCTGTGGCCATGTTTCCCAGGTTGCACTCAAGCTGCTTCACTAGCAAACGAAATGAAAGCTGATGCTTTATGAAATATGGGTGGGTGACCACGTCCCCAAAGCAGCTTTGAAGCTCCTGGGAGGACTTCAGGTAAATCTTCTTCCAAAAGTGTCTATGAAAGGACAGAACAAATGCAATGAAACCAGAGGTTTTCCAAAAGCACCTGCCCTGGACGGGGAGGCGGAAACAGCCCCTCTTCCCCTTCCAGAGAGCTGGGGCCAGGCGTTAGAATTAGAAACATATGTAGGCATGAGCAGAGAAAGAAGCATGTTTTCGCAGCTGATTAGTCTGCACGGCTGTCCAGGCAAACAAGACCTACAGAGGATCCAGGAAGATTTCCCCAGAAATGGTATATTTGGGGAAGTGCGGCTAACAGGAACAGCCAGACCTGAACATTGTTTCTTCCTTTACTGGAGAAAGATTTCAGTTTCCTCTGCACATTACCGGTGATTCATAGTCTTACCGAAGAGTGACAGGATGGTGTGGAGAGATACTGTTTTCATTCCTTCCCTGCGGTCTTTGGGTTCAGCAGTAGAGTAATTCCCACTCATATGAAAATATCTGACAAAAGCAAAAGCATTAAAATGAAACTGTGACAAAGGGCAATGTGTTAGCCCCATGCACAAGCTTTGATACAAGAAAACGCGTGCCTTCTCTCACAGAAGGGATTGCCAGAATTTCTCTCACCCTGGAAAAGAAGTTATAATTCAGGTTTTCACAAGGGTAAATATTTTTAAGCAATTTCAAATTTCAGGCAGAAAAAGTAGGATTCTTATAGAAAGCTAAACTCAGAATATTTTCTTTCCTGTTAAGTTATGAATAAAATAAAATCATAAGGGTTTGCATTCTGAAATAGTTTGACTGCTTTACTATATGTTGCTGGCTTGCTTCCTTGTCCGCCAAAAGAAACCACATTTCGTAATTAAACAGAAAAAAGGCTGACAGAAAGGCTCTGTGTTTAAGTGCTGAACTACTTTTGGATGAACGAGCATAGCTTTTCAGTTTTCTCACTTTGAATGAGCAAACTCAAAGACTCCCCTTGTTTCCACATCTAAAAACACACTGAAATTACTAGGTAAGCATTTGTTTGATTTATGAAAATTCTTGTAATCTGTGAAAGTAATGTACTCTTTATTTCTCTGATGGCATTATAGGTGCTAGAAAAATAAATGCAACTTTGGGGAGCAGAAAAGGAAAACATTCCTGTTAGAATTCCAAGCTTTCCCACATCTAACTTTACAATGTTGTTCTAAAATATGTTATTTTACGGGATGGTAATATAAATGCAGCCTGAAAGTAGCTGATGGAAATGAATGAAAAATTGCTATAGAATTATTAATGAAAACTTTTTTGCCCTATTAGTCATATTCTGATTATATACCAATGAAAAATACTGGAGTTCTGGAGCTGGGAGTGCAGCACCATCATTTTTTTATTAATGGTCCTTTCTGAATTAGAAAAAGCTGTCACTATTTCACTATTCTTTTCATTAGTCACTATTACTTAGATAATATGTTTTTCCTACTTGCCCTTCTGATCATCTTTTTGGGGAGAAAGCAAGCTAATTGTGGTGTCAAAGTTGCAATGGAAATGAATTCTCATTTTCATTATCCTTTTTTTCTCTCAAAAGTTTTTTTTTCACCATCTTTAAAACAGTTAATAGATACACAATAGATACCTAAATGAGATGAAAGGTGCTTTTTTGGTCATTAATCATAAGTTGTCACATATTCTAATAATTAGCTATTGGATTATGCAATTCTTTATTTATCTAAATGAGGATTAAAAGCATTAAATTCTACAAAACAAACAACATAACTAAAATGGACTAATAAAATCACTGCTATAAAGATCACTGGTTTTATATGTTTTTGTAAGAAGTGGTAATAGACAGAGAGGGAAAGAATGCATTGAAAAATCTGATTAGGGTGACTGCCAGAAAGTAATGGTTTAAAATCACTAAGCATTATAGAAGTTGCTACTGCAACTTGCTGTTATTCTTTGCATGGAGTAGTTTTTATAAATTTGCATTGAAGATTTTCCTTCTTAGTCCAGTGAGACTTTTCACTCATGTCAAATAAAAATACATTTTTTAAAAATGTTTTGGTAATTTTGCTCTTTTGCTTTCTATCTCTTGCAAACAGACATCTTTCTGCTCCTCCATTCCATAGCGTCTTTTATTCCAGGTGAAAACTTGAACATCTTATGGATTTATGGTTATGCATCTATACAGATTTTGTCTGATACATCTTTCTTTCTAGATTTGTGTTTTCACGTAACATAGTATATTTTAAAAACCCCAAAACAACACATCTGGCATAATTAGCACAAAACTGATGGCAAAGTTTTTGATTAGAAATTTCTTTCTCAACCTGAATAATCCAGTTTCCTTGGTCACTATCCAGAAGTGCACACATGCACATAGTAATGATTCCAAGAAGGGATGTTTTCTGAAGCTGATTTTTTTACTCATATTAATTGGGTTGAGATGAGGGTTCCTCGGTTTTTGCGTGTTTGGTGGGTTTTGTTTTAATTTTATCAATATCTCAAATTTACATAGATGCTTCATTTATTTTCTTATTTCAATAGCATTCTATAATTCAAATGTCCGGGTAATTTCCCCCTCTTCGCACCAGCTAGCTGGACTGGAGGTGACATATTTGTTTCACAATATGCCTCTTTTTTTCTTAACAACTCTGTTCCCTTTTTATTTCTGGGATTATCACAAAGTGTATCTAGTTCTGCACAACTACGTCTAATTGTTTTGCCACCGGAGAAGAGGTAGTTCCTATCGGAGTGTTTGCCTCTGAGGTGTTCATCAGTGGATGCTGCAAAATGACTAAAGTCATTCTAGAATTTGGACCCCAGCAACAGAGAAACAGATGAGCATAAATCATACAGTCAAATATTATATCAACTTCTCACCATTTACTGGGAAAAACACTGTCATCCCCTATAAAAAATGCATGAATAAAAGCAAAACAAGCCCTCCATTATTTTTCACTTTTTTAGTATTAATTCACCTCAGCCATGTTTTGGTGTTTCACTTGCTGTCAATATTCTATCAAATGAATTCCCTGAGCAGCAGGTCTATGGATTTTAGAAGACTGCAGGCTATCTACAGGGAATAAGAGCGCACACCAATTTGATTAAGGATCTGAAATAACCCACTGTGTTCAATATACGTAGCTCATATTTCAGGCATTAAATATTCAAAGTGCTGCCAGCCTCCAATGTTCAAAACTTAGGACCTCAAAATACATGAAATCTGAAAACAAAAACCCCGAAACTAAAAAAAACCCATCGAGTTACTTTAAATTGTCCAAATGTTCACCTGTGTGATGATCTAGAGCATCCAGATCGGGCATTTAGATTTCTACAGAGGAGTGTTGAATGCAGCACCACGGTGTTGGGGGCTTCTTGACAGAAACCCAGCCAGTGACATGCTGAGCAGCTTACTGGTGAGAAAGGCTATGTGCCAAGGTATGTTTGAACTCCTTCCTTTCTGGCACTTAAGGACCTGAAAGAAGATGAAACTCTGGTGTCACGTGTCTAATCATCATTGAAAAGACCTTAATATTTTTATAGGGGTTAAGTAGGTGACAAGCTTTTTCTCAGCCCAGAAGGGGTTGTCCCTGCTGGGTGTGCTGACAGAGGGTGGGTACCAGCTACTCTTCCTGCTGAAGTTTGAGTGGTTCTGCAGGATGGGCTGCAGGCATCCTAAACTAGAAGGAGAACTTCCTTTTGTTATCTCAATGAAGTGAGACATTATGACATGCAGGACATTTATACAAAATTGTACAAAACATAAAAAAAAAAATAAAGGAAGACCAGAATAATGGTTGGGATGGTTATTCAGGTTTTGGAAATTGCTGCGGCTCTGTCTGAGCCCACAGACAAATGTATTATTATACTTGCTGAAGTTCTGTCCCATAAAGAAGGAAAAGGTTCTTCCAGTCCATATATATCAGAATGTCACTCTGTCTCACAGCGTGCTAGCATAGCATGGGTATTAGAGCAACACGTACGTTAAATGACATAACACTCCAGACAGTACAGACCTACTCGTCTTTTATCCCTGTGTCTTTCGCAGCCTTCTAGGAATGCCAATGTGTATGTTTGTCTATAAGAATAAGTCACTGATTCAATTAGAGTGATAAGCAGTGTGTCTGCACTAGGGCAGAGAAAGTACATAGCACCATTTCAAAAAGTGTCCTTGAAGACTTTCATCACTCATAACCTACTGTTCCCACTGCCCTGCAAAAGGAGCTGCTTTTGTGTATGTCATTATTTGGGCAGAAAGGTCATATTTTGTTGGTATGCTACTCAGGCCTTTCTTCAAGCAGTAAAACATTTTGGTAATACAAAAACTATTGGAATTCTTTCTTTATTTTCTTTCATCTATCTCACAAGGAACATGATCAGCTTTTTCTGCCCCTGGGTTAGTAAGAGAGATAGAGAGATTAGCAATAGCGGCTGGCTGCAAAGTTAGTTTTAGGGATGAGCAATCAGGGCAATTGCTTGAGATAACAGGGCCTGGCAGGGATCCCTGAGGCTGTTATGTAGTTGTGCAAGTCACAGTAAAGTTGGACAGAAAATGCTTTTTGCTTTACCCTACGTATGAGGTGCAAAAAAGCAAACGCCAGCTCTGACTGACAGTATAAGTTGGGAAAGTGCTTAGCATCTCTTGGCTGTGATTTCCAAATTTATGAGCATAGAGTCACAGGTATTCCTAAAACAGTAACGTAGATTCTGTCCTCAAGACACACAGGTGTAACTGGCTTGGCTGAATTTGACCTTGTTCTATGAGAGGTCTAATGTTCCTCAGAAAGTTGTGCATCTAATATCCATCATCCCCACGCTTCCATGAATGTCTCAGTGGGATGGCACTTCAGGATTAGCTGTTGGCTGTTTGTTGTCAGTGGGGTCATCTCCACTTGTACAGAAAAGGAGCTTTAAATATTGTCTTGCTCAGAATGGTTCCACAAGATCCATTTTGTACAGCTGTAAGGAACAACAAAAGATGAATGTCAATGGAGGAACAGTGTGATACTTCTGCTGGTCTGTGTAAGCTCTTGACTAGAGATTAGCAGCAAAATAAAGAAAAAGCTAATATAAATCCAGGGAATGTGTTATTCAGTACTTGATCATCAGCTATAACAAAAGAGAAATTATGCCATTTTCCAGGGCTCAGACCCACCTTTTATGGTGATGAAACTAAAAATCTGAGCTCAAACATAAGCAGACAGACTCAGTAATTGGAAAGGACAGACCTACAATAGGTTCTCATATCCCATTACACTTGTGTATAAAAACAAAGTATGTATTCAGATCCACCTTGTAAACCTGCTGGGTTCGTGAAGGTAATGCAGCTGCAATTTTACCATTAAAACAGACCCCCTATGTTACTCTTGCTCCAGAATTCACAGACTGTGCCATTCTTGTACTGTCCTCTAGTCTGTGATATAAAGGCTTTAGGTAAAAGCAGATTTTTTTTTTGCAGTCCCTCCAGATTGTCAACATTAACAAAATCAAGAATGGTGAGATAATCCCATTATGATCAGATAAAGAGAAAACTTTATTTATTTTTATGATCTTCTGACTAGCCTCTGAGTACAGACCATCAGTGTGAAGAGTTGCTCTCTGTAAGTTATTGTTGGCTTTTATTGCAGCTAAGTACGAGATCATAGCCCAAATATTTGGCAACAGTAATATGTGTAGAGCTGCGCTCACAAAGATGCTTTTGTTGCTTGCTTCAGCAAGTAAGAAGACAATTTTTTTAATTATTAATTTTATATAATTATCCCCTTTTATCTCTACTCCTATAGCATTTATATTCAGCCCTTTACTGACATCAGTGTAGGATATTATATGTTCTAAAGGCCTGGAGACTCTGACAGTACATGTTGCCCAACGTTGACATTTACGTAGTTCATAAAAAAACATCAGATAAATGTGCAATTGCCTATTGTAGTTGATCAGTTGTGCAGCAAATTGAATGACGTAATCATAATTCTTCCTTGACCCAGTTTAAAGGAGTAACCTATAAAGCTGGTTTCATACTTATTTAAAATTCTTACACTGTACACAGAAAGTCTAAATCCACAATCCTGCCAATTCTTTGTTTTGGAAAATTCTAGGATGGGGTAGTCTTTCACCAGAGGATTCTCTTTCTGCTAACACTAATCAATCAAACTCTGGGAATCGACAGCCAGAATCAGCCAGAAGTAACAAATCAGCGTCCCAGGCAATAACAGGCAATGGAAGATCATTTGTAATAGTAATGTCAAGGCAAGCAAATGTGGATATTTTAAACTATAATTCTAAAATTTTTCTTTTTGGTTCATAATCTCTTATGTTCTCATTAGCATTTGCTTTTCCCCCCACTCTCTATTCCCTGTTATCTCTTCCCTACGACAGGTGAGTTTTGACTACTGATGTGTACTTTGTATCATTCTCCAGGGGAAGTTTTCTCAGCAGCAGTGCATTAAGCAGGCTCTTAGGGTGCTCAAATTTTGTCTCTGGCGCTGAGGAGCTAATTCTTTGTGTTTCCTTAAACAGCCTCAGTCATTTGGCTCAGCAAAGACCCCTTTGAGGCTCTCTTTCCATTCCTGCCTCTTTCAGACTGCCAGTAATCACCGCGGGAGCTTGATGGCACTGGGTTTCTCCAGCATAATTGTATTTAGCTGAGTATGAGGAAATATCATGTGGTGCTTTTGTCAGTGCCAGACCCGTTACCTTTAAATCTTGTGAATCAGCAGCGAATGTGAATCAGCAGACTAATGTTGTGAAGTAAAGCAATTTGAGAGCAATGGGAGCCATCTATGGTACAAAATGGCGTCTTCTGGCAGGTGGGAATTTGACTTAATGGGGATGAATGGTTGTTGCTGGAGATCTTAATTCTTATCAGACAAATTTCAGTGTATTTCCTTTGTTGGTGTCTTAAACCAAGGGGAAAAAAAACACTTAATGGAAGTTCTAATTCTCATTTGTTAGTGCAATGCTGAGAAATAAGTCTCAGGCTTTCTTGCAGTGTGGGTCACTTTGTTTGGGAAATTGCTTTGTTGACCTTCATCTTTTCTCATTTGCAATACATGGGCTGATTTATAAGCTGTTCGCATTTGTGGGGTCAGCTTGTTCTACCTTTTGGGACATCTCATGGCAACTGTAGCAGCTGCTTATCTGGAAAAGTAACAAATACTGATATATGTTTTGCATGTCTTTTATTAAGATGTAACATCCAAATGCAGGAGAAGCTAGTACCATATGAGGAATAATTTCTTCCTTGTCCTCTAGGAAACCATTTTGCGAAATTACTGTTGTAAACTGTAGGGATGTCACTGCAGTAAAGGCCATTTCTCTAGAACATCCCCACCAAACTGCCTCGGTCTTTCTTTATGTAGGTAAATGCCCACCAGGGCTGGAAGAGTGACTTTGCTCAGTTCCACAGTGACTTTAAATGCATCTGACCTGAAGGGTATGTTCATACTTGTCGTGGTTTGGCCTCAGAGGGCAACAAAGAATGCTGTGCCGCTCATGCGGGTCTTCCCAATACGGGAAGAATCGGAAGAAAAAAGGCAAGACTCTTGGGTTGAGACAAAGGCAGTTTAACAGAACAGCAAAGGGAACAAGCAAACAACAACAATAACACGGACAGAGGAACATACAAACAGGATTACGGAACCCTGGCCGACCCGGGACGCCCCAGCCCGCTCCCAGCGGTGACACCCTGCCCCCTCCCCGGCAGCTCCGGGTGGGCATGGCTCACATGGCATGGGATACCAGGGAAAATTAACCCTATCCCCGCCGGAACCAGGGCAGTACTGTAGTTCCCTAAACAGCCTCTCTCCTTCTCTTGCTATGTTGGACTTGATGGTTGGACTAGATGACCTGAAAGGTCCCTTCCAACCTAGGCAATGCTATGATTCTATGTTTTTGCTGTTGTGTTCGTTGTTCAACTTAATTTGATCAATCTTCCATCTTGGCTTCTTTACATTCTTCAAATGATGACCTATTTCTTCACCTTATTTTCTCTCCTCTGTGTCTTCTTATATTTCTAACTGAATGCATCTCTGCTTTATAGGCCTTTGTAAAGTGGTATATTGTGACTCTATTATACAATTCCTTCTGAGCTAGATGTTTAATTTTTCCTGTATCAAGTTATATTGAGCCTTTATGCAAGACTCTGTAATACTTTTGTTTTGATATTTCTCTTGTTTAAATCACAGTACAAAATACGCAAATCTTTGGCAAACCTTTTAAATTAACTGGAGTATTGATGTTTCATTCCACTGCTAACGCTTTGTTAGAAACAGGAGTGTTGTTGCCACTTCTGAAGGGCATATTTTAAAGAGAATGTACCAATTTTTCTCACAAATCAATCCAATTATATTAAATATTTCAGCAATTTTTCACTTTGATTTCCAGTATTATCTAATTAGCTCTATTTATAACAATACATTTTCCTTCTAACCAGGCTGTTCATCAACACTATTCCAAACTAGAAAAAACAGCCAAATCTTTAATACAATGGGGTTATTTTGCAGTACGTTTAGTGTCATCTTTCCACAGGTCTCATTCTTACTGTGAGAGAACAGAAAGCAGAGTAAACTTCTAGAAATGAAATCTTCGCCCTTTTTCATCAACAGGAGTTTTACTGTGACCTCTGTAAAGCCAACTTTCAATGCCGGTGAATATATGTTAATAAGGTCTACAGTTCAGAGGACACTGAGCTTAAATTCTCTATTACTTAGTACAGTTGGCTATGCCTATGTATACAGTGAAACAGAGGCAAAGTAATGAAGCTTCAGGGTTGGCTCCTCTGGATAAGAGTACGCAGAAAACCAGACCCACATTCCATTGTTATTCCCAAATTGTCTTTATCTTGGCTTTTATAACTCCCAGTTCTGTATCAATATATAAAAATTTCAGATTGACCTAAGCCCTATGCCAGACAATTATAACTAAAACAGAAGTTAAATGATGGTGGTTGTGACCAGTCCATTTATGATCTCAATGTTCTTACCTCTGGTGAAGCTTACAACAGTCTTAGAATTGAAATATGCATATAGCAAAGCTCCATGAGGCACAAAATGCTTTGGTTGCTTTGGTCTTTAGCAAATCTTTGGTGAGTACTGCATTGCCTTATCCCTAGTGAACTGGTTTTGTGACATTGCAGAATTAACGTAGCTCACATACTGACATGCCTATAATGAATAATAGAGAATAATGCTGTTCACATATCCCAGCAAATAATTTGTAATCTATAGGCATTGCTGTACCATTACTAGATTAGGTGCACCTAGACAGCCAGACACATATTGTAATCCATTACCTTCAAACCTTCAAACCAAAGTTGTCTTACAGCATACTAAACTGCCCCAAACAAATGGGGCGGTTTAGTATCCTGTAAAACGTATCTTCATAGTTTCTTTGTACTATGTCTTTTTTTTCAAATGTCACGCAGGCATTTCTGAATGTGAGCAATGTTTATTGAATAGTTATCCTCTTGTACAACCTTTCAGAGCATCCAAGGAGTCACTCTGACAGTAATGATGGAAACTTAGCAGGACTTCATTCCTGCTACTGCATCTTGAGCTGCTGAGTGGATTGATTTTTTAAAACATCTAGCAGTTTTCATAGACTTGTAACAGCAACATGTAAATAAATTACTTAGTCAACATATTTTCTTGTATCAGCTCAATCAGTGAACAGTGACTCAGCACGGGTTTTGACATTGACAGAAAAAGCACTAAGTGGCCAAATTCTATGGCAGCTAATTTGATATTGCTTACAGCTTCCTTACATAAGGACTATTTATGTGAAGATGTGGTGTTTTTCCAGCAGAACATTTATGAGAACAGTTAGAGGACACAGGAAAATCTATTCTAAAAAAAGAAAAGTTACAGATTATGCATTTTCATAGCAATCTTCAGCAGAGGTTTAGATCCACTTTGTTCTCTGCATTTACTATTTTAAAACAAGATACATTATGGATTATGCAAAGACACACTTTTGCTCAAACCAGCTATAGAGTTATAATTTCAATTAAATGTCGTAACAGAGAGTAATTTACTTAACTAGAGGCACAATCATGTAAACACATAATTAAAAGGTCTTTTGCCTAAAGTAGCCTATTAGAGCTAAATTTCAAAATATACTAGGTACCTAAAAAATGACATAGACAGTCATGAAAGAATTTCAAAGTGCTTATGTACCTAAATCACATTGTAATCAACAGGGATTAGACGCAGGCATCTGAATATACCTGCAAGGTTTCTACCTAAATGCCTAGCCACCTTTATATTTCCTCCCTAATATCTTGACTATATTTTGTAGAACTTGTACTGCACACCCATCAAACACAACGTGTGAGACTATCCCTACTGCTAGCATGGATTTGATCAGGGAGTAGATTAGCTGACCTTGCAGTGCCTTCCTACTCTGAAACCCCACCCGCGGCTTGAAAGCAGCAGAGCGCCAGTGCTCTAGCATAAAGAACAAGGGTTCAGATTCACCAGGAACATTTCCCAAAGAAAGAAAATGTATTTTTGTTTTCTTCCTATCCTAGCAAGTCAAGCAGCCACACTGGAGTTTGTCTGCAAGTTTGTCTGCGAAGCTTTCCCTAACCTTGTTTTGCCATAGCATCATGCAGTTGAGCAGGATGTGCATTCTCTAGTTTTAGAGTAAAAAAACATTGATTTTTATTTCAAGTAAGCAGCCTTGGATGCATCCCTTGGATGGGATTAAAATGATCAGAGTGCAGAACAAATTTTCCTGCACAGATTTCAGCAATAGTCTTCATCCATTTTGTACACCTTTAACACTGAATGTTTTATCTTCACATTTTATGTGCCCCAGCCTGCTTTTTGTGAGCTTGTTTCAGAGGAGAGCACCTACCATGGTGAATTGTGGACAGGGAAAAGATTGTGGATGTAGCTGTTCCTGACCTGTTGATGCCTTCTCATTAATGACCAACTGGAAATACAAAGGGTCCTCAAGTGGTGACTCTGTTAAGGAGAGCGGTGAATGCAAGTTCCTTGCAAGTTGAAAAGCCAGCAATTCTTCAACAGTCATCTGCAGTCAGAATGGGTTACAGCAAGGGCAAAGGAGGTATTAATAGCCATCTAACACCTTTCAACTACAGTCCTTGGAGCTCAGTTATCAGAAACCTCTGCAACTTACCATTAATCACTGTGTGATGCTTCCTGACCTTCCAGACAAAGATTAATAATTCTGTATGAGCATACAGGATGTCAAAGACTATAGGAACAGGCAGACATTTCAGACCCATATCTCCACGGCCTTGCATCTGCAGTAATCATTTATAGCTGGAAAGCATTATCAAATTAGCAGTCGGTAAATGTTTAATCAAGGAGCAATGTAAGGACCCAGTCTTTCTTCCATTTATTTACTTCTCTGAAAGCAATCGATGGGCAATGTTTATAAAAGACAGATGTACAAGACTGAAGGAAGCTTTTAAAATTCTCCCTCAGTCTGCTTATGCAAGCGAAGGAGAGGCAAGACCCTGAAAAGTCCTGCTTTCCAGTTAACAAAATGCTTCTTCCTTTAGTCAGCAGCTTGAAAGAGCTTCTTGTGAAGCCGAAAGCTTCTTTCATTTTCACTTACTCATCCTGATAGCTGAAATGAACAACATCCACCTTCTTGGGTTACTCTCTTCCCCCTCTCCACTTTGCAGTGACATGTTTTAGATTATCCACTCTGATTACAGAGGTCCTGCTTTGCTCCACTAAATATCTGATTTTCTGGCTTCATCTATTGACAATAAGAGGTGCAACTTATGATTCATCCTCAGTGTTTCCATTAAGATACTCTCTTAGCAAATGTTGCCTGATCCTGTCTGGTTTTGTTTTAATCCTTCGATATTTACTTTTACTGTATTTTATACCTGGTACTGAATGGCATCCTGGGTAACAGCTTAGCTTCTTTACCCATTGGTTCCCCTAGGTGGGACATCTGAAGTACCAAAGGAATATTTTAATCTCTCTTTTAAGGAGATAAAACCTGTGCTACCATGCTGTCCATCTACATAATATGCCTCTACCCAAAACTTATAAATCCATTGGCCAGTTGTACTCACATTTATGTGGCACCTGTCTCAAAAATAACTCTTACAAATTTCATGCAACCAGAGACAGAAAGAGAAGGATCCCAGTGTGCCTTCACTGTTAGAAGGTGACAGTGAAGCTGTAGGAAATCAAGCTTCGTTGCTTCAGCTGCTCAAGGGACCATGTTTGAAATGTGTCAGTGGGCTTTAAAACACTAAACAATAATTGCTGAGCTACTGTAAGTTGCATGGGGGTTTGGCTATAAATTCGCTGTGTTTCCCCGAGTCTTTCCTGTACCATACAGGGTCCACACCAGTGTTTTGCAAACGGAGAGAAATGACTCAGAAAGGGGTGTGACACCAGTAACCAGCACCAACCCAAGTACTGCAGAGCTGGGGTAACACAGAGCGGCAGGTGGGAAGGTGGGGAGGGAGTGTGGACACCTGCAGCCAGCTCCTGAGACTCCAGCTCAGGGCATCCCATAAAGAATGGTGAATCAGATGAGGGTGAGACTTGCAGAGTTTCTTTAGAGATTGGCCTTGGTATTTCTTTTACATAGTGACAGTAAAAAAGCAAGAGTAGGAAGGTTTAATTTAATTTGAAAATGAGCCTGCAGGAAAGTCACAAAGAAAAGGAAGACAGGCTGCCGAGAATGGAATATTAGTGAGGCTGTTGTGGAGATGGAAAGCCCTTTGAGAGCTTTGTTACGGATAATCATTATTTTATGTTTGGTTGTGTTTTTTTTTTTTTTTTCTGGAATCAGATGGGGATTTAAAGATTAGTGTAAAACTACTGCTGTTTGGTCTTCTGAAACAAATTTTGGTATGAAGACTTTGCTTTCCTTCCTTTTGGAACAAAGACTCGGTTGGTTTTTTTCTTTGCACTGGCCTGGCTGGTTGCTCTCCATCTCCTTGGAGGGGAGGGTCTAAAGCTGTGGCTGGTCTGAAATTGCACTGAACACAAAAGTTGTGGGGGAAGAAGAAATAACCTCTTAATAACTAGTCCAGTGAACCAAAGCTGACATTTGATGCAAGATCTCCTCTGCTAGAGTTTGTACAAGCTCAAAGGAAGACACAAATCTTGCTGTCTTCTACTTAAGGCAAGGCAGAACAAGGGAATGTGACTAGCAATAAAGTGTATGGATAAGGTGAGGAGAAGGCAAGAACAACTTTATTGAGATTATTCTGACACATCAACTGGCCATGTGCAGAACTAAAAAATTTCAAATGATGAATGATTATTCCCACGCACTCCCACCTTAAAACGCTCAGCTTATTGTCCTGTTTTGGGGTTTGTTTAGTTTGGTTTGTTTTTCCTGTGTAAGGACAAAGACTAACTGGGGTATAGGTATTGACTTATTCTTTGGATGCAAGTCAAGGTCTGGCACACACATAACACTCATGCAAGGAGTGAAGGAGTGAGTGAGACAATTCCTACCTATAGTACATGGACAAACTGACACCCTTAACAAGAAATATAATAAACAAGGCCCATATCTCATTCTGCATGTAAGCTCGTTTGTGGATAAACTCTACTCTGCTCTGGAGTTTGTGGAAGGTGCGTAGACATTAGTGCAGTGTCCTCCCTGTAATTCTTCTTGGTAATATCAGCTATGACTACTGCCCAGTCTCAGTGGCTACCTCCTTCCTGTTGTCTGTTATCTTAAGTGCAAAGAATGTCAGAAGCCATGGTTCAGGATCCTTTCCGTTGGCTTGCGCACACATCACAAAGGAGCAGTTTTCTACCGAAACTGCAGCATCAGAATGTCTTGAAAGATGCTGGATACTGTTGTGCCCTCTGTGACCTGAATGATGTTGGTTACCAATCTCTCCCATCTTCTTTTAGGATAGTTCAGTTATCAGTATCCCAAACAAAATGTCTGTTGAGGGTGGAGAATACAAATGAGCTTCGCATTGATTCAGTAACTAGTGTTTTCTCTCATAGTTGTTCAGCTACACTTCTAAATCATTCATATTTGGGTTTTGGTCAAATTGTATCTGAGAGGGACAATGAAGGAAGTCATGGTACAAATTTTTTATTGCAAGGCCTTGCAAGATAGACCAGTGTAGCTGAAGGTTAGACATAACAAGTAAAGGATAGGTAGAACTCAGTGAAAATGGGGTAGTTTGCAAATTAAAGTCGCAGTTCATTTTTCAGGCAACACAGGCTGTGGTACACAGCATGAAAATGCGAATGCCAAGGACTCATGTTACTGAAGGAGGAAAGTTTAAAGCTGCCTGTGCTTTGGTGCTCCTCTCTGAAATGAAGAAAATAGTAACTTATCCAGATGGCTAATTCATTACTGTTGGTAAATGCCTGGAGGTTGGTTCATGGAAAAGAATATCAGAAGTTGTACTGTGTTTACCGTGACAGTCTTATTTTCTTACTAGTCATTCAAATGGCTCACACTCTATAGCAATTTCTCATGGACAGGCATTGATGAATTTCATATATTTACATTCTGTATGCTGCTCAGTATAAACTAGAAGAGCAGACATGCTGTGGGAGCACAGCAGCAGTGTTCTGGTAAGGTACGTTGCATGAGTTTGTCCTGTAAATTCTTGTCGTGGTTTATATGTCTCAGATTCTGTATGCCCAGGCTACCAAAGGCAACATATGTACAGTACGCAAATTTCAACACCTATGCTCAGCAAACAGAAAGGCTTATTAATAATGATTTAGCTCTCTCTTTAAAGAGAATGGAGGCACAAGTTTGCATGCTTTGATGTCCGAGCCTTGCTCATCTTGTGTGTGTGATTTGTCTGTGAATTTAGTGTTCTGTGAGAGTCAAGGGTAAAATGCCTCTTGTCCCTTTGCTCATTTTTACTCACAAAAATCACTGATTCCACATATTATACTGGGTATGTTTCTCAGAGGAAAAGAGTGTAACTAGCTTTTTTTGCTGTTATCTCCTGCCTGTGCTGACAAGGTTTCCCATATCATGCTGGGTTGTCAGAAAATGAACAAAAATAATCAGAGATGAATATTTAAAATTCTACTTTGTCCTGAGATTTGTAAAGTGCCTTGTTTATAAGGAGCAAAAATATAGCAAAAATAAGTAGGAGGGTCATCACATATGGAGATTTGCAATTAGGGTTTTAGTTTAGTATTTGGATGAAGAACCACAGCAATGAGACACCTCTCCTTTTACAAAGCCTATGAGAAGTAGCACTCAATACAGCCTTCTTGTCACCTCCTTTCTCTGACAAAAACGGCCTGTGTGATCTTTTGGTCTGTGACACTTGGACTAATCTATGTGATTATATATGCCAAAGTCTCCATGTATATCATTAGTGCACACAACAGATTGACTTGCACATAACCTTTCAGATCTCCAGGCAAGCTTGTCCTAAGGACTTACTTGTGCATGTTTCGCTACAGATCGTTTAGCTTTCTGGATGGCATTTGGTTTATTTCTTGTCATAAAAATTTGAGGAACTATTTTTGACCTGGAAAAGAAAAGCAGCAACCTCAGCAGGTAATGTGGTAAAAGATGTGCATTTAAAGATGTTTTGATGGCACAGTTACTGTTCAGAAAAAAAAAAAAAAAAAAAGAGACTGAAATGAGATAGTTGTTGAGTTGGGGTGAATGAGAAGATTTTGTGGTCAGAAAGAGATGGGCTTATTCAGTCAATGAAGACCAACAGGCTGTGGTTTGTAACCAAACACATGTTCTTGGGTATTTTTTGCTAAAAGATCAGCTGATAATCACCTTCTTTGGGCTTCCTAGGGAAAAAGGTCATACTTAAAACAATTAATTAATCTCACATCTCTTGATAGTTATGTTACTGATAATTTCATGCTGAAAGAACAGGCCCAAACAGTTAAAAAAGGAGGGGAAGATTTTTTAGGAAAATATTAATACACTTTTTAGTCTTCCAGGAAAACAAGGCACAAACAGGTCTCTGATTAGTTCATATTTGGTGTATATATTTGCATATTTTTCTGTAAAAATGTAACAGCACAGAACAAAACAACACACTTGTCTAGTTTTGCTGAATATCACACATACATCAGTCATGCCTCAAATCGGTCTTTTCAATCAGTTTGAGAACCAGCCTAAACAAAACACCTCTGAGGGAGCTGTAGAGGTGCAAGCTGAATTATATAATACCCTCAGAAATAACAATTCATTTACTATATTAACGAAGAATACTGTTCAAAAGAAAAAGCTAAATTCAATGTTTTAATCAAGTTTTATTTGTGTTATTTAGATGATGGAATTGGCTAAAACTGTTAAAACTTCCAAAATGGGTAGTAGATAGCTATTAGGAACAGGAGAAAAAAAAAAAAAAAAAAAAAAAAAAGAAACATCACCTACAATGAATGGAAGGTTTAATACATTGTAATACATTGTAATATTGCATAACACGGCTCACTATAGATTGCGTTTACAGCATTCACACCTATTTTTATGCTTTTGGTTTCCCTCAGGAACAGGTGTCTTTTCTTAGATGTAACTGAGAAACGGGATGTTCCAGGCAGATGGAATGAAAGACTCCCTCTCTCCTTCTGTATCATCTGAGCTAGTTTGTCAGTTCATGTCACGCCTTTCTTTTAAATGAGAAGAGCAAGTCATTATGTCATTTTATACAAAGAGATATATATGAGGAATTCTTCAAAATATCTGACAAAATAATGAATCACACAGGTTTTCTATCAATGTCTTGCTTTAGGGAAGAAGGTACAATGTCTGATGATCATTTATCAGAGGGATGTCTTTAGTGCTGAGACCCACAAACTTACCCCAATTTTAGGATTTGAACTTTAGATTTGAATATTCATAGGGATCACACTGGAGAGTCCCATAAGAGAAAGGCATTCAAAGAACTGGAAGTTAATGAGACTCTTTGCTGCTTTGACCTGAATATATCTACAAGATTAGTTTTTTTGGTTCCTTCTTTTTACATTCTGATACTCAGCAATGGCCTGACTATGATTAGTTTTGCCTTCTTGTATTATTGAAAACATTAGTAAAATATTCATTAAAGGAATTCAAAAAACATCAAAAAGAAGTATGACGTTTTTCCATCTTAGTATTCAGTTATATTTATTTCTCTCTTTAAAATCATCTTTCTGAATATATCTGGGATGCTAACTCTTGTTATCAGCATGAGTTTCATTATTAGATATCAATATACATTACTAAATACTGTGAGGAATCAATATGCTGTTACACCAAAGTACTTTATTTTTTATAGTCCTGTAGTTGATTTCCCAATGACTCCAGCAGAAACTTTTTATCTTCAGCAAGTGCTAGAGATCACCAATATTATTTGCAGTTCCTTTTTTAAAATCCTTATAAGTTCATAGCGAAGCCTTAAAAGAAGTTTAAATATTGTAGTTTACAGTATAAAATTTACAAAGACCAGAATAAATTCACAGATAAATAAAAAAAATGCAGGGGAGAATATTGCATTTCTAGTTCATGTTCTGAATAAAGCACTAGGGAAAAAAGAGTATATTCTTATTAACATAATTCATTACTCCAGAGAGTAGTGACAATTGCACTTGACTCAAGTAATTTGCAAGACATTAAACGAAACTAGATCTATACAAAAGTGCATAAGATAAGAGGGCCATTGCTGGATCAGACCAGCCAAGACTGACTTTGTGAGGTGCTTACAGGGGAGAGAAAGCTAACCACTGCACAAATGGTATCCTGGTTCCTGGGGCTGACATAACTTCCCCCAAGTCCTCTGCAATTACAGTTGGTAAATGCTGTCTCCCTCTGTCACTTTGTCTACTCTGGATTTTCTGTCATTTCCCCCTAATCCCTGTGCATAAAACACCTTTACTTTACACGCCAGGCAAGAGAGGCAAATACAGCAAGCTACAGTAAACACAGCATAGGTGACTAAACCAGGAAGAGGAGCTGGAACCTAGATTCCCCCAACTTCTCAAATTAGCTGTGAGACAGAGGAAAACCTGTAGACAAAACACTTTCTGCTGTCCCAAATTATGGTCCGCACCAGTATAAACTATAAAACCAAAAATATAACCATGATTTTCCTGTTCTTAATTATTCATGTTATACACCCAAGGCTTTATAACACTGTCTCTAGTATTTTGGTGAACCATGGGGTCAGATGGCTCTTTAATTGGTACTTTCAGCTTCTACGCCCTGGATTTCCAAGAAGTATCTATAAGCCCATACGTGACATCTGGGAATAGTTCTAGTTTGTTACTGCCCTTCTTCCAAAGGAGGAGGAGGGAAAACAGGATCAGCAGTCTGAGAGAAGCCATCTGAAAGGGAATGTTGAGGGGGAAAGGATAAGGAATAAAGTCTATAACATCATGGCTTGAGGCACAAGAAGAAAAGGAGCAACACGCTGGAGGAACTGTTCAGGGAGACAGAGCAAGGAGGGCATGAGTTAGAAGACAGGAGTAAAGGGAACAAGAAAGACAGGCTTCCTGGTAGAGAAAACTGAAGAGGAAAGAAGACAGCTATTTTGGCAAAAATAAACAGTCTTAAAGACAGCTGCAGATGAAACCCTTCTTATTCAAGCAATTGCTGGAGTTATTATTGCTATTGAACGAAAAAGCCCAATGACAATCCTAGGTAAACATGTGCAATGTGCTATGTAAAGGGCTTTGAACCTTTTATGCCTAGAATTCAGATGTCCAGATGGGAGATGTTGGATATAAAGCCTTTATTTAACAGCTAAAACATCTTGTGAATGTGGTGTGATTTCAGTTTCCTGCTGTTAGCTCACAGTATTCCCTCTACAGACTTGGCTTGAACGCATTCTGCTATCACATCGTTTTGTGTTGCAACATCAGCACAGGCTTTGAATAGTTCTGTACTTGGCATTCTCAGAAGATATCTCTTAATACATTTTATCAAGTACCTCTCCATCAAAATCAGACATAATTAGTTACTGGCATCCTTAGTTTGGGTATAAAAATACATCTGCCATTTTAAGCAATTGTTTGAATATATAATCTCCATATAGAGTGCTCACTACAAGAAAAGCATTCAGTGGAAGGTCCCTGCACATATGGGCCAAGCCACGGTTTAGGACAAGTGACTTGTCCTTCGTGGAACCTACCAAGGGCAGCTTTTAAACAAAGGCAAAAAACCCCCCATTAATTCATCAAATCTGTTTCTAACATTTAAGACTGACCCCTGAAGCAAGGACAGAAATATCTGTCTCCATCATAACTCGTTCTCCAGGTCTTTCCACTGGTAAAGTCTAGTTTGAGACAAATTGAGAAGTTTGTAAATGTTTAACTGCAAAGGTAGGAAACTCTATGAGAAACTTAGAGGTGATAAAGCAAACAGGATACTTTATTGTATTACTTACTCATATAAGGACAAAAATGTTTAGCTCATAAAAAGAATTTGAACAGTTTCTGCTAGAGGAAGGAACTTTAAAGTTAAAGCAAAACTCTGTTTCTCTCTGCAACGTCTCTGACAAAGGTTTTCGTCAGTGTTTTAAATCCCTAGTTTTCAAAGCCTTGCAATATGTACCAATTCCAAACTAAAATAGGAATGGAGTTTCAGAATTTGTTCAGAATTTGTGGGTTGTTTGAGACAAGGCTAAATGTTCAAAAGTTATTTTACGATATTTATTTGGTGGGAAATGGGAGTACAGAATCGAGCAATAGCTCCTAAATACAAATTTCACCTCTATTAAGAACTCCTGCTCATACCCTGTGTGCTTCCCTTGCCTTTCTCCAGTCTCAGTTCTCCTGTAAACAGGAAGAAATTAGATGGTACATGTGAAATAATAATCACTTGCATGCATTCTACAGAAGTGTCATGACGTGGAATTAGTTTTTCAATAAAAGCCTAAGATTTTTTTTAAAACTGAATGCTTACTACCTGCATACTGCATACCAGTAGCTGCCAAATAATATGTCACCAAATAAAACAGTAACTGGTATTTCTCCAAGAAAACCTTCACTGTTTGTCTGTGCAATAAATACAAACAAAGTAGTTATCTTACATTCAATAAATCATTTGTATGTTTCTTTCCCCTGGAAAGTTTTCCTATTTTTTCATTTCCTATCTTTTATGACCTTATTTCATGTAGTACATTTGTATGATTAAATTATAATTTATTTTAATAATAAGGGACAAATCTCTGCATAGTTTAGGGCTAATATTCAATTAGCATACTGTAATTAATAATGACCTCTCTTACCTTACTGTGCGGTCAATGTTTTTATTTAGCTCCTTTTATGTGAGCGTTTCTTGCTAAGGAAATGCATGTGCATTATTAACATGTGCAGATAGTATCTCTTGTAGTATAGCAATACATGCCTGTCAGAGAGAGTCAAAGCTGGTCTTGGATAAAGCCAGTATTTAAATATACAGTGTGTTAATAGCTACATCTGACAACAGTTCTTTTGGGATTACTGTCACTGTCAGCAGGGTGAGAACAAAACATGAGTGAAGAGAGTGGTTCTGCTTCTGCAGAACTGCAATCTGATAATGTTCCAGCAGGACAAGAGGTGTCATCAAAGTCAAACTTCACCCTTTTTTGGGAAGCGTTCTTCCTTTGGACCCTAGGATTTTACTTCTTGCACTGCCAGGGTTGCAACTGAAGCTGTGCTTGTTGAAATGCAACAGCAGCTCCAGAAGCCTGCTGATAGTCTCTGATGAAAGTCTAAGCTCAGCTGAGAGATGTCCACACTTTACAAATGTATTAAACTTCACAGATGGTCCAACTACCTGGAATGGCTCCAATCCTAACGTGAAAGAGGAATGAATTGGAGCAGACACAATACATCAGGTTCCCCATCTAGCTTAAGCACATGGTGTTGGGCTGCGTCACAGGCAAAAGTGTGAGACCCTCAGAAATGCTACATCTCAAAAAAGACATTAATCCCACTGTGTGAGCAAGGTTTTCATTTCACAATGAAGTAACTCTTCATATGTCCCACTGTGTGACTGAAATCCAGGTGGTTTTGATGTGTGTTAAGATTCTATGTTCTCATCCAGTGGCCAGGGATACTTAGTTACTTGTATTTCCACAAGTTTACATTTTTTTCCAAGCTGGATTGAAACTGGAAGACTAAGTTTATGTAATTCCACGTATTGCTGTAACGTTTTCACAGATTTAATGGGGACAATCTTTCTCTGAGGGCTACTTCTTCAGTTCCTTTGTGAGGGGATCTCTGAGGTAAATACATTGAAGGGACACAGAACACATCTAGTCCAACCCCCTGCCAGAGCAGGGTCACCTACAGCAGGTTGCACAGGAACGCGTCCAGGCGGGGTTTGAATGTCTCCAGAGCTGGAGACTCCACCACCTCTCTGGGCAGCCTGTGCCAGTGCTCTGCCACCCTCAAAGTAAAGAAGTTCCTCCTCATGTTCATGTGGAACTTCCTATGTTCAAGTTCGTGCTCGTTACCTCTTGTCCTGCCCCCGGGCACCACTGAAAAGATCCTGGTCCCATCCTCCTGACACCCACCCTTTAAGTATTTATAAGTG
>VXBH01005346.1:314322-352284 GCA_013400035.1 Rynchops niger | reverse complement strand
GCCTTGGCTTTCCTTGTTTCATCCCTGCACGCTCTGGCAGCATTCTTGTAATCCTCCCAAGGGGTCAGTCCTTTCTTCCACTTACTGTAGACTTCCTTCTTCCACTTGAGCTTTTTCAGAAGCTCCCTGCTCAGTCATGCAGGTCTCCTGCGTCCCTTAGCTGATTTCTTTCTCTTAGGGATGCACCGATCCTGAGCTTGGATGAAGTGGTCTTTGAATACCAACCAGCTTTCTTGAGCCCCTTTGCCTTCCAGAGCCCTAGCCCACGGGATCTCTCCAAACAGTTTCTTGAAGAGGTCAAAGTTAGCCCTCCTGAAATACAAGACTGTAATTTTACTTCTTGATGTTTTGTGCATAGTGCCTGTTGAACCCTTCCTTTCACCACAAAGGCTAGGGGTTTTTTTTGTGGATGGATCTTCTGGCTGGATTTTGTTCTTTTGTAAGAACTTTTGAGCTCCAGATCATATTTCACTTTTATGTTTCTTTTCTAGGTTGTTAAGGGAGGGATGCTACTGTTTAATGGTAAGAGCAGGATTTGCATATATGGTCCACCATGTCAAATCTTTCAGAAAATGGCCTTATAAACAAACCTCTTATTTCTTCTCAGTTCTGTGTGCATTGACACTGCCTGTAGCCTCACACTGCCAGAATGGCTGCTGTCCTTAAACCGCCTTGTACTGACTTTCATTTCAATACCAAAGCATTATCTCTGAGACCATACTTGGAGCATTACGTGTTTAGGAAAAATTGTCAGCAGCTTGTCCTGCTAGAAGACTGAGGCTTTTTCAAGGTGACTTTTCTCCTATTAATATACTTACTTCACAAGACCTATGGACTCTTGCCTATCCTATTTCTGAAAGTAGTACGTAGCTTGCTGAGTCAGGAAATAGAAAGAGGAGCTGTGCCTCCCTAGGGTATTGGCAGCAAATTATGGAACACCACCTCTGGTGTAGTAAATCAGCCATGGTAAACACTTCTTGGCATCTGCCAATCCTTTTATTTTAAAGCTGTGAGTAGTTTTAAAGCAGACTTCTTACCTGTGTGTTTTCATGGCCCTGTGTTCCCTGTGCATGTGCAGAATACTTGTCTGTGCATATAACTGTTTCATCAGTGATCAAATGATAGATGTATACCAGATACTAATGTGTATATTTGTAATTGTACAAAAGAAACGTTGAAAATTTAGTTTCTGTTCACTAGATGTCTAGACAGTGGTGTAGTGAGTAAAGTAGGTTCAGAAACATAGGAACTAACTTGAATCGCTCACACACCTTATTTTGCAGACCAGTAATACAACTTCTTTTAATTTCATTTCCTTGTTCAGATTCCAGTTATCAGACAGACTGAAAAAACAGTAATGTCAAAACACAGTGTGAAAAGGGCTATTCTTGTGTTATTTCTAATAAGGATGGCACCAGTCAATGTCAGAAATCTAAAAATAAAGCTTATGTTAATGACCCTGACAGCCCTTATGTCAAAGTTAAAGAGGTTTGGATACATTTCAAATAAGCATCTGTGGGTTTCAATTTTGTTTGAGCTATTAAGTCTATCAAGGTTCATGGACTGCTTTATAATAATTATTGTATTGTTGTGGCTCTATATAGTCTTATCTGATATGAGGTATAATTGGCCAGTGCAGTTTATAGCAACAAAGATATTAGCTTCTAAGATAGAATTAATATTATGATACTTCTCATATGTTTTAGATTTTATCTTCAACTTTTATTTTCCTCTCCTTTGTTTTATTTGCAAATTAATATAGGGAAAAAAAAAAGAGAAGAATGTAGACACTTAACTGCTTAAGCTACATAGAAGTTTCAGGCTTGTGATAAAATAAGGTCATCTGACATGTGCTTTTATACATTTAATTTTGTTTGACAGGTGTTTACTCTTGTAATACATCCACAATAGTTTTCAAATTAATGTGTGAATCTTGAAAACTGTTGGTTTGACTCCAGTTTTGTTTTGTCTCCAGTCCACTTATATCCCTCTTATCATAGAATCCTAGAATGGTTTGGTTTGGATTGTAAGGGACCTTAAAGTTCGTCTAATTCCAATCCCCCTGCCATGGGCATGGACACCTTCCACTAGACCAGGTTGCTCAAAGCCTCATCCAACCTGGCGTTGAATGCCTCCAGGGTTGGAGAATCCACAACCTGTCTGGGCAATCTGTTCCAGTGCCTCACCACCCTGAGAGCAAAGGATTTCTTCCTAATATTTAACCTAAATCTATCCTTTTTCAGTTTAAAACCGTTACTTCTCATCCTATCACTACATTCCCTAATAAAGACTCCTCCCTGTCTTTTCTATAGGACCCTTTTAGGTACTGGAAGGCCGCTATAAGGTTTCCCTGGAGCTGCCTTCTCTTCTCCAGGCTGAACAGACTCCAAGTCTCTCAGCCTGTCTTCACAGGAGAAGTGCTCCAGCCCTCTGATCATCTTCATGGACCTCCTCTGAACTCGTTCCAACAGGTCCATGTTCTTCTGCTGGGGGCACCAGACCTCGATGCAGGGCTCCAGACCTGGATGCAGTACTCCAGGTGGGGTCTCATAAGAGCAGAGTAGAGGGGCAGAATCACCTCCCTCAACCTGCTGGCCATGCTGCTTTTGATACAGCCCGGGATACAGTTGTCTTTCTGGGCTGCGAGCATGCATTGCTGTTTCATGTTGAGCTTCTCATCAACCAAAACCCTCAAGTCCTTCTCCTCAGGGCTGTTCTCAATCCATTCTCTGATCTCTCAACCTGTGTCTGTGCTTGGGATTGCCCCCACCCACGTGCAGCATCTTGCACTTGGCCTGGTTGAACTTCATGACGTTTGCATGGGCCCACCTTTCAAGCCTGTCAAGGTCCCTCTGGATGACATCCCTTCCCTTCAACGTGTCGACTGCTCCACACAGCTTGGTGTCGTGGGCACACTTGCTGAGGGTGCAGTCAATCCCACTGTCCGTGTCATTGACAAAGATGTTAAACAGCACCAGTCCCAGTACTGACCCCCGAGGAATGCCACTCACCACTGGTCTCCACTTGGACATCGAGGCATTGACCACAACTCTTTGAGTGCAACCATCCAGCCAATTCCTTATCCACCAAGAGGTCCATCTGTTAAATCCATGTCTCTCCAATTTAGAGACAAGGATGGTGTGCAGTACAGTATCAAATGCTTTGCAGAATTCCAGCTGGATAATGTCAAATGCTCTTCCTTGCTCTTCCCTTAGCTACCAACGCTGTAACCCCATCGTAGAAGGCCACCAAATTTGTCAGACATGATTTGCCTTTAGTGAAGCCATGTTGGCAGTCATCGGTCACCTCCTTATTTTCCATGTGCCTTAGTGTAGTTTACAGCAGGATCTGCTCTGTGATCTTCCCAGGTAGAGGTGAGACTGACTGACCTGTAATTCCCTGGGTCTTCCTTTTTTCCCTTTTTTAAAATGGGGGTTATGTTTCCCCTTTCCCAGTCGGTGGGAACGTTACAAGACTGCCACGACTTCTCAAAAAAGATGGATTGGACACAGTTTAGAAATTACTTCAAAGAGTTTCAGCTCTCACAATTCACATTTTCAATTGCTACCAAACCTTTATGCAGCTACAGCTTGGCTCTGAGACTCTTTTGTTTCTTTTGAGCTAGCTCGTTTTCCTCCTGTGCTGTTTCATGCAGTTAAATGCTGTGATAGTTCCACAGTGAAGCAAGGGGCTCCGAGTCTGTGGCAGAGCCTAGAAGTGGCTCTTACGTAGAGTCTCACACCACAGTTCTATGCACTTATCCATCTTTACTTTCACAGCTTTCTGAAAAGTTAGTTTCCCATGAGCTTTCTCCTAAATTTTAAAGAAACAATTAAGACCCTGCTGAATAACGTGTTACTGTTTGGAATCAAGTGAAAGCTCTATTATTTATTGGCTTGGGGTATTTTTATAAAAACTTCAGAGATGTGCCCAAGATAATTATTTGGAAATACAGTCAATAAAAACAGACTAGAACCAACAACTGCCCCTCAAAATATGACTAATTAAATAGATGACACTATGCAGATGAAGAATCTGCCGAACACACTGAACCGCCCCTTTCAAGCTGTGGGTCTAACACAAAAAACTTCCTAAAATGTGTCTAGATATACATATTTATATATGTATATATACATAAAAAGACAGCAATGAAGACATCAGCCATTAGCATTTAACCCCAATTCAGTAAGAGCCTATCTGCTACTGCTCCGTTTCATAGCCTTGATTGTTTTTTGCTGTCCTGTGATCCCTTGTCAACCTGACACCTTGTGAAACAATCCTTTACACCAATTCTAAATTGATGTAAGATGTTACCAGTTCAGAACACTGACATTTTTCTTTCACAGAAATGAATACATGAGGACAAGAGCAAGGGCAAAGTTGTCCTAAGGACAGGCAAGAATAAAAGCCACTCAGAAGTGTTCCAGCTTTATTTCTGCCTGATTCCTCTTTAAGCAGACATCATGGAAACAGATAGATGGCATTTAGAAAGAGAATTTAAAATAAATCTTTTATTTCCCCTGGAACTACTGAAGAAATATTAAATTACGCTTCAAAGGAGTTTAACATGTTTAGATTGTTTTACTTTTTTAAATATGCAGGGCTGTTTCTGCTTGGAATATAGCATCTCTTTCAAGCTAAAGTGTTCTTCAGTTTCCTGGCTGTGATGCTGCAAAAATATGCTGCCTCTCTTTCTAACTTTCTGCAGACGTTTATCTCAGTAATACTAACTGCAGTTTTTATTTATTTCACTATGTCAAGAAACTTCTTCTTTTCCTCTATTAGAGTATTCATTTTTAGGGTGATTATTTTCCATTTGAATGATCTTGAATCTCCTCCTTTTGGGAAAGGCCAGCATGAAACTGTAGGTCTCGCTTAAACTTATTTTGAGAAAGTAAATAGTACATTGTCCTTGCACTGGTCTTTGGCAGATGGGTAAATTTTACCTTCTGCTCCAGCTCTTGATTTATAAAATGCATTTTTCAAATGCTGTAAGGCACTCAGGCCTAATAATGGATGTCTTATATTTTCTTTAAAACCTGTCTAGATCACTGAAGCATTACTAAATGATTCACCAGTGGGTTGTATTTTCTTTACAAAGCAGTGAACAGGCACATTTCAGCAACCAGTTGTGGCTGCAGCCATCCCTACCCACGGGCACTCACTGGGTCCCAGGTCATTTGGTGGAAAGAACCTTTTTTGCATCACTTCCTTCCTCCTGCAGTCGTCGTGCTCCAGAGCAGGGAGAAGAGCTTCGTTCCCCCAGGGAGTCTGAGGCAGAGACCCAGGTCAGCTTTTTTTCTCATGCCGGCTTCACCTTGTTTTAGATTATCCTTTTTAAATTGTTAATTGACAGTCATGGATCCTTATGATTTTCTTTGTCGAATCAATGGAGCTCCAGAATAACTCTCTGACTTCCTAGGGTTTTTCCAGATTTAACAAACTGCGTAACGCTGTATTAGATTTGACATTAGAGTGAGAAATTACCTACACATACTAACTGCAGCTCACAAGGACCTCCTTGCAAGCCAGCGCCCTCTAGCACTGAAGATGGTGTCATCTTGAATACTGAGGAAGAAGAAAGGGAATAAAAATAAAGAGGCTTGAAAAAGAAGCGTTCAGTGTGTTTTAATCCTCTCAGAGTTCAGTCTGTAACACAGCGCATGGGGACTTCTGTTCACAAATCCTGTTAGCAAACAACAGGATTTATGTATGTAGTTCCCAAGGCATCACTTTCAAAATTGTCCTTCTTATGATTTCGCTCCAGCAAAATCTATTCACAGTTTATAAAAATTACTAATGGAAAAAAATCTTTTGGGAATACCAGTAGTGCTTTGTGACTTTACGGTCTTTTTCCGATAGCTGTCTCAGAAGAGAGTTCTCCGACTTCTAAGACTCTCTGTCACTTGCATCCTTTTTCTGAGTAAGCACTTTCCATTTCATTTCTCTGTGTTCACATGTTGGTTTCTGAAACTAGCTTGTCTCACTCCATTCCCTTAAATAAAAGATCTTTTTCTGTTTACACAAATATTTTTTCAAATTCTAAATCCAATTTTCTTTTGTATTTATGAGAACTGGTCAAAAACAAGTTTTACTGAAAGAGTAACTCAGTGAGGATAATGGGAATGTTTTAGAAAAAGAATGCTTATCCTTAACAATTAAGAGGGAAAAAGAAATTAATTTTTGACACCGCAAAGGTAAATTTTGCTTTCAATTGCCAAAAATTTAATTTTGATTTGACATTTCTGCTTTCTTCAGTAAGAACCACTCCCTTTAAAATTTAAAATAATTTCAACAATGTAAACAATGCTTGTTTCTTTGAAATTTGTTTATAGAATGCTCTGCAGTAATTTTCTAAGTCAAAGCCTCTTTTTCGCTTTATTTATTCATCTTTTCTTCACATACCACTGTTTAATCCATTCCAATTCAACTCCTTATGAAGAGAGAGAGGACTGATGCCAAAAAATTGCATTAAAAAGTGCTGCCTCTTATAGGTCATGAGTTTGCACTGAGCCAAGAAGGCAAGATCTCTGAAGCTATAAATAGCACAGGGATAGTGGAATTATTCCATCATATCATACTAATGTGGTCCACTGGAGTCAACATTTGCCAGCACTTGCTAATTGTCTGGGAACACTTACGTGGTGAAGGATGTGAAGGGCTGTTGTGTTAGCAGACAGGAGATCTTAGTCTTAGGTCAGCTACTGACATACTCTGTTTCCTCTACTTCTAAGTAGTCATGTTAACACACCATTACTGCCATCAAAGGCGGCAATAAAACAGGAATAATTAATCAATGTCATCAAGAACTTTCTTCCCTGAACTACCATCCAGAGGACCATTTGGCTACTCCAGTATTGAGTGTCAAGGGCTGAAACCGCCCACAGCCAGCTTCATCCTTTTTGCAAGGTCATGTTGTAATTCCGGCTACAAATCCAGACACTGGGCGAGAAAACTGTGTAACTTTGGTTATGGTGTTGACTTGATGCAGCTTTTGATGAATGGGAACAGGTAAGGGGTTGTACATATATGGGTTTTATAGGTGCGTTGGGATGGCTCTAAGCCATGACTGTGAGTCGAGTTTTGCTATGGGGCACCCACTTTTGTACTTGAATAGTCACAGAGAAGGGGCACCTTAAACAAATTAATGTTATAAACATTATAGTGTATTTTAGCTGAAACAAACCCAAGGCATTTTTAGGAAAACAAGCTGGAGCAGTAAATCGTAGAGGATCTCATAAATGTAAATGTAATGCCCAAGGCTTAACATTTACTTATTGTCTCTCCTCTTTCTTTTTTTTATTTTCTTTTCTTTTCTTCTCTGAGCCACACTTTATGTGAAGTTTCACAGCATATCATAAATTTTCTTCCAACTAATAATTAACTTACCTCTGGCTAATACATCTTGCAGAATGACAGCTGCTAACAGTACCTTAGGAGGACATAGTAATAGCATGGCGTTTGAGACTGGGGATAAAGTTTATGAGTTTGACTATCCCTCCAAATTAAACACATTAGAACTTGCTCGTAGGGGAACAGGTATGAATATTTAAACAACTGAATGCATTCCTGAATCTATTTAGAGGCCTATTATGAAAACCAGGACATGTTTCAGATGTTCTACCATTGATCACAGTCTCTGAGCTCACAGCTACCTGAGCCTGATTTATCATGAGCCCTTAAAAAAACAACTTTAAGGCAGATGTAGAATATTTTTTTATTATCAAAAAGCCATAAAATATTTAATAGTTTTGGTTGGCTGGATTTACAGAGGCTTTCATGGGGTAAGGAAAAGCCTCTAATAGAGAGAGGCAGCATTGAAGGTAGCAGAATTTGACAATCAATCAGACAGATTATTTGATTCATATTGGAGCTGTTGGTCTTGAACGATAAAAAGAGTTATTTTAAGACATAGAACACTTCCCCTGTTTATTGTTTCCATGGAACAGAAAAAACCCAACACATTCATGAGTGGCAGTTCGTCACAGAAAGTGTAAATAAGAAGGCTGAAAAGGAGGAACTTTGAGTTACCATTTCACTTCCAAACACTGGAGGAGCATTAATCACCTCTTCACCTTGTTCTCACGTTTTCATACATATCTGATTCCTTTTCTAGCTTCTTCAGAAGACTCATCTCCTTGAAAGATCAGAAGTGGGGAGAAAGTCTGATATGTCAAAAAAAAAAGCCTTAGAAAAGTTCCTTCTACAGCCCTTCTCATTATCCTTCCATTCCCAGGCAATAATTTTCAGTGTTGATTTTTTTTCCCTTCAGAAATGTGTGGTGAAGACTGATAACTTCCTTAAACTTCCCTCCAAGTTTTCAGAAGAAAATACCAACATTTTCCTATTTGAGGATGTTTTGAGTTGGTTAATGGTCCTCTGAGAGGACTCATGAAAGACACTCCATGCCTTCCATTCTTATCCCTCGCTGAAATGTAAGGACTTTTATCCATCTTCTAGACACAGAGCAGAGTTATGTAATCCTGGATGCACCAAAACTGGGTCCAGACTCTGCAAGTTCTTATTGACAGTGAGAAGACTGGAAACAAACCCCTGGACTCCTAATGCCAAGTCTTCCCTTGCTAGTTGCTTGGCCTATTACCCTGGCATGAGCTTATGCTGCAGTACATCTGAAAATCTTTGTTTAAGAAAGTACATAGGTTACGCTTTAAAAAGAGAACCTGTGGGTCAGTGACTCCAATTTCAGCAGGCTCTTTAATGATTTGGGCACATCTGCAAATTTTGGAACTTCATTATTAAAAGTACCCAATTTTCTGTTACCTCTTATTTGCTGGGCACACTGAAAAGACCTGGCCCTTTGAAAACCAGGTTCCTTGTGAATGGAATGGCTCAATCTAAGTACTCCAAACACCAGATCATGTTGGAAAACTCAGGCCATGAATTGAAAAAGCTATTGTGAAGAATGAAACCTTATTTGGGGAAAACATTTTACACTTTTACCCTGTACTATCTCTCTTGTATCTGTAATAAGAATTAGGGCTTTTGACTGGTAATAATTTCCTAATTATGAGTTTCACAAATGGCAATTACTTTAAAAATAATTTAAGCCATTGATAATAAATTTTTTTGGCCAAAGAGAAAGTCAGTTCTTTGAAAGTGGGGACAAGTTGGGACTGAGTATTGAACTGGACCGTCCAAAACATGAGAGTGTGTATCTAGAGGAATGGTGTTGTGTGCTAGGGCCAGGAGGTTTGAAGATTAGAACATAACTAGATAGAGAGGAGAAAGATTAAACTTCAGATGTTTTTTGATTACTAGTTGTTACTATAAACCAAAATTTAAAAGTCCACTAGGGATTGAATGTTTTTTGTTTTATGCATTGGTTCATAGGATAATTCAGGTCACAGAGGATCTCAGAAGGTCTTTAGTCCAACATCCTGCACAAAGTAATATCAGCACATAGCTCAGACAAGGCTTTATCCAGTCAAGCCTTGAAAATACAAGAATGAACACTAGCATGGAGATGAGCATTTGTGGTTAAAATAACAGTCAGACTCAGATTTGCACCTTCTTGTTCTGAACAGAGATCTAATTTAGTTTTTCTTCATCCCTTGTGCATATGTATCTGTTAGGCAGAGATTGCCCTGTTGCTTTATTTCTAGCCTTCGGGTCTTGTCAGTCAGGAGTAAAATAGTTATTTGAGCGTGTTTTTTGTCTTCTGAAGAAAGTTTACATACTGTCTACTGAAAATGGGAAATAGACTTGATTTGATGGCAAGCCGTTCCTTGGCGAAAGGAAATTTTGGAATGTTAATGACAAAAATAACACTCCAAGTAATATGCCTGGAGTGGAACGTTGATGGGAGCAGATGAAGCATGCATGCAATGGAGTGCTATCATTTGCATTGACTCAGAAACATCCATAGATCCTAGATGTTGGAAAGAACCTGAGACACTTCGGGAATCTGAAAAAATAACTTCTTATTTCACTGAGGATTATGCTGTTTTACTAATAATCTGATTAGATATGAGAAGAAGCAAAAAAAAGAATCTCAGTCTATTTTTATGTCCTAATTTGTCCTACAGGTTAGCTACTGAACTGTGGGAATACCTCAGCCCCAAGATTGCCGTTATGAGATTCCACTTGTGTTCTGGATCAGCAATCATTCTATCCCACCATGCCCAGAGGCATCATCAAGTCAAAAAATCTATGAGTGCGGGATAATCCTTCAGAAAAAAAGTTGAGCTCAACAACCTAATTAATTTATACTCATAGGACTCCTGCATGACAGTGTGCACACTGGAGAAATTTGAATCTCAGTGGACCCCTTGGAGAAGCTTGCATGTGTAAGTTAGACAGGCTCATAGACCACCACGTCTTCCCTAAAGGCAAACTGCGAGATGAAGGGCTTATATAAGAACTAGATTCACAAGGAAAAAGTTGAGAAATCTCGTTGACACGTTGATAGCTGAGCGCTGCTGAGTGAGAAACTTATAGCTCATTCAGAGTAACAGTAGTTAAACGTCAGTTATTTTTATTTTTCTGCATGAGTCACTGAAAAATTCTTTGCGAATAGTTTGTGTGTGTCTGGATTCCATTAATAAATTATTTATTTTTACCCATATCTGTGCTTGTGTTAATGGTAATTTTAGGACATCTGGCAACCCTACAACATTCCGCTGCAGGTAAATAGGTACTGGAGCACAGTATGTACTGCTGCAATACAGTACAACCAAATTGCTTGGACCAGTTGGTAGCCGGCAATGCAGACTGTAAGTAATGTTTTCCAATGAGTTGTATGGTCCTTGGCGAGCAGCAGGACAGTGGCCATACTGTCTGAGCCCAAGCACCTCCTGGTAAGATAGTAACACCTTGTTTTTTCCTCCCTTCTTTGCAAAGATGGTATCTTTTTAGGCTGCAGCAAAGATAAGCCTTAAAAATATATCTTGAAATGTACCACCAGAATAAATGGTAGGACATCAGCCTTTCCCCTTAACAAAACACCTGAAAAGCCAATATGTCTGTTGTTTCACTTTCAACTCCAAAACCACAAATAAAGATGCACAATACTTGGGCATACTGCAGTTTGTATAGCTGCTATTAGTATTGTTACAACAATTAACCTTCTTGATTCTAAACTCAAGACATTGTTTTCCGTTTCATGAAATAGTAATTAAAAAACCATGTAACGTTCCCTGGGGTAAATCAGATGGCTTTTAAATAGCTTTTCATATATGAAACACATAGTTTTTTAATTGAAGTTAAGAGCTATTTACAATTACATTCAATACAGAAAGGAATATGCAGCTCCTGAATTTGGCAGAGATATAAGCTGTCCACATGAGATTTTTTGGAATCTGTTAAATTAAAAGCTGAAATTTTATGGAAAGAGGAAATCTAGATCAATGCTGTTGGAGCTCAAGTGGGAGAAATAAATTCTTTAATAGTTACAATTATTCTTTAATAGTTATAATTATTCTTTCTCCCTCTTTAAGTCTGGTTCTATTATCCTTGCAAACATTTCTCTTCCTGTCTTTTTATGTCTTTTGTTTTGAAACTACACTTTATTCCTTCCTTTCTGAGAATGCAAGAGGCATCATATGCAGACAAGAGAAACTTAACTGAAGTCAAGATGATATATACAAATATAAAATGTGAGAAATAGACGGCACAATAGTAAAGTGCCCTGTAAATCTGTGTAGAATATCTGTCACAGACCTGGAAAACCGCTGAAGCCATAAGACATATATCTTGGCTTGTAACTTGATTAAAACACTGATGGCAAAATTCTGCTCTCAGAGCTGAACAATAAATTGCTTTGTGATGGTGTTGTGTGTTCACTGCGCATTCAACTCTTCCACTGACATCAGTGCAATGCCCTCACTCTCAGGGCTGCACATTGAACTTGAGGGATTTGATGGCTTTGTGATGAAGACAGATACATGAAGATGAAGATGAAGATGAAGGTTCATCTGTACAATAAAGATGACGTCTTCAGAAGTGCACACACACAAGACCAAACCTCCCCTCTTCCTGAAATGTAGCAGTTTGTCAGAGATGCCTATTTTCACTTCTGTTTCCTCTGGTTCTGGGATCTTTCTTTCAACGCACTGAATATGACGAAAGTATGTCTAGTGAGTTAGGGTTCAATTCCTGATAAAGCATGACTGCCTGGAAGAGCAGAGACGTGCTCTGGCATCCATGGCACTATAACAGAATACCTCCTGTGTGGTTTAACCTTGACAATGTTGCTTATGTCCCTGTGCCTGCCTTTCCCTTTCTGCAGCATGACTATAACGATATAGGCTATTTTTCAAATCAATGGCTTAAAAGTTTTATAAAAGCTCCACTCTTTCCAAATGAAGAAGCCCTTGCTGTAAAGGATAACTATCCTAAGCGCTCTAACATTCCCTGACTCTGTCTTGAAGTTGGGTGTGCATTTCAGTGAGAAGCGTTCAGTTTTTTTAATTATTAGCTGAAAAACATTGGGAAATAATTGCTGACCCTGGGGATTAATTTATTTTCTTTTACAGCCTAAACCTTCAATCTTAAGCATGAAAAAAGTCTTTCCTCAAACTTATCTATGTGACTGAAGAGCATTTCTGTGAGCGAGAGCCAAAGGATCTGGTCTGAAGCCCTTGGAAACAATTGATCTGACTTGGCACTCAGCTATTGTATCCTTGTCTTAGCAGAAAGCGTAATTGCAAGCAAAGCCTTTCTGGGACCATCTGACTTCCTTGAGTGAGGAAAACAGCCAAATCTATCTTATTGAAAGCAGAATGATATCCTTTAGAGATTACTAAACAATATCATTTTTCTGATGTCTAGATCTTTTCTTTTTCGTGTGGGAAAGCGGCAACAACAGCAAACACATCCAAAAGCCAGGAAAGGATTTTTCATGAGGGATTGCAGAGGTTTTTTACTGCTCACATCTCTTGTTTTTGCAAGGTAATCTCTATGACAAACTGCGCTTGATTCTGCTCCTGTTGATATCAGTGATCAAACTCCCATGAATTTTAGCTGGAATAGCATCAAACCCTATTTTGCTGATGGTTTGAAAGAAAAAATTGTATTTTCTTATAAGTTTCATGTATAATTTCTTGGCCCTTTTCTTTCACAGCCTCTGTTTAGGGGCATGGAGACCTTGTGGGAGCTTAATTTATAATATCCCTGTTACTGTCATGGCAACAAATTACAATGTCAAAGTCCCAAGGACTATATTGTTGCAACTCACAAACAGCTCTCAGGAAAGAATACTACTACTAAATTTCACTGAAGGCATACGACAGGCCATGAGAAATCACATGAAGAAAGAACATGTCTGAATCTCTGCCTTTGCATGTGTTTTCTACTCCTCCCTTATCAGTTTTAGCAACCTTTTGTTTTCAGAAACCGTTAAATCATTGTCCTGTGCCTAATATTTCCTTAGGGAAAACATGCCATAATACGGCACAGCTCAAATCCCCCTTTTACCTAAATGTCAAATTGCACCTCACATTGTCACATTTTGGTTTTTTTTTTTTGTCGCTCATCATGGTTCCTGCAGGAAACCGAGCTTCAACCTTAAGTACCATAAAGAACAGTTGTAAGTGCTCCATCATAGAAAAAGCCACTAGCCTGTAATTCAAATTTGCAATTTAGGCAGTGTGCAGAAAGATCCCTGTACTCATTGCTGTGCTGACTGTACTTAAAAAATTCTTATGTAGCTAAAGAGAGGGATATAAATTCATATATCTTTGAGTTATAGTAGTTTCATATTTCTTCTGCAGAAACAGTTCCACGGGAACATCAAAACAATACCTTTTATTTTAAAGCTAGACTCCCAAGTAAAATCCTTATTATGTTATGAGCCCTATTGTCCTAAAAAGTGTGAATTCTACCTTCAAGTTTTTCTATGTAGAAAAATGCTTGTCGGGAGGTTAGTGTAAGGAGAATAGGTTTTTCTCACTAAGATGAAGTGGGGAAACTAACAATACATGCCTTTATTTTACAGAACAGCTACAGCAATAAAGTTGAGCAGTGATCACAGTCATTCTCTGAGCAGCACGGGAAGAAGGATAATTGCTAACTCCATGCTGCAATGTGTTTATGCTAGATTAAAAGTACCTTTTAAAAATTACATTGATCTGGTCTAATTGAAGTAATCTATATTAATTTAACGTAATTTAGTTTAAAATTAGATCAAATATGTAGGCAATCTCTACAAAGATGCAGAAACTCCAGGAGAAACATCCGCTTCAGAAAAAATTTGCTGTGTAGATAAGCCATTTGATACAGACAAGTGACCACAGAGTGACTGAGTGGCTGCAGCAAGTGACCTCTGCAGTGGGACACGCACACATGTTTTTACTGAGCCTGCTGCAAGATGAAAAGTATTATCTTAGCTGATGGTAAAGGTAGTGTAAGGTCATGCATTTTAGCTGCAGTCAGGATAGCAGGGAGCTTGTGAGATGCACATACTGTCTGGTACTGTGCTTTGACTGAAGATCAGCTCAGCCCTAGTAACAATTGCTAGAGATTGTCTGGCCACCACCCTGGTATCTGCAGTGCTATTACATTTTCTGTATTTGCCTCCATTTTCCCTGTGAACTGAAAGGAACTGAAAAGGAAATTGAAACGAAAGATGATTAGGGGGCTGGAACACCTCTCTTATGAAGAAAGGCTGAGGGATTTGGGTCTCTTCAGTCTGGAAAAAAGATGGCTGAGGGGGCATCTTATCAACACTTATAAATACTTAAAGGGTGGGTGTCAGGAGGATGGGACCAGGATCTTTTCAATGGTTCCCAGCAACAGGACAAGAGGTAATGGGCACAAACTTGAACATAGGAAGTTCCACCTGAACATGAGGAGGAACTTCTTTACTTTGAGGGTGTCAGAGCACTGGCACAGGCTGCCCAGAGAGGTGGTGGAGTCTCCAACTCTGGAGACATTCAACCCCCGCCTGGACGCGTTCCTGTGCAACCTGCTGTAGGTGACCCTGCTCTGGCAGGGGGCTTGGACTAGATGTTCTCCAGAGGTCTCTTCTAACCCTACAATTCTGTGATTTTGTGATTTTGTGAACTGTAAAGAGTCAACAGACAAAATGAAATAAATGAAAATTAAGCTGGGTTCCTCTGGACTTCCCAGTGAAGAAGTTTTTTTCTGGGGATTTTTTGTAATTATCCTTTTCCTCCAATTATCTAAGACTCAAAGTTTACATAGTTGGTGCCTTGGATGAAGTTGTCAGAATAGACATACTCCCAGCTATGTGGGCAGAAATTTCCTGCTGCTGTTTTGGTTGGCATGTGAAGACATAAGTTAAAGGATTTATCACGTTTTCTCTACCCTCCAGAAAAAAAAAAGAAAAAAAACCCCACATTTTTTTAAATTTCAAGGTTTACTTTTTCACAGCAGATCAAAAGAAATTCTCTCAACCATATAGTCTGAATGAGAACAAACAAAAGCACAACAGATGGATTTAGCAAGAGATTTCAAACAATAGGGACAATCACCAGCAGCTAATCTTTTATTTAGTTAGATACAGCTTCCTCCCTAGGTGGTTATAAGAACATCCTACTTTTTGAATTTGTCTTGTCCAAGTGTTCTGAATGATGTGCCAAGGAGATTTGAGTGCCATCAACGCTAGTCTTGTTTCAGGGTTGGCCATGCAAGAATTAGCAGGGAGTTCTGTAAAGAAAGATGTTCATGTAAAATAAAAGGAGTGAAGGCAAAAAGGGGGATGCATTGCCTTACTGAGGGGGTATTGGGAAAGGCTAGATTTGAGTCTAATGTGGCCAGTTTCCCAAGGGCCCCAGTACATTCAATGCATAGAAATTGGCTACAATGGTAGATGGAGCAGTTAAATTATCTTTGTCTGGCATCTGCCCTCTTGAAGCATCTCCACCTATTGCGTTCATCCCATAATGCCTCATCATGGCTTCCTTACTCCATTCCTGGGAACAACCTGTAGCATTTTTCAAGCCATGACATTGCATTTTTAGACAAAGAGAACACAGCCTTAGCCATGTGGACTTCACTAGATGAAGAGAAATGGAGGAGACACATGAAGAGAAACCCATAGAGGCTGGGTGTTTGTACTGGGTGGGAGAGAAGTTGGGAGGGAAGGAAAAGGTGGGATTGATAGGCAGCAGAATTGCAGAAGGACTTAGGGTCTGTTTACACTCTGCAGTCCAGTAATGTTGAAAGACAGCCAAGTTATTCATGGAGCTAAAAACAGAGGAGTGAAAGCAGAGTGGTGCTATGCCCAGGCTAAATTAAACTTAAGAAAATAACGAGCCCTGGTGGAACTTGGTGCTGACGTAGCTATGCTTCCTCCAGGGCAGCGTGGCACTTCACTGAACGTACTTTTAGTAATCTCTAGGAGGTCCTTAAATGTGGAGTTTGCTCCATGAATGGGAATAATTAGGAGAGCAGATAACAAGAAAATTAATCTCTTTTGCGCTACAAAACAGAATGATTGTCCGGCTGATGCTGCAGTTGTCTACCTTAAAGCTTTCCATATGTGCCCTAAACTAGCCAGCCACCCAGCAGATCCCATTCTTCAGAGTGCTGTCTGATATCCCCATACTGGTCCTTCTTCTGATGTAGCTCCCAAATTCATGTTTCTTTTCTGAAATCTGATTAAATCCTTTTGGATCCCTGTTATGGATAGGCATCCAGTATCATTATGTGAAGTGAGCTGGAAAGCGTGAAATGGAGGAGGTTGAATGAAATAAAGTGCAGGTAGGGAACGGGTCTTTTAAACCAGACTGGTGCTTATGTTGCAAAGGAATTGCGTAATTTAGCAAATACAAGCCTCAAAATAGTAATATGATGTTAGAAGACTACAGAAGACTGAATTATTCTGCTCAGATTTTAGCTTGGTTTAAAGTTCACTGGTAGAACTGTAGGCAATGAGAAGATAAGGCTTTTGTACCAGGATATTAGGAGACATTGTTTGAAAAAAAATGGGTAATCCTGCAATGAAGATTTACCTTAGAATTTGGGAGAGACTGTGTGAATGAAAAGTTAGAATTTGCATTAGGATTTACCTCTCCCTGCAGAACATGTCACCCTTGTAATTATTCATTCCTCCAAAGCCCCATTAAATTAAACAGTTTGTATGAATTATCTCCTATGCAATACAAAAAATGTTTGAAATTTGAAGGAATTTAGTTTGAAAACAGGAAAACTGAAAGCAACTGGATTATCCAAAGAGTTGGTTTTTTTTTAATTAAAAGTAAATTGCTGCCTGAAGAGATGAGTTCCTACACCTGCCACCAACATACGAAACACAAAGAGTAAATCTCTATTGGTGAGAATTGGAGTGTTGGCGATACTGCTTCCCACTCTAAAGGGAAGAGTCAAAGGGCTGCTTGACTTACCAGAGAGAAAGGAAAATGCTTTTAAAAAACTTCTTGGTATGCATAACTCCTTCCTTTTGCTTTATCTGCACTATGAGATTTCAAAAAGCAAAAACCATATTCAGATGTAACTTAGTACTGTGATTAACTTTTTTTTTTTGCTTTTGCTGTTTCCTCTCTTATAAGCAGATAATCTCTGGAGTCTACTGTATGCTTATCTGCCTATATTTGAGAAATGTGTTCTAGTTTTGGAGGACTCTTGTGTCCACACATCTGAGGAATGTGTGATGTACTATGATATTATCTGTCTGTGAGGATACAGTGGAAACGCAGCAGTTAGGGTCCAATGAATTTACACTTCTGTAAACTCAGTTGACAGGGAAAACCCATCACTTGGAAAAAAAACTGTTGAGGCAAACTGGTCATCAAGAACATGACTGTGGCATAAGTCAGTTTTGTGCATCTGCCAACCATGCATCCCAGCTGTGAAATGGTTGAATCCTAGCTTCAGAGTTGCACTGAGATTTCCGTAACACATCCCGTTTTCCTTGTAATCCTGACCAGGCTTAGATTGTAACACCAACTGTGAGCTGTAAAGCAGTTATGGTATTCTGTCCATGGGAAAGGCTGGGCCATTATGGTGGAAAAAAGTGATTCACAAATATCTGAAACATCTCGAGAACTCAGGAGTCAAGTCCTCAGCTGATGTAAAGAAGGATTGTTGCATTACTGTGTCTGGAGCTCTTGTTCCCCCAGGCTCTTGTTCCCCAAGCGAGCTTTGGTTTTTATTATAGCAATGGGAAGCTCTTTGTTCCTTTTGTTTTTTGAAAAATAGGCTGCTGTTCTGTGTGAACTATGAATTGTGTTTCTGACACTCAGCATTGCTCAACCTTAAAATCAGCTCTGGAGAGTATAACTGGGCTCCCTTCAGCTGAAGCATTTGACTTAACTATATTTTCTCCTGCTTTTCAGCTATGTGATGTATTCCACAGTAAAAGTCTTGCAGTCACTTATTCCCTTCTCAGGTGACCATCCTTATCAGGAAAGCAACCTGTACAGCACATAGGAAGATGAGAACACTCAGAACTGAAGTGAAGCCTCCATTGGATAGTGTACACATCAAGTTAACATTGAAAGTACATACTTATTTTATGAGATAATTTTTTACATGAGCAGAATGAATCAGATTTTTCAGAAGAAATATAACACCTCATGCTAGATGAAAGTGCTGTGTTTTTAAATTGTATTAAACTGTGATGTGTGAACACAATGAATACTAGTTATCAGAAATGAGCTGGAAGCTGTTTAAATGTAAACTGGGAACCCAGTACCTGGGATTCATCATCCTAGGTAGTTCTTCATTAGAATTTTTCAGCAAGTTGTGTCAATTATATTCCACTGTTCTCTAGAACAATATGCAACTTCATCCTCTGCTCACCAAATACCATCCATAACTTCCAGGCTTATATCAAGCTTAGATTAGTATGTAGCAGACACTTCAAGAGCAACAGGTTAGGCGTATCTGGATTACACTGACTAAGGATCATCTGCAATGGGGAATAAAGAAGAATTAAACTAATATAAAAGAAAGAAGCACATACAAAACACAGTGATTTTCTCCTGCATTTTTTTTTTTTTTCCGAAAAAATGAAATAAACCTAGAAGCTCTGCTTCAAAATCTCAGAAAGTATCCCTGGCCATGAATGCTTCCAAAGGGTAGGAAAATGCTGAACTTTTCCACTCTGCTTCCCCTGCAATGACAAGAAACTAATGGAAATGGAAGAGGTCATTTTATTTATAAATGACTGACAGATCACTTCTGCAAGATCACTCTCTGGCCTCATCAACTACCTATATGGAGAAGACTATTAAAAAAGGAAGTGGAATTTCAGTTTATGGGTTTTAGGACACAACTGTTTGGCTGTTGATCAGAATGAGAAACACAATAGGAAGGAGGAATGAGTTGAAGCAAGATCTGAGGCGGTACCCCACTTGAAGAAAAAAGTAGCAGTCCTACAAAAGAGCTGATCTGCTATCTTTTTCATCTCTGGACTGTTGGTGTTATGTCCCTTATTTACCTGCTGCTGGACACTGAGCTGAAGTCATTGCAGGAAGAGAACAGGTGGGAATTCAGGTCAGAAATCTATTGGAAAGGAGGTTTCTTTAGTTCTGCTGCTCATGAAAGAGTTTTTATTTGCTTATTTGTTTGTTCACTTTAAAAATGCTGTCTTTCTGGTTCTGACAGCTGGATACAGCTTATTCAGAAGTTAGGTTAGTCTGTTACTCCTCTAACTCACAACTTTAAAAAAAATATAAATTCGTCTGCATTAGTGCTCACTAATATTAAGTGGTTTTAAGCACTAGGCACTTCTTAGCATGGCATTAGATATGCAGACTTTTTCCAGACAATGTATTGTAGCTCAATAAGAAAGTATATGCTTGAGGCTGGGATTCCTGGTTGAAATTCTGTGGGATGTCAGACTAGTAATTTGCTACGATCTTTTAAAATTCTTGACTCTATGAACAATGTAATATTCACTGACCCAAATTTCAGAAGCAACAATGATCTCATTATACCTAGAGAAGGAGAGGCTGTTGTTATTTTTACATGAAGCTTATGTAAAAGGAATAAAACATTTTATCATGAAAATTCTATTTCTGATCCAGTTTTCAGGCAACTTTTTGTGCTGTGTAAACATAAGCTAATCTTCACAGTGCAAACAAGGACAAAAAATTGCATAGGAACACTGTTAACTCTGCTATGTGAATTGTAATATTACTATGATATTAAGGACCTCTTCACTTTATTCTTCCATCTTGCAATAGTGACGTCATGCACCATAAATCAGACTTACTGGCTCATGAATTAGCAGGTCTCCAAGCATTTACTGACAGGACAATTAAATGGTCCAGAGAAAACTGCCTAAAGCCCTGCACCAGCAGAGGAGGAGAAGAACACAAAGAATTTATGATTGCTGTGAAGAACATCTAGTTGACTCAAAGCACCTTCTATCAATACCTAATAATATCTCTGCATCCAGTGGTGGAGACCATCACTTTTTGCTGTTAGAGATACGAATCTTGCTTAATATACCCTGGATATGTGAAGTTAGTCACATGGTAGGTTCAGAACCAGGACTTAGAAACTGCAATATCTGAAGGGAGCCAGTGCTTGTTCCAGATTTCAGCTTAGTTATGTGTGCCACGTTTGTACTTACTGGATTTCATCTGATTACTAGTAAGTAGAGTCACTGATATAGGCTGTACCCCTTACACCCAATTTACCCTTCCATCAAGCATCTCTTTCCAGGAATTTTTCTTTTGCCATTATTGCTCACCTCTTGAAGAGTATTACAGTGACAAAAGCATCCAAAGCCATTGAGAGAGCTAAGAAAGTTACTTAAATCATGTTTGACTTCTTGGATTTGAATTAAGATTGGGCTGAAACCAGGTTGTGAATAACTACAGTACTAGCAAACATAGGAGGGTTTAAAACGGGATGTTATGAAGGATTTTCATGTAACAAACTGACTGCTAACTCCCGCCCATTACTGTGTAACCCAAAATATGAATGGAGCCCTAACCACTCATAGTGGACCCATGTTTAAAAGTTCCAAAAAAGAGAACATGAGTAAAGAGTAAATATTGAAAGACAGGAGCACAAAAGCATAGAAAGTGCAAAACGAGAGCAACACCACTGCCTTATTGCTAACAGCTGACAGATTAAGCATTCATGCAATTGCTTGTGTGTTGACACCTTTATCAAAATGTGTCTTATATATTAATCATTTCTAGAGGAAACATGGAATTATAACAGTAGATCTCTTAGTGGATGAAAAATGGGAAAAAACACTGTGGGTATTTATCTACGGACAAACTTTAAGACAGATGCAAGTGGTAACAAAATGAATATTTTTTAAAATGCCCAAGATCCCTGTTTTTCAAAATCCCTAGGCAGCTACTCCCACCAAAGATGTTCTGATAAATAGTTTCACTAAATTGTTTAACCATTTCACTGGTTAAAATGACCTTCCATCCATTTTGAGGCTTCTACTCAGAGCAAAGCTCCCTGATAATTAAATCCTCACTAAAGCATATTAACTTATGAGTTTTTGAGTGCGGTATCTGTTGTATTTTGTGAGGGAAAGGAAGATCTATGTCCCCAACAAATTTGAGCTGTGCCTGGAAAAGACATTGAAAAAAATTATAGATCTGCAGTCTCACTTCATAAGTCAGACAAAGGATGCGGGATAATAAATACCTGTGCTCATCCTCCTTCACTGAAGCTGTTTTTCATTTTGATTAGTGATTTTTAACGGCTCATTTCTTAGTTGTTTTTTTTTTATCTCTAGGAAGGTTTTCCATTATACAGTTCCTATAAGTGCATGAAAACAGAGATCACAATAAACCGATATATTTACTGAGACTAGAACTTTCTTTCTTCTCAAATTAAATGATGCTGGTGCTATAAACAGCTGAAAATATTTTACCAAGGTATTAACAGCCTCAGGATCTGTATTAATGACAGGCTTGTTAGAGTGTGAAATGCCTCCTGGCTTTTCTCCAGGGTGTTAAAACTAATCAACTGCTAAGAATAAGGGACTAATTTCCCTTTCACTCTCACTTTGAGACTTTCTGATTTTCATTGACTTTACTGGTATCTGTCCTGCTTTACACCAGTGCAAGTGAGAGAAGTATCAAGCCAAAGTCCACACATAGCAGCACGTCTGAAGGATAGGCTGGAAGCAGTATTATTGACTAAATCCAGTTTCTGAATGAAGGATAAGCCAACCTATAACACAATGACAAAAAAGTATAAGTCTTTTCCCTTTATTTTTGGCACCCATGTAAAATTAATTCCCTCAAACTGACATTTGGCAATTCTGCATCAATTAAAGTAAACAAAAAACAAAAGAAAAGAAAAACACTAACAAGTCAAAAAACTTATATAAGCCTTTCCTTTTGTTCTGAGCTTGGTAAAAATGATGCGTTGCTCCAAATGCTGATTGGTTTTGTGAGTTGCTTGAATTTGGGAAGGGGAAATCTGCCCAGGTATATTGTTTATATTGTAGTCAAATTAAAGGATGTAAGATATCCACGCAATTTTTAAAAGGAATGTGCTCTTCCAAAGATAAAACAGGGAAAAAAAAGATAATGTGTTTGAGCCAAGAAATAAAGAAGAAATCAAATAAAAATCACTCAATCAGAAGTTCAGATGGAGTGCCTAAAGGAGCCCACAAAAGTTATACATACAATTTCTCTAAATCCACTCCAGAACCTTAAATCTTAACAATTTGTTTTGGTATATGCATGATTGTGCCTCTCAGGTCACCAAAGATTGTTGTACAGACAAACACACTGAGGACTGCAGGGCACACGGTGCTTTTGGAAAGTGAAGTTATCTAGCTGCTAAAGTATAGGTAAACAGAATGAAACTAGTAATGAAAATAAGTTGGTCATCTAGTTTAACCCCTTGCTCAAATCAGCGCGAAGTTTAAATCAGGGCTAGGCTTTCTTTAGCTTTTTTTGAAGAATTTGGCTTGACATTTTGTGACTGGCTTTGCAACGTGTTTGCTGTTTGCCATTTCATAGAATCATAAAATGTGTTGGGTTGAAGGGACCTTTAGGGAACATCTAGTCCAACCCCCCTGCAGTAAGCAGGGACATCTTCAACTAGATTGGGTTGCTCAGAGCCTCATCAAGCCCGGCCTTGAATGTCTCCAGGGATGGGGCCTCCATCACCCCTCTGGGCAACCTGTTCCAGTGTCTCACCACCCCCATTGTAAAGAACTTCTTCCTAATGTCTAATCTAAACCTACCCTGCTCTAGTTTAAAACCATTTCCCCTCATCCTATTGCTACCAGCCCTTGCAAACAGCCCCTCCCCAGCTTTCCTGTAGGCCCCTTTCAGGTACTGGCAGGCCGCTATAAGGTCTCCCCAGAACCTTCTCTTCTCCAGGCTGAACAACCCCAGCTCTCTCAGCCTGTCTTCACAGGAGAGGTGCTCCAGCCCTTTGATCATCTTCGTGGCCCTCCTCTGGACCCTCTCCAACAGGTCCATCTCCTTCTTGTGCTTAGGATTCCAGAACAGAACCAGAGCTCCTATCAAGTCACTCTGTAACACAGTCTGCACGTTTATGAAAAGGATGCATGCTGTATCTGTGAGGGAAAATTATTGACCTGAAAGTAGTCTTCACGTGGAACTTACTGGTGTCCCTTCCTGCCCAAAGAAGGAAGCTGATTAGAATTGTCTACTGACAGGTCCCAGATGTGAAATACTGCATAAGGATTCTGGGTTTTGTGAAACTCAGGACTGAGCTGGGAATCATCATTCTGCTCTGTAGTATCCCAGACAAGATAATACTCTGAGGATTAACAGTGCTTTCAGAAGTAGTGCATGACAATTGCTGCAGAACTTTGTAAGCCAAGTACAACATTGTAGAAAAAGAAGGGGTCCTTACTGCTCTCGCCAGCAAGAACTGAAAATGCGCTGAAAGACTAAGAAGAATGAACAAGGAAAGGAGAAACCTGAAATAGTATCACTGAACACTTGAACAGACTTGGCAATAATGGGAAAACATTGGAAATTAATGCTAACAGTATATCAAACATTTTAAGCTTTCAGCTTCCCTTTCACTTGGCATTTTCAATAACATTTCCCCAGCTAAAGAGTGAACCGTATTGTAAATGCTCTGGAGTCATAGGTCATTTGAGTAACTCCAGTTTGGGCAATGTTTGTTTGTGATTAGTTTTAGAAGAGTGCGTGGAATGAAATAATTTAAGGTTGACTACATGAAACATACTTTTGATAACCACATGTTCTCTCTAGTCATGTCTGAATTTATCTTCCCAATTATTTTTATCAACAAACATTTCCAGATTGCTTCTTACTTGTCTATTAAAATATACTTGGTGCTAATCAAAACTGTCTATAACGTACTAATCATGCTGCTACTAGCTCCTTGGAGATGACAAGATTCAGGGAAAAATAAATTTTCAATTATATGGTTATCTAACCTGGTGTTTGTTGATGGGCTTATTATGTACATTCTAAAAGGGCAGGGAAAAGGAATAAACTTTGGAGACTTGAACAGAGGTTACCATATGGTCCAAAACTGTAGTCAGTTCTCTATATGCTTGCACATGAGAAAGGGTAGGCAAAGGCCCTTGCAACATGTGTGCCAGTTGGCTTTTCCAAGTAGGATTTAAGCGACTAATTTCAATTCACACACAGTGAACAATTGCATGCAAATCAGAAAGCAGCAAACGCAGAACTGTTTTGCAGTGCAATAAGCCAAAAAAATACATTTTTTGTTTCACTTTAAAACTTTTCCTACCATTCTGAACTTGCTGTTTTGTCTTACTGAATTATTTCATTATTATGGACTTCGGTACCAGTAGCACCCACATACTCAGAGAAGTCTCAAGTGGTGACTTCTCTGCGTGATCACGCACACTCTCCAACGCATGATCTTGCCTGAAGTGTTCCAGTGATAGTCAACAGGGCAAGAAAGACCATTATTTTTACTCTGCAGCCTGGAAATGAAGACCGGGAGGAGAGATAAGGGCTGTTAGGAGTTCTGCAATTCATGGTACGCAGGTAAATTGCTACAAGCACACAGGATTCTCCTGTTTTTAGTGGGAATTGCTGCATGGAACAGGCTGCAAGGCCAGATCCTAGTTTATCATTTAATGGCACCCAGAGACCTAGCTAAGTGCATACAGAATAAGTCCAGCAATACTATCTGGTTAAAGCTGCTGAGAAAGAAACAATAGACATTTCCAACATCGGTGGGGTTTTTTTGGTTGTTTTGGTTTTGTTTGGGTTTTTTTTTTTTTTTTTTCATTTAGCAATGCATGGTTCACTAGTTAAAATACTAACATTCTGCAAAAATTGCATAGTGCTTGTTAAATGCATGGCAAATTGGGAAAGTGATAGCTTTCAGAAAGTATTCATCAATCAGCAGGGAAACAGCAGGGTGAGGGGGTGTAATAGAGTTCCTCAATAAATCCTCATGCCCAGACACAGCTTGAGTTGGAATCAAAGATCAAATACCTTATTCTTATAATAATCACCAACTGCAGTAGAATGACAGAACAGAGGAATTTGTTCCTTAGATCCATGTTTCTAAAGGCTCCTAAGCCGTTTCATAACTGCTGCTGACCATTGGTGCACTCAGACTCTGGTTTGCTACTGTTCACGGAGTGAACGGGAAACATCTAGAGGCAAGAACCTGCTGCAAACTGATTTACTGCCTCATTAATGGGTGAGAAGGTGCTATTCAAGCAATGGTTAAAATTCAAAACTCTCATAGCTAAGGCCACATGAAGTTAATCTCTCTGTTCTTGCCCTATAGTCAATGAAGAGTCAATGAATTAGAATATAACTACCTTGCTGGAAAGGAGTTCCCTTCTCCACCCCACACACACAGGCTGACACCTTCATAGCTCTTGTGGATACACCCCTATGCGTTGTTAAGGAAACAGAGTTAGCAATATGAGATCTCGAGTTAGATCTGTTCACTTGCATCTATTTTTTTTTTCAAGAAAAAATATGCACACCCAGTTTCCAGGGGTTCCAGTGCGATGCCGACAGCTGATTGTGGTAAGACAGTTACACTAGAAAGGTTCTATTAGGTGCATATTGAGTGTACCCTAATAATGCTGTTAAGAGAACTGCAGAGTCCATACAGCTCTGAAGCTCACCAGAAGAATGGTACTTCACAAACCAATAGAAGTCATATTCTCTGTATCCACAATACGGGCATACGCCTCAGGAGGACGCATCTGTCAGGCTTAAATTAAGACAAATCATAACACATGAGGGATAGTGAACAAGTACTGGAGGAAGAGGAGAAACAGTGCTAAGGTATTATGAAAGATATTGGTACATACCTATTAAAAATTAACTTTATTTCTGCCATCCTTGAGGTACTAATACAAATATATGCAACCACGGAGGTACTAATGACATTTGCTCTTCTAAAAAGCTATTCTACAAATGGTTTTGTGGAGTGAAAATACAGATTTTTAATGAGAAACGTAAAATAAACAATGTATGAGCGGCTTATGATGAACTTAAGAAAGTTGAGATTTCTCCAAGCTATTGAGAAGTTAAAGATGGCATCTGCTGAGACATGGAATTTAACCATTGATATGAGAAAAAATCAAGTCAGGGAAGTCTTATTTGTACTCCTGGAAATCTCATTAGGCTTTAATATATTACAAAAAAAAAAAAAAAAAAAAAGGAATACGAATGGCAAATTAACAGTTTCGCTTAAAAGCAGGAGAAATGGGGTTGTGAACAAAAAGTTGAAGAGGAATCAGGGGAATGGAAGGAGAACTTAGACAACATAGTGCCTTTGAAGTCTGAGGAGGAAAGATGTTTTAGAGGCACTGGAGCTAAAGAATGAGAATAGAGATTCAGCCTCACAGCCTGGAAAACAATTTGGGGTTATTTTTGTGCCAGGTAGGCAAGAAAATGCAGTAGATGAGTTTGGGTTCTCCCAGGTCCATGTGCAACAGTGTCTGGAAAGGCTGTCTGCGGGCAGCTGCAGCACCTGTGCTCACAGGAGAAGGCAAAGAGCATTGCAGATTTGCATATATGTTTTCCACGCATCATATAGGGGGAATCAGTATGCTCTGTTCTAGGAGCTGATCTTATGGTACTCTGCACAGGCCTGAGAGAGCTGCTTGTGAGGAAGAGACATCTGTCCTACTCACAGGTTTTTTTGCATTCACTCCTGCCTCACTCCGGAAGACCCATTCATCCACCCAACCTCCTACCATCAAAGAGGTTTTCAATACCAACCTCTCCTTCTCCCATCATACTGAGTAGGGGTCCTTCTGTCCATTAAGAGCTGGACTTAGCACAGTTTTTTGTCTGCTTTCTTACTTAAGGTTCCTGTTCCTTGTGATCTTTCTCGGCTCCTGGCAAAATGCTCTTCTTGCCATCTCAAGGTGTTCCTCTGCCCTGAACCATGTCTCTGCTGCTTCATACTGTCTGCTGCTTTGTCCCGAGCTATTCTGCCTTTTAACCTTCCTATTACTTGTCTATTTGTTCCTGATTTTGTGTAGTACTTAAGTCCTCCAGCTTTTCACTTGTAGTCACACTTCTCTCTTTGAGCTTCAGTCCTTTGTACCCTCTCTGCTCCCGCCACACTTCCAGCTGCGTTTGGAAATAATGAGTCCCCAACAGGATTGATTGATTGTATTGATACAGAATGATCACGTAAGTTGCAAAACACAAGAGGGACAGTATTTTTGCCAATGATAGTAGGCAATCCCAAAGGTTGCACAAGGTTCCAAAAAACTTTAAGAAGCCTTGAGAATTTATAAAGAATCCAATACCTCAGTTTCATTGATAGGTTCCCTGTGGAGGGTCCTCTTTCTTTGCTTATATTGTGTTACAGTATTACTGGTTGGAAAGAGAAGTGTATTTTTTTTTGATAAGGGGGGGAAGACAGGAAAGCAGCTAGGCTGCTGACCTGGGATTCGGATGACTCAGTTTAAATCTTTTTGAGGCACGAGGTCCTCATGTGATTCTGAGTGAATAATGGTGTTTCTCTGTCCTTCTACACAGCATGAAAGGAATGAAGGAGTTTCCTTTCCTTGCTGAAGTGTTGTAAGAATTAATACATTGAAGGTTTTGAAGTGCTGGGTCACTATATCAATGCGGCATTATAAGTGCCTAAGAGAAAAAAAGCAATTTATTACTCGTATCCCAATGCCTAACAGCTTTCTGGTGGCATTAAGCAGACATGTTTTCAATAGCTTTGTTTAACATATATTCTCTTTTCTTTCACACAATAGTTGTATTCACATATTCCCCATGCATAATTACAGAAATATGTTACAATATCTGATGGGATGGAAAAGGCTCAGGTTTCTACAGCCCAAGAAAGGTCATTAGAGTGATTTAGATTTCTTTTAGCTTTAAACAGGGCTGTCGATTTTATAGCTAAGAAGAACATTATGTAAACAACATTCATATTCTGAATGAGTATACATATCGCACTTTTGAGTCTCCTGATTTTCTTTCCTCTCAAAAAAACCATGAAGGGTGTGAAATCCAGAAAAACACCTCAGGCATCACTCCAAGTCCTTGGATGCTTTATTCGAATACTCAATACTAATTTTTGCAACAGCTACTGGGGCTTCGTATAGGTAAAAGGGCTTCAGGGCACTGATGGAGGTCATATTTTGGTGACAACTTCTTGTAAATGTTCCTAAGAGGCTACTGGCATTAGTCCAATACCTTGATTAAGAGACTTCTCATTTGGCTTCACAATGTTATGAGGGATAAATTAGTCACACAGAGAGGAGCAGACTAAGTTATGAACAATCTGGGTTCAGTTTGCCTCGTTTCTGAAGGCTTAAAACCTAACACAAATACTACTTGAAGTCTTGATCTCACCTGCAGAACTATGTATATTTTCCCCTTAAGGAAGAAATGGAAAGGCTTCAGCATTTTCCCAAAATAAGTTAATGAAAACTTTGATCATGATTAAATTCACTGTGGGAGATCGATATAAATTGCTACAGATTTCATTGCTCAAGGTGCCAGGTACGCATTTCATGTACGGAAGTTGTTAGATATTGCAAGTGGTCAGACCCACTAAAAATCTGTTTTGCATATGACACCCCACTACAAAAAAACAGTACACACCTTCAAACAAAAAACCTTCATATACCCACTTTTCTCAGAGTAGGTTTGTTGATAAGTTCAGTTGAATTAATTTTAAAAACTAAGAAAAATGACAGAGGACAAGGTCTATATTTTCTCAGAACTTTACGGTAGTTTGTGTTTATGTTATTAAACTACAGTTTCTTCATAAAGCAGTTCCCCTCTCATCACGCACACATTGCTTGTTTTTCAGAAAGACTGAAGAAATGAAAAACAATTGACTGTTCTTGATAAATTCCGTAATAGCATGTTACAAGGACTTTGAAGTGCATTCAAGCCAGAAGATACCTGATACTTTGAATCTGCCAACCCTGAGAATGTCTCTTTAATTTTTAGCCACAGACATTTTAGCACAATGGATAATACCAGACTGAAGTCTGGTTTAAGTAATCTGAAAAATTAGCTTTGTAGAGAGCAACTTTAGGCCATTTATAATCACAAAAAAACAAAGACATCAGCAACTTCCCCAAAGACTTTGTAGATACTGGATGCTTGCACCATGTTGTTCATTTTAATCATCACATTTCAAGTCGCAAACCCTCTATCAGCTTTTTGGGAAGCCCTGCCTACAGCCTGCCACCTGTCCCATGTCAGCAGAAGGAGCTGCGATGACTACAGTGTTAGGGACGCGCTGTCGGTCATTGGGAAACAGGGATGTCCTGGAGCATCCAAAGCATGCGAAGCTGGAGCTTTTTGATTAGAGGTTTTGTCCCTGGAGATGAAATTTACTATTTAAATCTGACAAAGTTCTTAATAAGAAGGTTTAATTGCATCATTTGGAAAGACATTTATGAAGAAAGAAGAGTCTTTATAAAGGCTTAGCTCAAAGATGTCCAGTTCCAGTGCTTTGGGTAGCTACAGTTTCATAATATATAAATGGCATTGAAAATGACACATGAATGTCTTCTGCCTTTCTCTCTTCCCTTGTCTTTTGTTTGATAATTAAGTCTAGGGACAGGAAGTGTGTGCTCCAGGCTTTATGCCCGTTAAGTTCTGCTCAACTCCTGGCAGATCCCTCGCCGATCTCCCGGCTGCCCTTTGCTGCCTTTGATAGGACTCAGGCACCCAGCTGTGGCAGCAGCTGGAAGGTGGGCAGGACAGCTATAAGGGATGGGTTTGGCAAGACCTGGGGGGAATAAAGCAAATCTCTCTGGCTACTGCTGCTCTGATGACCTGTGCAGGTATTCTAGCTCTCCTAGGTGCCGCAGCACCACCGGGAAGAGCAGGTCACAGTTACAGCACTCTCTTTTACTCCTGCAAACCCTGCTGCTATCACAAACCCATCAAGTTCAGACACCCGCCACACACACCTTTCCTACCACCCCAACCCACACACTTACCCCAGAGCCCTAGGCACCCCCTCTGACATACTCAGAACTGCCAAAGTTTGTGCTTTTCTGTGTCTTTCCTTAGCACTGTTTGTGGAAGGGCAGATTAACCATAAACTGAAATTAATTGGCATGTAAAATTATTTGAAAAATGCAAATTAGTCCATTAAATCACTTAAGATGTCATGCATAGTGCAGCACAAAATTTGGCAGGGAGAAGGGGTGATTATCACAGGTAGGCAGGCCAGCAGATGGCTGAGTGCTTGGGAGCACTGGCTGTGAGGAAAGGATGTTGTTCGTAGCTCCTGGACTGCCTCTTTCCATGTTAATAAACAACGGCTAGCACAGTAATGGAAACGCCTATCAGCTCTTTTTGCTGTACTGTGGAGCCCAGTCACATAACACTGATATTTGCATAGCCACAATGCTACCACATGCTTTTCTCTGCAGGGTCAATTTAAACCTTAATGTTCCCGAAGCTGGTAAACAGAAGCTGGTAAAGTGAGCAGTGTTTTTAGTGGGAGTGTAAAAGATGCCTACTTGGCTCCCACATTTAAGTTTCTATGGAGTGTTTTCATAAATGGTAGGTTTAGTTGGATATGGTGAAAACAATTTCTCTACAGATGCAATTGTTCCTGTATATTGCACAGTAGTTCAGGTGGACTGTGAGACGTGGTTATAGCGCACCAGTCTTTTTGTTCATATTGCTTGCTGCTCCTTGGTGACTCAAGGAATTAGGAAACATTTTAATTGCAATGAACATCATTGTTCCTAAGGGGCTGGATGGTGCCTTTGTGGGAATTTGCACAGTGTTTGGTTAGAGAGCTGTGCAGTTCCTACAGTGCAGGAAAAGGAACCATAAACTATAACCAGATGGGATCAACCTCAGAAAAGAAATTGGGGCATCAAGCAGGTGGCAGATGGAAACGGCCTGTGTAACAAAGTCCAGATGGTCAGAGTTGCAAATACGCTGTGCTGGGAAGACTGAACCTTCATTCCAGGACCCCTGGCATCTGTATTTCTTCTTATAGTCAGCCTGAATTCAGCCTGGGTTCAGGCTGCTCATAAAACTGGTCCTCTTCCATCTCACCAGGAGGATGGGGAGATTTTCAAAGGAGAACAATGAGTCCTTGTGAGTGCTTGAGAGGGTGATCTCAAAAATGGAGGTGAGAAAGACTTCTCGAGAGGAGAACTAGGGAGGAAGGCTGCTGCAGTGCTGGCCCTCATTAACGCCCTTCCTGCTAGGAGTGCAGACAGGCAGCAGTCTCAGGCCTGAAGGTGTCCTGTGGGTCAGATCACACTGAGAGCAGGGACAAGCAGTTGCCCCTGAAGGAAAAAAAGTATTGTTTAGAGGTGGGACAATAAGGTGTAAAGAGCCCAATATGAGACTTTTGTCTGAAAGGGACAGTACTTGCATTTGCTCTGATTAATAAAGCACACATCTCACACGCTAGACATCCAGGGTGAAGTTTACCACAATACTTGGGGTAACCTTCCCGAGAATAGGTGCAACGTACAGTATCTTCAGGCATCTTTATCCATTGATATCTGTGTTGATACTCAAAACCTGACTGGACACGGTCCTGAGTAACCTGCTCGTGGTGACCCTGGTTTAGCAGGGGGTTTGGACTAGATGATATCTAGAGAGTCCTTCCAACCTCAAGCTTTCTAATTCTTAGTTTAGAAGCAGACATAAGGTATAGTGACAAAACACCACTTGCAAATTGTAAAAGGTTTAGAAAAAGCTTTGAAAAACTGAATAGATAAACAGAATAGAAAAACAAAAGTGCCAGGTGGTCAACATGATATTCCCACAGACTGGGTTTATGGCATCATGTATTTGAAATCAGACTTCTGCATATCTGCCTACTGAAAGTACCGTTTCTGTTACGAAGAGCTCTACAAAAAGACAAATTACTTTCTATGGCACTGAGCACATGAGCTTCAAGTTCATTTCTAAAATTGGAATCTTGGATCGAAGTGAATATAAACCTCATGATTTCATCTCTTTCTCAGTCTGAACAGGAGAATATCATCTAACATATTATCACATGAAAACTTTGAGAAGGCAGAATTATACTAATCAGTATCTCTTTAAACAAAAAGGTATTTTCTGAAGAGTAGCAGCTTATGGAGCTAGCAGAAGATATGTCAATATAAAATTAATTTTCAGTATTATTTATACCTATACTTAGGATTTATCCTTTCACTGTTGAACATGCAATTAATGTTGCTCTTTCTCCCACTATCTTGCTGCGTGACATTCACCATTTAACAACTTCACTGAGGTGAAAGCAACCTAAGAGACCCTGCTCATATTTCAATTCAGTTTATGCATTGTTGTACAATTATTTTTTTTGCTGATATCTAATTTAGAAGTTTGTCTAGCTTCATAGGCCTTCTGTAAGTGTGCTTAGTTGTAATTATCAGTACAAACAAAAAGTGACGTCGGAGTCCTGCTTTTTTTTGTAGTAATCCGTTCATAACAAATATGTAAGTGGCATTACAGGAGAAAAAGTTTGGTTTGATCACTGATGGTCTCTAAGGTTTTCGCATTAAGTTAATCTTAGAAATCTTTTAACAACCTATCTACAAGCTATAGACTAATATTCTCTAGCTCTTTTTTAAAGGCTTCCTACAGACCTATCAGAGGACGTTTTTTCAGATAATTAGAATTTTCTTTCCCTGTGACAATTTCTACTGAAACCTCAAAAAAAAATACAGATAAGCAGTAAATAAAAATGAAAAAGACACAAATCTGAGGTAGCTCTCAGATCTTATGGCATAACAAATTTCTTTCTTACACATGACAACATTAATTATCATGACTGCTTAACCCTCTGACTCAATTAAGGCTTTCAAAGTGCTTTTAAATTATTGAATGAAAGGCAGCGAGGAGCAACGAATGGTTGAATATGACTTTATACTGCAAAAGTAACAGTAATTTAAACTGCAACCAACAAGTGTATGTTTAAAAAGAATATTTTACTGGGCAAGGTCTTGCCAAATAAGGAGGCAACCCCCAGCCCTACAAATCATTGATTTTTCTCTCATTTTGAACACTAATTGTCCCTATTGCTCAGAATGACATATACAGTCATTGCTGTCAGGCAGTGATGAAGTTTTTGTTCAACATATTCCCTGACATGAGAAAGCCAACGCAACAGCATTTGTCAAAGGAAAATGAGATGCTACTTGATCCTTCAAGGCATAATATGACCTCTTCCTTACCCATAGCAAGTGAACAAATGAAGTTTCTAAGGAAACTGGAGGAGGGCTGGTGCTGGTGAGGTCTAATGTATACACAGTTCTTAAAACCAGCAGTTCTACTCCAGGTATGATGGCAATTAATGTTACTTTACGATTAAGGTTGGGAAATTCAGATCATTGGGTGCTCTGTTTCTGAATTCTGTAAGACCTCTGACAATAAGAAGGCTTGTGCATATCTAGGACATTAAATCATATTCTCTTTTAACATGTGATTTCCCTCATTGCTTGATTTTCCATTGTCCTTTCAGACAGGAGCAGCGTTTGTGACCAGTAACCAATACCTGCTGTTAATTGCTCTTGTAGGATTGGAGACAACATGTAATTAAGATTAGGACTGTAGCCTAAGGCCTTATGTTCTCTTTTATTACCAATATTGATGCATTGTCTGTAACTAAGCTTAGGTCTATGAGTTACAGTTAAGAAATGTAAAGTCTGAAAATCCTGTTTTATTCTTGGATTGTTCCCAGCCTACAGAGTAAGGAGAAGTGCTCATTCTGAGAAAGATTTTTATTGTGTTTTCATTTTAGTGATCCTCTGGCTATGATAGGGTAAGGATTATGGTTGGGAATATAGTTAATATGGGAAAAATCTAAATACACAAAAGCCTAATTTATTTCAGGATTCTTTGAAGTTTCCAGAGACAAATAGAAAAATACTCACAGTTATTGCTACTGTCTTCTAGCAGAAGATTTTTACCTAAGGATAAAAGTTAGAGTTAGGATTGTGGTTACATTTCATCAATTTAAGAATCCCATAAGGGTCCAAAAATCAGAAAAAGAACAAATTGGGAATGGGCATTATATTCTGTTTTACAATAGGCTTTGATACCCCGAGAGTAATAACCTTAGTGCCAAGGATGCAATTAAGATTAGCGATTGTAAAATAGAAAACATCAACCACCCAATTTACTGAATGGTTCTGCACATCCTGAAAAGATAGAAAGAAAATAGGTGCAAGATTCAGGCCAAGCCCTTAATCATACACATTTACATGGAGTAGCTTATGTTCAGAGCTAGAGTCAGGGTTCAGGCTTTGGAGCATGTAACATAAAAGCTGTACTTGTTGCTGCATTAGTTAAAGCCTTTGGCATTGGAAAGAAAGCTCATAGACACCATTAATATTTTTATATTACTGTATTATTTGATTTGCTAGCCATCTTGGCTGACTACTAAATAAAAGATGACAAGAGAGTGAACTCAAGAATTCATCCCTGAATCATCCCTTTGGCTTATCAGCAGCTTGTTAACTTTTTCCTCACGTGCTCCAAATAACACTGTTAAAAACAAATTTCATGTGTGATGCTAGAGATAGTTTACTCCACGGGCAATTTCCAAACGGACAGGATGGGCAGGACTGCAGAGGACAGCAAGTCTGCCTCTTTCTGCCCTACAGAGTCCTCCAAAACCCTCTCCTTAGCCTTTGCATCCACTCCTGCTTTCATTCCTGAGCACACAACACATGGCTTGCATTGCTGTAACAAAAAAACCAAAAAACCCCAAAACTCTAAACATTTCTACTGCTACCCCAGAGAGTAACAGTTCTTGAAGGGAATGCACATAGCTACAGGTAAGATAATACTGATGAAACCTTGCCACTAAAATTAGGTCTGCTGCTTTACATCTCATCTGAGTCATTGGAACCACATTTTGAAGGAAGAATCTTGGGGAAAGTTCCCGAACAGTCTGTCAAATTAATATGATATGATAGCTTAAAGTAATTTAATCAAAAGCATACCCTTAGAACAAGGATATGACTGCTTAAATTACTCTGTTGGTTTAGTAGCCTAGAGGACCTCAGAAATCCCCAAAACTCAATTTCAGCAAAATCCCTCCTTGCCCCAACAAGTTTATCTTGAGATGTTGTGAAGGGCTGAGACAGAAAGGAGAGCTCTGTACTGAAAAAATGTAAAGGGAAAAAGAATAAAACCTGGACTCATCCCTCCAATGCTTAATATAGATGGAAGACCCTGAGGTTACTTAGAAAAAGGCTAACCCCCAAAAGTGACCTTCAGAGTGCCCTAAATGCTTTCACCTGAGGAAATAAAATCCTGGCATTTCCCATACTAAGGTCATTTAAAAAATAGAGAAATTCTGATGGATGCCTGAGGTATTTTTCAGTGTGTGATCCCCTTTCTGCTTCTCAGAGCTGAATGTGATATTGAAATCAGGGAGGTTCAGCTGAGCAAAGCTACCCCAGGAGCACTAGCTACAAAGACAACACAATTTATAAATGCATTGTACCTGTTATTGAAATCCTCCATGAAATCTGCCCTCAAATGCTGTTTCATCTGACTGCAAATTGTCTTCATTGTGCTATACATGAAAATTGAGCGGAGTTGTTCTTAGTCTTTTTTTCATTTTTTTGAAGAAAAATGAGCCAGGAGCATCTTCCAGACAGACACCCATTTCAGCACTCCGTTCCCCTTTCTAATGGTGAAAAATCTCTTTCTGAGCCACAAGTACAGGCTCTATATCTAGTACCATACACCAAGACACCCTACAGTGGGAGAAACCTCTAATTTTGCTATGATGCCAGACAGCATCTCTAACACAATTTAGCAGTTGCTCAGAGGTTTGATAAAGGGAATGCATTTTTTAATCTCTTGGAAGTTAGTCTCAAAATGCTACATTTGCGTAGGGACGAAAATTCATTATCATCGGATGACTGTAGGCTGTTGGTACCATATGTGACAAAGGTTGGTTTTAATCAGTTTGTCACACTGAATCTTCTACTATGGTTAAGACAGCAGCAAAAATAACAAGGGCCAAAGAATTATTGAGGATGAAGTACCTACATGCCTACAACCCAGGCTGTTGCTCTTTGGTATCAAAGTTGAGCTTCTTTGATGGAGCAAAAGGACAGCTCTTTCATTGTCATGTCCCGTGGGACAGAGAGTATTATGATGGCATAAGGCATTAATTTTACCTCTTTGTGTGTGGATATCACAATGCATTTGCAGATGTCCATATTCACAAGTATCAATAGTTATCCTAGTTTTGTGAATATGCTACCAGAGCTGTACCCTGTAAGCCTTCATTGCCCATATATGTGGCTAGATGGCTACCTAGCTTTGTGGATAAGCAGGATGGAAAAAAATCTGTGTGCCTGTAGTCTATACTGAACAAGTAAAATAAGCACCTCTCTATGGTTTAGTAAGAGGCTGAGCAGACAGTTTTGTACTCATCTGAAACCTTCAGAAATGCTGAGCAAGATGTCTAGCTCTCTAGACTGTTTTACGCATTATGAAAACAGCAAAACACCCACCTGCTTGCAGCTGTCTGCGTTTCAGTGTGGCAAGTTCACTTCTGTTGCAGAATCGATAAAGGCTTCAAGCGCCTAGCTCAGGACTTTTGAGATACACTGAAAAGATTAAATAAGCAAAGCATATTTTTACTCCTTTTGTCTAAACCAAGGAGATATTTTACAGCTTTCAGTACTGCAGCAGCGTTAACGCCCACATACAGGGGCTTTAGTCACTCAACAGAGGATTCTCTGGGGAAAGACTTCCATTGCCCTTGTGGGCTGCTCCCATTTCACTCTGCGTCGCGGAGGAGGTACGTACCTGTGGGGTTTATCCTCAGTGTGCCATTTACTTGGGGCAATAGCTTCCTGGCACAGAGAGCAATTCTGAACAGCGCTACAGCAATTCTGAAACAGCTGGCAAATGCCGTAAGAACTCAGTGTTCATGCATTTTCATATGCAGACACGACAGAGTTCACTGCATATATCCATATTTACCTAGGGAGGTACTTAGGGCCTTCTTTTCCTCTGCTCTGCTTGCACCGCTTTTTCCTGCTTTTTCTCTTGCATTCTCTGCTGTTGCCTTCCTCCCCTTTTCCATCTCCTCTTCCCACCCTTCTCCCTGCTGCCCCCACCACACTCTGCATTGTGAATGTCTCTGACTTAAGTCATTGTTGCAAATAACCCTAATTCATAAATTAAATTCTGCATTGACTGCTCTGAGAACTAAGTCAGTTCTCAAACTTTGTGTATAATTTCCAACTTTGCTGTAATTAAATGTAATCATATTGTAAATGTTATTTCCACCATGTTACTTATTTAACATTTTTCCTTCCACCTGAAACTGTTAAGAGGCAGAATACATACAACTTTAATACAATTTATTCAAAAGCTAGCTTAATCTGACCTATTCCTCTCATGAAAACCTTCAGTTTTCAGGCAAATTAATTATTAGCTATGAAGTTTTCTCTTAAATATTTTCCTTAACAATACTAGATAGCTCTCTTGAAGCTCTTCCATCTCCATTCTCACTCATCGTAGTTCAACTTTCTACTCTACCTACAAATTACTTTTTCTGTTACTGATACTTCCTAGTATGAGACGAAAGAAAGCCACAGAAGGAACACTGACCTAA
>VXBH01005346.1:230331-312184 GCA_013400035.1 Rynchops niger | reverse complement strand
CGTCAATCTTTTTTTTTTTTTTACTGCAGTCAGGTGTAACCGGAATCTCATGGGATTGAAAGAGACCATAATCAAAAGTGGTCTACAAGGGACTTAAAAGCACAACACAATTAAACTGAGTTTTGGGAATATCTGGGATGTTTCAAAAATTGTTCTTCAATGTTTACTTGCATGCAGCAAAGGAAAAAAAAACCAAACTGCAAATCCAAACCTCAGCTCTTTCCTTGCTATGAGCCTGTCTTACCATTCTATGGTGTCTGCTTGCAGGACATTGTCTTCTGTCCTTGTTCAACCCCTCTTCTCCATGCTACAACAGACCATTGGTTTTGAACGTTATTTGGCAAAGCAAGAAGAGTTTACGCGTATTTTTATAGTAGTTAAAAGAAACAAAAGAAAATCCCTCTGTGAGTTGTACATTAAATCAAGGAGATAACCCAGAAGTTTCTAACTTATTCCTTTATTAAGGAAGAATAGTATTTTATCATATGGGACACTGAGGTCTGAAGTAATTAATCATATTTATTTCAAATCAAAAGGAAAATATTTCCATAATCATAGAGCAAGAAATAATTTGCAATTATAATGATTATAGAAGAAATATATGTAAAATTATACACAAGTTTTCAGCAGTGCATAAACCCAGTAGGCTGGGAATTTACTAGCACTATGGGAGATACTCATTAAAACTTTCATGATATGAAATATATATATGATATACCATAATTACTTTGAGAAGAACAGTATCTCATTACAGATAATTAGTCCCATTTCAAGTAGCTTCCGGCTATTGAAACTAGCAAGGAGAACTCTGTGAGTGCTGGTTGTAACCTGTTGGTGCACCGGTTTCATGTCTACCTGTGAGGAGCTCTATGGCACAAATGACCTTATGGCCTTGAGTACTCATTACAAATGGAAACTGATGGCAGGGGGTTTGGTGAGCGTCACTCACATATACCAGTTTCCAGCACACGCGTTGGTGATATGCAAACATCTCAGCAACCTGAACAGTTGGATTTTTTAAGTTTATATTTCTGAAAACAGTGTTGAATTCTCTGTATGTATTTTGTTCAACTAATTGTGTTCATGGGGAAAATTAGTCTCCAAAAGCTGTTTTCCATCCATCTTCCATTAATAAGTGTTGTGGTTTAAACCCAGACGGCAACTAAGCACCACTGAGCTACTCACTCCCCACTGGTAGCATGGGAGAGAGAATCGCAAGAGCAAAAGTGAGAAAACACGTGGGTTGAGATAAAGACAGTTTAATAGGTAGAGCAAAAGCCGCGCAGACAAATAAAGAAAAACAAGGATTTCATTCACTCCTTCCCACCTGCAGCCATCTCCAGAAGAGCTGGGCTTCATCAAGTGTAAGTTACTTGGGAAGACAAATGCCATCACTCCGAATGTCCCCCCACTTCCTTCTTCTTCCCCCAGCTTTATATGTTCAGCATAACATCATTTGTTGTGGGATATCCCTTTGGTCAGTTGGGGTCAGCTGCCCCAGCTGTGTCCCCTCCCAACTTCTTGTGCACCCCCAGCATACTTGCTGGTGGGGTGGTGTGAGGAGCAGAAAAGTCCTTGATTATGTGTAAGTACTGCTCAGCAGTAACGAAAACATCCCTGCATTATCAACACTGTTTCTAGCACAAATCCAAAACATAGTCTCATGCTAGCTAATATGAAGAAAATTAACTCTATCCCGGCCAAAAGCAGCACAGTGAGCTAGTCTGGAAGTGCATTATTGGGTTTCATGCCATTCAGTCATTCTAAGACATGTTCCACTAGCATACGGATTCTAAAAGTTTGGGCCTTAATGCTTAATTACATCACAGCCATGGGACAGTGTCTGCAGTAACTGGATAGAGTTGTTGGTAAAAATCTTGACTCAGCAATGCAAGGTTAATAGGTAGGACTATAAAAGAAATGAGTCTGATAAAGAGCTATCGTAGTTAAAATGCGTACTTTTTAAAGTGTCAGTTCAACAAGGTGGGCTGCAATCACTTCTCTTGCCTTATTTGTAGAAAGGAAAACATTCAAGAGCGCCTTTGAGTTGAGTATGAGGCTACCTGGATCCTGCCTCAAACTCATTTGACCAGAAGAATAAAACATAAACACACTGTGCCAAATTTAACAATCCGTGATTCTGTTACTCGAGAGAATCAGGTAATGTACTGACAAATGCACACTTGCTGTGACCTTTGGGAGCCTGACATCCCCAGCCACCAGCGTGGGCTAGAAGGGCTGCTGCCTACAAGAGCTCTTTCCAGAGACCAGGTTCTGTGGGACTCGTTACAGCCTGTATAAAGAAAACATTTAGACTACATGTATGGCTACAGTACAGAGGGCTATTCCCTTACGAGTCTTGATTTTTCTATGCTTATACAGTATGTGGAAATCCTCAGAGAAAAATTGTAAGAAGCAACACAAGATAATCCTTGTAAGCTTTGACAGGGCCCAGGGGAGTTGCATTGCCCTGGTTTCTGTTAGAGCCCAACAGATTCAGCTCACACATCAGAATATTCTGCTTACTCCCATTTAGTTCTTCGTTGTATTATAACAACATAACACTTTGAATATTTCAGCTGTTTTCTCTTAGTGTACACCTAGACACATTTCATCAGACTTAAATTCAATGTTTAGTTTGCCATCTCTTAAAGGAACGCTTGCTGTACCTTTTAACACATTTGCTACACTTACCTCAGTGACATGTCTAAGAAAGTCATCAATTTGCAGAGAGGTGTCAGATTTATCAATGCAGAAGTGACTGGATTCAAGGACTCTTGTCTTTCATAAAATTATATTAAGAGTATGGAATAAATCACCTAGTAGAGCAGCTGTCTTATACTGAGCTAAGGGAGGCTAAATAGGGTGTTGGTAGGTAGTGATAAATTGGGACTTGGCTTTGTGCTAGTATTCCCTACAGGGGAAAAAAAAAAAAAAAAACAAAACATGAGGAAGGTGAATCATTGAAACTTGTGAGTCTTATTGAACTCATTCACTAATCCTGGCTGCCCACTTACCTGTAGTGAGAAACGTAATCTCTGGGGGACGGGAGCTGATCATAGTGCATTACTATATATTCACTGGCTGTAGACAGAGAAGCAGAAGTAATATGATTACCCCAAAATGTGCTAAAAGTGCTTCTGCAACAGGATAATCAATAAGCATAGTTTAATTCTACTTTCCATCTGGTTTTACTTGCCGTCCAATTCAGGCCATGTTTCCTGAGAAAAAAACATGGTTTCCCTAGCAGATCTATTAGAATGGGACAACATTAGGAGCCACTTCTTCCTCTACAGGTTACCAAAACCTGGTCATTTCTTTGGAGCCACAGGCCCTATCCTTACCACCCCTCCAGAGGATAGGAAAATACATACAGAAAACCATAAAAGCACAATATCACCTGAAACCTGGTGTGTTTTAGAGAATTCTACAAAATGAATGTATTTGACAAACACATCCAAAATCAACAAGTTTAACAAAAAAGCAAACTAAAAACCAGCAGGAAGCAAACAAACCATGAAGGAAAGAGAGGCCCACCTTCATTTCTCTTTATGAAGTACAAACAACTCAAGTTGTTTGTGATTGCACACAGGAGAGCATTTTGGTTTGTTTTCCCACTACAGTTAAAATTATCAAATTGTAAATATGTCAAAAGTACTACTAAACAAAAGGAAATCAACATATTATATCTAATAGTCTAGTCTGTGTGCTTAATATTTCTTCAGAACAACTATATCACAGTGATACTGGCAAAGGAGGTATATCTTTGTAGGGAGACTAAAATTATTGTTTCTCAAGGTAACCTTGGGTGATCCCATTGTAGTCCAAAGAGAAACCTTCACTCTTCAGGATTAATCAATGACTTCAGAGAAAAAACACAGTCTTTGGCAAGGGGGGAAAAAGAAGCTGTACACAGAAGAGGAGAATCAAATCAGATGAAGAGAAAAATCACCTTTAATTTATCCTTTAATTTGACTGCAGAATTCTGACAGGAGGTTACTGAGAGCTGCCAAGAACATAGTTCACAGAGGTGGTGAAAATACTTTCCTATCTTCTAACCTAAGCTGGTTGAAATAGCTTAAAAAATTAAAAAAAAAAAAAAAAAAAACAAACAAACAGCAAAACAAAACACCTCCATTAAGATAAATTCAGGCAGAAAGGAACAATTTTTTTGCTTTGCTAGCAAAATACTTGTGAATGGTTGAGCTGAAATGACACATTCCCATGGAAAATTTCAGGGTTGTAACAACTAGAGTTTCTGCCCAAAAAACTCCAAAGAAGCGGCAATGCTTGGGCTTTGGCCCTAAAGCATATGGAGTACCATTGTAACAATTTTATAGTATGGATGATTGAATTACAGCCTCTAGGAAACTTCCTTTTTCAGTTGCTGGTATAGATATAGCCAAAATGTCCAAGGGTTGTTCACATCTAAGCTCAATGTTCTGGAAGGGCAGGCTATGCCTATTACAAGGCTGACTTGCTGTGCTAGGATATTATAGTGAACTAATTAATTTGATTTAATCACATCTCTGTTTCTCTTCGTAAACAGTATCAGTGAACTACTAAATCCATATAATCCCACTCATGACAAAAAATTTTACTTGCTCAAAATTGAAGTCTCCCTCCCTTTCAGAGATACTTATGTAGTTTTAAAAAGTCATGTTTTTTTTCTCAATCCTCTTTTAAGTAATGAGATGAGACTTGCTCTGGATGGTTTTTCTGGCATAAAGACTCCGACATTCTAATTTCCTGAAACTTTAAAATATTGCATTCTAACATTCATCTGAATCTCTGTTGAGTTTCATCCCATTCATTTTAGGTGGGCACCTTTTGAATCACTTGACTTGTTCTTCCTATTACACAGTGTTTATACTCTTCAAACACTTAGTCTTACTACTTCCTAGTAACCAACTTCTTGGTGTATGATTATATAAAAGTCTCCTATCACGCCACTATAAAATAATTATTTTGTTGCTCCTCTCCAAAATTGAAATTCCTCCAACTTTTTCAATTTTCTGGTGTTAATTTAATTAATATTGTTATTTAGGTGGGGACTAGACTTAAACTTGTGAAAGAAAAAAGTAATTTTCATGGGCAATGAAAAAATATTTCTGGGAATTCTGGCCAAAGCCATCAATTTCTCCTTCGCCACAGTTCTAATACACTATTTGACACCTCTCCTGGATCACCAAATACGTCAAATATTTCCATTCTGCTGAATTTTGAATTTTTTCATAGTGACTTCACGACAAGTATTCAGCAGAGGTATTTTTCTAATTTTGTCACACTTCTGTCACACAAAAAGTGTTACTTCTTGCCACGCTAAGATCAGTAACGTAGAGAGTTACCACATGTTCCTTGGAAAATGTTGGTTTACAGTAAGGCAATGCATACATTGGCAACATATACACTGATATCATATAATTGTGGTTTGGATGAAGTTTAGTAAAATATTTTTTTCTTATCTAGGTTTATGTTTTCCTCCATTCTATTTCACAAAATTGTTATACAAGATTTAAAGTAAAGACACAGCCATCTGTAAGAGGGAGAAAAAAGGTAATGATACCCTTTCAGAACACCTTTTATTTTTCGCCTTCTTCTGTATATGTGTGGGTCTTAGTGACAAGTTCCTTTTTCATTCCTGACTATCCCACAAGAAGGAACAGCTCTGAGAACAGCAAAGCAATTCTGCAGTTCCCTCCACATTTCATCTGACCTCTAGAAATAGCAGGCTATTTCTATCAAATATTGCAATTCAGCCTTCCTTACTTTTAGTGCACAGCAGCCAAAACAGCATCAGTCAATGAGAAGATCCAGCCATCTCATCATGTCTATGAAATGGAAGAGACTAGACTGACTAGTGGAATTAGACAAAAAAACTGGTGTGAAGGACAGAGACAATAAACAACAACAGCTTATACCATTTCCCCTTATTGCAACTCCCCCACCCCCTCAAAGTTTCTCAGGGTGTTTTGAAGACGCAATTAAGGGGTAGTCAGCAACCCAGCTGCAACATATCAAGTGGGGAGTGAGAAGACGGAAGAGCTATCAGGTATGTAAACAGTGTTTTTATATGTCTTGAGATGTAAATATCATTTATAAAACTTGCTGTCCAGAAGTTCAAAACCTAGCAAAGGACAGTAATGAACATCTTCAACACCAAAGCACTAAATTAAATATGACATTAATGGGAACCATTTAATGCAGTTCAGCTCTGCTTTGATGGCCATTTTAATTAGATTGCTGCTGTGCCGAACTGAAAAGCTGCTAACAGCATCAGAAAACCATGGCTTGCAATACAGAACCTCGTAGAGATGTTGCTGGACCCCAATTTGCATGTATAATTAATGAGATGCAGCTTTCTCTGGGCACCTCTTACAGGAGTGTAATTTGATTCAGGTGTCAGGCAAACACATGGGTATTCACTGGCAACTCTCTGGACTATGATCTGGGTACAAGGGCCTTTTCCTCTGGTGGGCTCAAGCGGTGGGATGCTGCGACTGCTGTGACAATCTCTCCCTGATTACGGGGCTAATAGGTAACTGGTCTGTTGATTTAAAAGTCAGATGTTTGTCACTCCATGTGTGGACAAGGTTAGATGAATTTTAATGGTAAGAAAGGGGAGAGTTACAAATACCTCTCAAAAGCAATCAAAATTCCAGCAGAACTAAAGCCTTCCACAAAAAATAGTGCCCCACCCAATTTGTTTGATCTCGTGTGCAGCATGCCATTCCTTCTCTAGCTTTCTAGAGAAGTAAGGAAGTTAAAGTCCAGCCTCCTTTGAACTCGAAAGGAAAAAATGACGGAGAGTAACTCTTCTATGACTGCGTTACATGGATACTTTTGAATGGCTTTGAAACAGTATGAAAAAAAAAAAAAACCACTAAAAGGCTTAATACCTCAAAAGGGAAACAGCACTATAAATCCTTCATTTCAAATATATTTCTAGTCACTAACCCTTTAGAAATGCATACACATATTGCAATTTACCACACTATTGGACTGGCAAAAAGTTTTGAAGTCATTCTGGCTCCAAAAGTTGAGGCATTAAACAAGCGGAATTTGCTATAATATCCTCTGTTATCCAGAAAGTTCTGGTATTGGCGGTCCACAGGCAGTGGCTTTTACCGTAAAGCCCCTCTACCGCAACAAGCATGGTTTAAGGAACTCCATCTTCTTCCATATACACATAGGAAAGCAAAGACCAGCTCAGTAATAAATAAGAATAAGACTGAAAATAAAATGAGTCATTACAGAGGGTCATTTATTGCTCCAGTGCTGTACCTTGTACTTGTCATCCAGCCTCAGGAAGGGCTCAGTAGGAATTACGAGCAAAGACTTTTGGAGAATAAAGCCGGCCGTGCCACAGAAGTATTAAAAAAATATCCTGAATGCTCTTTCATTAAAAAGGACAATGGAAATGCAGTACAAGCCATTTATTCAAATGAGAATCAAGTCCATTTAAAATGCAGTATAAATAGCTAGAGCTTCAAACTTCCCTTCAGTATTGTCTTATGGAAGATACTGGATAAAATTTACAAAATAATTAGCAACATAGAGCAGTTGGTCTGGAAAATTCTGTTAAAGCTGTCTCGTAAAACAAAAACAAAGGAAAGAGTCATGAAATTGAAAACCTGTAAATGAGAGACAATGCAAAGAAGTTCTTGACTTGCTTTTTAAATACAATTAAGTTTTTAATATAAGTGCTTAAGTAAGTTGTGGAACTCCTTGTCATAAGATACAAAGAGCTATTTAGGATTCAGATACAAGAATTGGGCTTTTGTAGTTAACTAAGTCCCTTAAGTCTCATGAGATAAATCAGAATATCATGACATATGAAAGGAAAGAGGGAAAAACAGAATAACTACCCAATATGTATAATCAAATGTTGTCTGTATGACGTACTGCTCTGAGCTACTCGTTATTGCTCCTTGCCCCTCAGTAAGGTCCATGATCTGTAACAGTCTATTTCTTCTACAAACCTGCATTCAGTGGGTGTTTTTAGGTTGCTTAGTATTTAATTTCAGGCCAGGAGTGCATTTCAGTGACTAGTGACACTAGGACCCTCTCCACTTTTATGGAATGCACTTGACAGCGCTTGACTGTGGCTGTGCACCTGTCAGCCCGTGTTCCCCTATCATGTGAACAGACTTCAGATGATAGGAAACGACATGATGAGGGAGGATTTGCAGAGCAGATGGCAATGGGGCAGTGAGATGAACTGCTTGGGCACCCTATAGGCAGCAACTTAAACACACCCATACTGTATTAAAAAAAAAAAGTGAACTTTTGGACATATATTGGGGCAGGGACTCCAGCTTTTGCATATCCTACATCAAAGATCCTGTTTACAAACAGCAACAATGTCATCTTGCTAGCAACTTGCTAGGTACCACAAGTCTAGTTATTTTGTCTGTTGGCCCCTCCCATCTAGTCTTCTTTCTTCTTGTTCACCATTCATTGCCTTTTTTCTTGATCATTTGCACGTGCTTCTGCCAGAAGGCTCCCTGCTTCCTGATTTTCTTGCCTCTTTTCTACTCACTGTGCTTCTGCAGAGGATGCAGAGTTGAAGGAAATGTGCGATGTACACAGGTCTCTACAGTGCGACCCCCAGAAAGAAAGGGAAGGAAGTAGTTGTTCACTTCAAGAAGGGAGCAGTAATTATTGTGCTGTGAGTGCAACTGAAGTAAGGGCTTGAATTGACTTGTAATCTTTAAGATAAAAGAATTTGTGCACAGCAAATTATATTTTTCTGGGATAAAACTCTAGATCCTCCATTTATGTTTTTGCCTTATCTCTTCACCTTTCCAAATCCATTTGAGTTCTCCTGGCTTCAGGTCTGCCAGATAAGAAAACATCTACATGAAGTGCATTATAAACCCAACCAAATATCACCAGAACTATTGAAAGGAGTAAGATGTGTGTGATCATCAGACTAGCAGTTGAAATCACCATTCAATTAAAAGCTGTGAACACTTAGATCTACATTTTGACCTGTATGTCAGCCTGGAGGAGGGATTGCTAAAAGAGATGAACGAGCACGGGAGCATATCACATAAATCCTTACATTATTGCAATAAAATATTTTAGATTTTAAATAACCTATCAGCATTATTTAAAAAAAAAGGCAGAAGAAAATGCAAACATGAGGCTGCCATACTTCAGATTTCTTCAGTTCACAGCTTGGCTACCTAAATTAAAACTTTGTTATTATTTAATTTGCTTTCTTTGATTTAAATGACAGTCTTTGCATGTAAGAGGTAACTTATATCAGTGTATTAGGAGATTTTTGCTCCCCTTGCACCTCCTTTTTCCAAGAAGGATTTCCCTCTCTACGCTGTTTTAGCTGGAGAAGCTGTGTAACTTGGATTAACGCTATCAGCAACTGAAGGGACAGGTGGCAACAAGGCAAATGATGAGGCAAGTGCACTTTACCAATGCCAAAGAAAGTTGGATAGTGTTAATCCCAATAAGTAAAATGGCAGACCGTCTGGGGGACTGGAACAGAAGCGTTAATCCCAAAGAAAAGAATTTACCAACCTTATGTGAACATGCAGTTAGGAAACAAGGATAAATGTATTTTTCGTGTCTGGAGGAGAAAGGAGGCTGACAGTGTGAATAACTGGAAGAGGTTTTTGTGGCCTGAAGATGCAAAACAAGAATTTCAGAGGCAGCAGGCTGTAGAATAACACTAGTATGATCTGGGAGACCCCCTGCAAAAGCTCAGCAGTCATCCCTGTCAATGCCACTCATGTTTGCAGGCAGACACTTTGGTAAAGAGGACTGAAAATTCACCTACCTCAGAAGGTGACCTCCACCTCTCAGCTGCCTTTTCTGGCAAGAGCTGACATGTTGTAAACCACAGTCCAACAACGTTTCCTGAAGAAATACAGCAGTAGTTTGTGGGGTTTAGCACTTGTTCATTTAGTTTACTTGCATCAATTTGGGGGCATTTGCAATAAATGAGGAAAAGTACATTTGTCGTCTAGCATAGGTTACAATCATGTAACTACAAACTTCTGCCAGTAGATGAATACCTGTTGATCAATATATACATATTCTGTATATTTCAAGACATGTTTTAGTAATCTGTTTTGTCACATTGACATAATTAGAGGGTGCGATCAAAGCCCCGAGATAGAAATTGCCTATTTTCTGTAAATACTGCAAACCTATGCAAAATTCAAGACAATCATAGGCTTTCCAATTAATCATGGTGAATTATGAGCATTCCACATCTGGAGAATGCCCTTCAAGCTAAACTGTTACCTAACAATTTTATCCAACTGAACCTGTTTTATTCTGACCAGTGTTAGTATATTGGTAAATTTAATGTCCAAGATTGCAAGAAACAAAGAAATATAAACACAGATGTAAATCTGTGTGTGTGTGTGTGTGGCCCCAAATACACATATTTTTTCAAGTAACAACGTTGTCATATGAAGTTTAGTGATAAACAAGTATATCCTTTTAATGTGTGTTCAACACAAGTACCAAATGGAAGGTCATTTTTAAAAATCTTAAAACATTCCATTAGTGATGAGTACCTAGAAACTATTGCATATATAGGTATTGAGAGGTTTAGCAAAGGAGAAAGATTGATCAATGCCTGGCTTTGGCCACCCCACTGGCCTAGGAAGTGAGTGGTCCATTATGGCTGATGAAGCGCTCAGGGCATAAAACATCCTTCAGCTGGATGGCTTTCTCCTGCTTCTTCAGCTCTCCTTTATACTTCATACCAGTGGGCTCCTTTGAAGTTTCTTTTCCCTCACACTGCTGTCTTGTACAAAACCAGTAAGAGAGAAGACAAATCACTACATTGAGTCAACAGCAGCTCAGCAAGCAACCGACAAGTCCCAGCTTTGGCAAAGTGGGCAGCCCAGTGGCACCCCAAGGGTGTATGTCAGACCATGCTTTCTTTACTGTTTGCATTTGCTTACAAAAGCACATGAATGGGAAAAATTGGGCAGTGGTTGTCTCTACTCATGCGTGCAGTCAGTAGTAGGCAGAGGACAGCAGATTAAACAAAATGTGTGGCCTATGATCTCTACTCCCTGCCTCAGGATAAGGCTTACAGAAGGTTTTTGTTGATAGGATATATGTACACTGGGAAAAACTGTCCATTTCGGTAACATGTTTCCTGAGCACCTCAGAGAAGTCTACAGATATTGATTAGGCTTCATAATGCCCCTAACGTAGCTCAGATTTCTGTTCTTGTAGAACTGATGAGTAGCCTGAAGGGCAGAGAGAAGTTTTGCCCAAGGTCATAAAATGAGACACTGACAGGATTAGAAATAGGTCTCAGGAATCATGGTATGAGTCGCTTAAACACAGTGCCTCTCAAGAGCAAGAGTGCATATACTGCAATCATGGTTTACATCTCCCAAAGCTTTCCTATATGAAATATGTTATAACAACAGATAGAATACAGAAGAAAATGTGCAGTATAATACGGAGGCATTTTATGAGATTGTGAGAGGGTTTCCAGCCCAATTGTTTTTATTCCTTTTAAATAAGAGGGAAAGATCAGCCAAAAAAATAGAATGAAAAACAATCAAGCAATTCTGTTCCAGCTAATAAATGACAGTAAGAATTGTGAAAGGACATGTCACTTTCATCCGCCACAATTTTTCTTTTATTTGCCAAACATCATACGTAGGGAAACATGAATGATATGAGGATATCTATCTTCCTGTTGATGACAGAATTACCTTAGGCAATTTCCAGCTAAATTGCCAGAGCTGGTTGAAATATTTTCGATAAAGAAATTGAAAATGTTCGCAGAATATTTTTATACCTATATAGAGAATCAAAGTGGACGTAATGTTTTTTCCTTGTGCCTTATAACCTTTCCCCTTCCTCTCTTCCCTTTCTACTTGCAAGTCGGATGAGAGAAGATCCAAAGCGAGGAAAAAGAAAAAGAATATGATTTGGATAAAAAGGGGACACAACATCTCGAGCATTAAAACAAGCATTCAAAAAAACCAAAACCTCCAGGAATGAAATATTCCAGTAATGTATGTCTCAAAGTGAGGTTTTTCAGTTGCATTCATACCTAAACCTGGCAAAAAGTGTCTGGCTGTCCTAGTCTCAAGCTGAGAATGGGAATCAGTAATGTTACAAGTTTTCTTTTTCTTGCTACACTATGTTTTCAGAAAAATTATCATTTTAATAATACAATAGTACAATTAAAATTTTGGTATTACCCCCTTCATTATGATTATTGGGTGTTATTCCCCTCTTAAATTTAAATGTAGATTCTTGTCCTACAACGTACAAAATGTATATTAAAGCTTATGAATTGAGGGAAGTTCTACCAATATTTCCAATTTTTCGAAAACGATGAATGTGATTCACCACTCTATTAAACTGCTGTTACGGAGAGATGAATCAGGCCTAGCCTTTTAAATAAGACTCTGTTTCTGGAGACTGCAAACAACTTGTGCAGATCTGACTTTGAGTAAGTCCAGTAAGTGATTTCCATTAGTTTTAGGACAGCCCATCCTGCAGCCTCCTGTGGGGCTGGATGCTGCCTTTATGAGGGACTGAATCCCACTGGCATCACGTTGCAGGATCTCTCACCCAGCAGTCAGAGTCACTGCTCCACATCCCCCACTGCTCTCTACCTATGTTTGGGGTATTCCAAAAAAGCAGTGCTGTATTAGGCTCATGGCTTCTCAGGGATGGTGCAGGGGAGCAGGACTTAAAGGCTAGTGGGACACAGTGACACTTCTCCTCCTTTCTGCCTTTGTATATCCATGCCCCATGTCATTATTTGTGTTATTTTCTATTCAAGTTTGCACAAAAACACTGCAAAAAAACCCAATTGCCTATTTGTTTCAACACAACCGGGATAAGGAAATTCTTCCTCATTTTACCCAGGCCACTTGCAAAAAAAAAAATTGGTTTGCATTACTTATTTATTGTGTCCCTTGTGATAAAGTTGGGAGGACCACCAAGAGGACTAGAGACTGGAGCACATGATGAAGGATGAAAAACTGGGGTAGCTGGGTTTGCTTATCTTGGAGAAGAGAAGGCTAAGGGAGACCTTATTGCTATCCTCGGCTCCCTAAATGGAAGAATAGGGAAAGACAGACTCTTCCAGAAGTGCATAATGAAAAGACAAGCGGTGATAGTCACAAGTTGCAGAGAAATTTCAACTGGATGCAAGGAAAAAATTCGCAGTGAGGGCGGCTCAATGAGGGAACAGATTGCCCAGCAAATCTGAGTATCTCCATCCTTGGAGATTTTCAAAGCTCAACTGGGAATAACTCTGTGCAACCTGCTCTGACATTGAAGTTAGCCCCACTTCAACCAGGGGCTGGACAAGACGACCTCCAAAGAGTCCCTTCAACATAGATATGCAATAATTATTCTATAGTAATGAACCTGATCATCATTCTGAACCTGAAAATAAGTAAAGCTAAATTATCTTTTAAAGTCCTCTATGTTTTCCACTTATACCATGAATATAAATTCTTGCAAAGAGCACAGTAGTAGAAGTTATTTTATAAAGTGTTAACAGAGGCAATAAAAGTTTTATAGCTTCTGCATTTACTAAGCCCAAGCGTTACCTACATGGCTTTCAAAGTAGAGATTCACAAAGCAAAAACATTGCCACTTTGAAACTTCCCTTGACTACCATCACATTTTATTTCCAATCAACATAAGGAGCTTATCAAAACTTAGCAGTAAAACAGGTAATGAATCCCCATGCAAAGTATAATGCAAGCAGGGGTCAATTAGAAAAGGAAAAGGTGAACTTGCAAAGCTGCCCTTATGGAAATCTGCATCCCTGACTCTGTAAATGAGGGCTTCAGAAACACCACCTGCAGCTTTGGCTATCAGCTAACCTGTACACTGCGTTTTAATTATGACAAAAGCTGTAGTCAGAAAGGTTTTAGAAGGCAGTGCTCAGCAAGACTTTCTGAAGAAAGAATATGCTAGAACTGTGCAGGGTAGGAGGAAAATTGGGATTTGGATAACTGAGCAACCATCTGTCCCAGGCTGTTAATAAACAGACTCCGAGGGGCATCAACCACAGCTTTTATCTGAATGTTACTTCAAGTGCTCATAGGAGAGAATTTATTCTGCTCGAGGATTTCTATTGCCAATGCTAGTATCATTCCTATAGCCAGGAGGTGGCAGGAGATACAGGATATTGACAGGGAATAATTGGAATATGAGGAAACTCAGAAAAATGTAACATGAGCTGCAAATGGGTAATGGGAATGAGATAAGCCAAAATCTTTGGCAGTGAACTCTCGCAGAATTATTACTTCACATTATTCCTGATCTTAAAAAACTTCCAAATGACAGTACAAACTCTCCTTCCCTCGCGTGACATGCTCCTAGACTCTAAATGCATGAGAAAGTAAGATTTAGTAAGGAATTTTCTATCTCTAACTGGAGGATTCAGATACTTCCTCATTATACATTTAGCTCCTCTCTTGTACTAGCTAGGACATAAACAGAAATGGCAAGCCTAGCTCAGGATTTTATGTAAAATGAAATATAGGGTGGAATTTGTCGGGACTACTAACAGAAGAAATCCCAGAGACCTGCTCAGTCCCACTAGAAATACATAAACTTGGGTAGCCTTGAGGGTATACATAACCTTAAGTGACCTGCAGTCTGTGATGCTTCTCACTGACATTATCCTATATTGATGCAAATCCATAAACGTGGATCTGTGATGTGAATTCATCGGTGACGTTACTGCTGATTTATTGCTGCTTTATGAAAAGGAGGAGGTGCCCAGCTAGATTTAAATGTCTTCTAGGTGCTGCTCACTATTCCCTCTGCTGTAGGGCAAACAGGGTGGAAGTTCACAGCATCTATATCACCCTCAGAAGTCAGCAAAATTTGGGGGAATATATGAACTCACTTTGTTGTCCAAATGCTTGTTCTTCTGGGTTGAGGACAGTAAACCATGGCCAGTAACTCTACTCATACCCTCTTAGGTTGCTTAGGGCTTTCCACAGCCATTCTAGCTGTAGGCAAGTTTTGCAACACGGGGGTCATTTCAACGGGCTTTTTCTTTACCTGCAGCAGCCCACATATACTGGAATTAAATTGTGAGTCTTACCAGCAATTCTACTTACTCAGGTTTATTATCACTGTTAATTCTTGGCCTCGTTCCACACATAACACACCAATGACATCAGCTGTTGGCAAAAAAGTAGGACAATGACAGTTTGAGGAAGACCTCTGTCTCAAAGATATCACAATCTAAGCAAGTATGATTGATAATGAGTATTCTTATGCCCTATAAACTGTTCAATTGCATATATTTGCACGTAAATACATGATTGTGTAGACGTAGTGCTTGTTTGTTAAAATCACCCTCACTTAAAGTCCTAAATCCCTGTATAGACCCGCCTCTATGCAGCTTTATTCATTTCAGTTCCTCCAGGTGAGAAAATAAATAGGATTTTGCCAGGCTGATATATGTCACTTCTCAATCAGCTGCACGCAAGCAGTTGTCTGCTTTTTTACAGGAGATAAAGGACTTTGGACTTGTCTTAAGTATCCTCAGTCACAGCTCTGTTCGATTCAGTGCTTTACACATCACAGCCCTCCCCACTCTTTCTGCTCCCAGACTGTAAAGTGTTTCCTTCCTATGGAGAAGCCAATGTTGCCTCAGTATGGGTGGACATAACGGAAAGATTTTGCAGGGAGCTTACAGCTTGCACTTTAGATAAGCTTTCACAGAGGATTTAATCACTTTACACATATTTCGGACTGCCTTCTTCTGCAGAAAACACCTGCTCAGCTTAACAATTTCCCATTGTTCCGATTTTAGGTGATTTCAAAGCAAAGGTGTTTTGATAAGCATGTGTAGTCACTACACATAGCTACCAACCATGTTTAAAAAATTACAGCTGTCATTGCAAGCCCACCTCTCAATCAATGTTTGTCAATATAATGTGACAGAACAACTCTGCAGACATTTATCATTCTAATTATTGATCAGTAGTACGTTATTCTCTGCTCAGTCCTTTTGTAAGAGGAAAAATAAGCATTATATAGCGTGCCTTTCTTTGGGAACTTTAGTACTGTTGTGATGGCATATTATTAAAATACCTTAATGGATTTTTCTTTTTTTCGTACAAGTCTTGATTTTGAATACAGATTTCCATAATGAGTTTTTCTGAAATCACATAGAGAGCATCAGACAATAAATAAGAGTAACATTCCTGTTACCATTTTCTATCCTATTGTTGTGACAAAACTATGAGGTTCCTTAGACTTTGTGGGCTAAACTTGCAGTATCTTTCCTGAAACTGACTTTTTCCACTTTCTGGACTGATTTTAATCTAACACTTAACCATGCAGTTCTGGTGTCTGCAGCGGAGCTGCATAATTTTATATGGAGGACAGAGGTCTTTGGTCCAAATGCGGATTTGCATTTAAAAGTATGGACATGTTAAACAACTGTTAATAGGAGGAAAAAAGGAGAGAAAGATTAAAAAAACCCAACAGCAAACTCAAACGTATAAATCATTGTGCCTGCATGGAGATTTCTTGCTTGGACTCCCTTCCCCTTCAAGCCCTCATTCTGCAGGATAAAGACCTTCCAGAGTAGACTGTGCTCCTTTCTGTATTGTGTGCACTTAGGGAAGCAATGCAATGCCTGTAATAACCATAACAAAGGTCTGTGTTTGATTCTGCAGAGTGCATCCAGTCACCAAGACTATAAGGATTTTGTTTCCTTAAGTCTTCCCCCCCTCCAAGGGCCTTTGTTTGGGAATTTGCAACACGTTCTTGGACTTTCATTTTAATAAGTACCAACAAAATCTATTATGAAGAAAGATCACATTAAGTAATTTATTTCTATCTAGTACTTCATAGTTTAAATAGGTTCATCTTTTCATTAATATTTTTGGATCTTTATGGGTGGAGGGGCTTTTGGCTTATTCCTGGGGGGATTGGACCTATTTGCTTAATTTGCTGTTTAGAGAGGAATCTGATATGATCCCTTTTTAATATTCTAGGAGAGGTTTTATCTGTCTATCAAGGTTTCTCATCAGTCAGAAGGTCTTCCTTTTTTTCTCCTTTTGAATTAACATAACTAATGACAGGTAGTGGCAAAGCTTTGAAGACTGAAGTCACTTCAATCCTTTATAGTTAGCAGTACCTTTCCCTTCATACACTCATTGAGGAAGTTCAAAGAAACTCACAGCACAAAAAATGTTGACATCTAGGGGGATGTGATTCACTCCTGGCTCCTGCACTGATGGGCTGTCAGGATCAGAAGATGTTTGCAGCTGCAACTTTCAAGACACAAATTAGCTGCCAAGTCTTTACCAAAGATTCCCAGTTAATCCGCCAGAGAGGTGGAGGGGCTGGGCATGAAGAACAGAGCAGGGGATCTGGAGAAGCAAGGGAAACCCGGCAAGAGACTGGTGGCTTTTAAATCTCACAGATGATTGGAGGGAATAGTAGATAAAAATCACTTTTAGACAATTCCACTGTCCTGTCCAGTAAGCTATTGCTGTAATTTTCTCATCATTTGAAAGGGTTGAAAAATGTTCCTAAAAGTTTATATGCGTTAATTAACAACATGATGTATGTGTCTGAAGTTTGAAGAGTTGTGCCAGATAGTCTCAACAGGATATGTTTTAGTGTCTGCTTTGTAATAAACATGAGTTATTGACACGAAGTATATCCAATACGGGAAGAACTGCATAAATTATCCCTTACAAAAAAAGGAATCTCATCTAAGAAATTGTAATGAATGGTTCAATGAAGGACTCTGTAAGAGAGCAAATACCTAGATGATGCCTGCATTCTCCTTTGCCAAGGTCTCTGGTAAGCTGGGGGTGTTGGGCAAACCTCTGCGACTTGCTGCAGAAATGGCCTTACGGTCACAACACCCCCTGGGGCCCACCTTGCTGGGAGAAACCGTTGTGCAGCAGCTCAGTGCAGCACCCGGGTAGGCAGTGCTGGTAGATCCTTCGGCTGAGCAGGAGTGGTCTGGCACTAGCTTCCTCATAGTGTGTTTACCAGTATTTCTCAATGTCTTCAGACAGACACCCCAAGAAGGTGTCTGTCTTACGCTTCTTGTCCATGCAGGCTGTGAATCTATAACAAAATGCATGCCTAAACTAGCAAAATAAATTCTTTTTTTTTTTTTCCTCCTTTGTCCCTCTCCAATTCATTTCTCTCTCACTTACCCACCAATTCTTCCTTTACCTCTTATTATTTCCCCAAAAAATTCCCATTAAGCAAGTATTCAGCATGTGGCAAGTGTTACCCTGGAAATCCCAAACACCCACACATAAGCAAGCAGGTGAAATTAAATCAAGGCAGGCAAAAGAAATTATGAAAGTTTCAGACAGTGAATGTTTATGGGGAAGTTGCAGAGACCTGGATACATTCAGTCTGAAGAAAAGATGAAAGAGAAAAAAGAGTTTACAAACAAGTGAAGGGATGTTGTGAAAGGGAGAGAAATCTATTAATCTGCCAAACCAGCAGAACTGAAGCGCAACCTACCTCATCACAAAGAAAATGGATGTTAAGTATTGCCTCAAAGGGAAAAAAAATATTCAAGATCATATTCAGAGGAAATTACTCATCAGAAGCTGCTTCATGAACTCCTTATAAGGTAGCAATAGATTAACATCTTAACTGGACAGAGTACGTATTTGTTTCTCAGACTGGCAGGTATTGGTGACAATGGTAGGAAAGCATCAGCCTTTTCTGCAGCAGGAGGTGCTGTCAATTTTTGAGAATAATTTTGAGCATTTCCTCCTGGAAACTATTCTAAGGCATATGGAAAAGAAGGAGGTGATCAGTGACAGCCAACATGACTTCACTAAAGGCAAATCATGTCTAACAAATTTGGTATCCCTCTACAACAGGATTACACCGTTGATGAGTAAAAGAAGAGCAACTGACATCATCTACCTCGACTTGTGAAAAGCATTTGGGACTATCCCACACAACATCCTTGTCTCTAAATTGGAGAGACATGGGCTTGACAGATGGATCTCTCAGTGCATAAGGAACTGTCTGGGTGGTCGCACTCAAAGACTTGCGGTCAATGGCTTGATGTACAAGTGGAGAGCAGTCGGGAGTGGTGTTCCTCAGGGGTCAGTATTGGGCCCAGTGCTGTTTAGCATCTTTGTTGGTGACATGGACAGTGGGATTGAGTGCATCCTCAGCAAGTTTGTCAATGACACCAAGCTGTGTGGTGTGGTCACGGAATCACGGAATCTTTAGAGTTGAAAGGGACCTCTAGAGATCATCCAGTCCAACTCCCCTGCTAAAGCAGGATTGCCCAGAGCACATCACTCAGGAATGCATCCAGGCGGGTCTTGAAAATCTCCAGAGAAGGGGACTCCCCAACTTCCCTGGGCAGCCTGTTCCAGGGCTCTGTCACTCTCACCATAAAGAAGTTCTTACGTGTGATTGAACGGAATTTCCTGTGTTCTAACTTGTGCCCATTGCCCCTTGTCCTGTCACTGGGAACCACTGAAAAGAGCCTGGCTCCATCCTCCTTCAGCAAGCTGGAGGAAAGGGGTGCCATCAAGAGGGGTCTTGACAGGCTGAAATGGTGGGCCCTTCTGAACCTCATGAAGTTCAACAAGTTCAAGTGAAACTGAGGTGCATCACCTGTAGATTAGATGTTAGGAACGAATTCTGTACTGTGAGGGTGGTGAGACACTGGAACAGGTTGCCCAGAGAAGCTGTGGATGATTCATGCCTGGAAGTGTTCAAGGCCAGGCTGGATGGGGCTTTGAGCAGCCTGGTCTAGTGGGAGGTGTCCCTGCCCATGGCAGGGGGGTTGGAACTAGGTGATCTTTAAGTTCCCTTCCAACCCAAACCATTCTAGAATTCTATGATTGTATGATTTCCACTTACATTTTCTTGCTCCTGAAGGGACCTAGGACATTGCCAGCACACCCTTGAGCTATCCTGCTTTTTTCCTATGTGACACAGAAGCATCTTATGGTGAATTAAGGTTTACTGTAGAGTGCAAAAAAGTACTGTCTGTCTGGATTTCTGAGGGTGAGTGTGAACTCAATATTCTGCAGACTTTTCTGGACTAAGCAGCTACGTACTCCATGGTCATTTATAGTTGTAAGGTACAGGACTAGATAATCCTTCCTGTCTGAAATCCACAGGAGAGAATCATGTATTGGTTTGGGAATGGAGGTATCACCATTCTCTCCAAGGCTCCTAAATATACCACCACTGAATATATCAACATTTTATTGACTTAGAATCGCTGAAGTTGGAAGGGACCTTTAAGATCATCAAGTCCAACCATTAACCTACCCTGACAAAAGCCACTTCTAAACCATGTCCCTAAGTACCCCATCTACCCTTTTTTTAAACACCTCCAGGGATGGTGAATCCACCACCTCCCTGGGCAGCCTATTCCAATGTTTAATAACCCTTTCAGTGAAAAAATGTTTCCTAATCTCCAATCTAAACCTCCCCTGACATAACTTGAACCCATTTCCTCTCGTCCTATCGCCTGTCACCAAGGAGAAGAGGTCAGCCCCCACCTCTCTACAACCTCCTTTCAGGTAGTTGCAGAGGGTGATAAGGTCTCCCCTCAGCCTCCTCTTCTCCAGGCTGAACAACCCCAGCTCCCTCAGTTGTTCCTCATAAGGTTTGTCCTCCAGACCCCTCACCAGCTTTGTAGCCCTCCTCTGGACACGCTCCAACACCTCAATGTCCTTCTTGTAGTGAGGGGCCCAAAACTGAACACAGTACTCGAGGTGGGGCCTCACCAGTGCCGAGTACAGGGGGATGATCACTTCCCTAGTCCGGCTCACCACGCTGTTCCTGATACAGGCTAGGATGCTGTTGGCCTTCTTGGCCACCTGGGCACACTGCTGGCTCATATTCAGCCGGCTGTCCACCAACACCCCCAGGTCCTTTTCTGCCGGGCAGCTTTCCAGCCACTCCGCCCCAATCCTGTAGCGCTGCATGGGGTTGTTGTGACCCAAGTGCAGGACCCGGCACTTGGCCTTGTTGAACCTCATACCATTGGTCTCAGCCCATCGGTCCAGCCTGTCCAGATCCCTCTGCAGAGCCAACCTACCCTCAAGCAGATCAACACGCCCGCCTAGTTTAGTGTCATCTGCAAACTTACTGAGGGTGCATTCGATCCCCTCATCCAGATCATTGATAAAGATATTAAAGAGAACCGGCCCCAGCACCGAGCCCTGGGGGACACCATTTGTGACCAGACACCAACTGGATTTAACTCCATTTACCACCACTCTCTGGGCACGACCATCCAGCCAGTTTTTAACCCAGTGAAGAGTACACCTGTCCAGGCCATGAGCAGCCAGTTTCTCCAGGAGAATGCTGTGGGAAACAGTGTCAAAAGCTTTGCAAAAATCCAGGTAGATGACATCCACAGCTTTTCCCTCATCCACTAAGTGGGTCATCATATCATAGAAGGAGATCAGGTTTGACAGGCATGACCTGACCTTCACAAACCCATGCTGACTGGGCCTGATCAGCCTGTTCTCCTGCAAGTGCCGTGTGATGGCACTGAGGATGATCTGTTCCATGACCTTCCCAGGCACCGAGGTCAGACTGACTGGCCTGTAGTTCCCCAGATCCTCCTTCCTGCCCTTCTTGTGGAGACTTTGTAAAGAGGGTCTCTCACTAGAGAGGAAAAAAAGAACTAAGGCAAAACATAACTCTAATTTGGGTTGCAATGTTTTTTTATGACAGAGTTGAGAACCATTGCACTTCCATGGATTAGCTCGCAGGCCCACCGGGAAGTACAGAACTGGTAACTGCCATTTGGGGCATCATTAAATATCTGTTCTTGTTGCCCTCACAAGCAGCTTTAAGAGAGCAAGACTTGTAAGTGTTAGCAGCAAGGGCTCACTATAATTCCAGTCTTTGATGAACATCTCATAGAAGCTTTTATTATGAGTAGTATGCCATAGGTAGACAGACATGGCAGTCTTGCTGCTTTCAGGATCTGCAAGTCGCAACCAAACTGCTTGAGTTTCTACATGTTTTAATTTATAAAAAGGGATATAATCCCCAAGACTGACTGGTAATCAAACATTTTGTGCCTGCTATATTGTTGAGAAGGAGCATCTCATGGAAACATTGTAACATATCAAGGACAGAACACTAACTTCTTTTTATTTTTACGCTATAGATGTGAATCTTCTGTGGAAGAATTCTTACACAGAGAATGAAAACATAAAGGATTCAATAGTCATTATAGTTTAGGTTTCATTCTGTGCATGTTCAAAGTCTGAAGCAGGCCACTAGAGGAAAATGTGCTTTCATTGATAGACGGGCAAACAGCTCGGGGACTCCCTGAACTTTAATATCAGCACATATGAAACTTCAGTTACTTGTCATTGTTTGGATGCTTTCCATTTTTTCACAAGCTGTATGAAGAACTAATTTGATTTCCTTTTTATTGTTCTTGTGCAGACACTTAGGCTTCTGAAAATCAGTTAATGGCATAAAGCACTTTCTTTTAAATTCTACCAGTTCAAATCGCCATGGATGTGTGCAGACGAAGGACAAGAGATACAGAAGAGCCAGCATGCTGCACATTGTGAAACTTATTGTTAGGCAGTATCAACCCATGGAAAGTGCCATTTTATTCCACAGCAATACTTTAAAAAAAATTTCATTCTCTCCCTCTCTTTTTTTTAAAATAGGCTTCATTTCTAATGCATTACTTTTGATACACTGTTTGAAATTTAATCTGTCCCTTTTCTTTTTCACAACCCTGACATGGCTGTTGTTTTCTTCATAAAATATTTTCCATTGGATTAACTCATCCTCTTTCTTATCTGTCAGCATTCATTGTAACAGGTTATTGAAATATTTATTCTGCTAAAAAATTGGTTGTACAGCCAGCTGTCCCTTTTAATGCAACCATTCTTCATTCCTGGGGTGAAGGGATAGTTGTCATGGACTGGCAAAGTTTTCCCTATGTAACCCTTGAAGCTTGTAATGAGCTAGCATCCTCGGTGCCACACTACTAAACTTCTGAAAGTCCTCTCTCTGCACTGTTGTCATGTAATATGGCAGTTGTCAGAGTATCCTACACAAGACATAGTTGTGTCTTGTTGTTTCCCTTTGTCTAAAATAAGGGAGCGTAAGCTGAAATTATGTGATTGGTCTCCCTTCAAGAGGAGAAACTCAAGGAAGAGAGAAGGGGTTGGGCATACAAATTCACAAAATAGAACTGATGGAAACAGGTGAGGGCAAGAGGCTTTAGAAAAACAAAAAAGAAAAATAAAGGTGTTGTTGTGTCTCTAAGTAAAGCCAGCAGCTGCAAAACTAGCCTTGGCTGATGCTACACTGCGAAAATGAGTCAGGCAAGACCCTGACCACCCACCAACCCATGCCATACCACCAAACGGTGCTTTCCCCTTCCCTTCCACGTGGACTTGTACAAAGAGTTTATCCATGCAAATTGCATAGATAAATGAGACACTGAACTCTGACATGGAACTTTGCGGTGTGTGGGGGATATGTGAGCGAGCCTGGGATGTATGCATGTAGACGAATTTCTAGAAGGGGAAGAAAAGGTTAGAAATATCTATAGATCTGCATTTTGTGTTTCAGAAGAAAAGGGTTGTGTTGTGGTTTTTTTTTTTTTTTTCCCACTCCAATTTATTAATCATGATAAAGAGAGACTGAGAAAATCAGATTCATCTCAAAAGGTAAAGAATATGTAGTAGCCAACCAGACGGGCTGAGAAGTGACAGTTCTCAAACTCGAGGATCGGGGAACCCAGCAGCATGTCACACTGGAGGCAGCAGCTCCACTGGAGGAAAAGACTGCCCAGAGAGAAGGATGAAAAGTGGGTAAGAGATGATAGAAAGCATTTAAAGGCTTCTGTGAATCACTGTATTGAGGAAAAGAAAATAAAAATAAAAATTTAGAGGCTTTCTGAAAGCTCCAGAATTAAAGACACTGCCCCAAGTGTTTGAATTATTGTTATAATGGCATAAGACACAGAAACTCATTTTTATCACTTAAGAAAAAGCAGCTCTCAGGGATGCGGTGAAGAATTTGTATATATATATCTAAATGTGCATGTGAGAGAGAGAAAGAGAGAAGGAGACTATTTTTAAATCCTTTGAAGATCTACAAAGCAACTTTGGTTTTATTAAGAGGAATTTCTCCCAATGGGCCTGACATTTCAGCTTGCAGGCCTGACATCTCCTGACAACAGGTAGACCTCAGAAGGTAGTTAAAGGGAAGTAGAAGAACCCAGGACACAGAAAAAAAAAAACTTCTAAGATTAAATACCAGCTAAGCACAAAGTCTGGGGAGAAAAAATAATGCCAGGGGATGTGAAAGTGTCTTTGTGTAAAAAAGCACCAGTAAGTTTCCTAATGGAAGTTTATTAACAGTTTTCATGCTACAGGGAAGGCTGGTATTTTGTTCCATCTCTATTGGCCCTTGGCAACAGGCTCAGTGAAAACTGTCATCCCTATGCAGTCAACGGCTCATTCAATCTACATTACAACTGTTTAATTATGATGCTGTTCTTGGGACCCAGTGTGCCCTGGTCTGGCTGGTGAGGAGAGGAGAGAAGAGGGACTGCACAGCTTCATGGGCATGCATGCCAGCTTTGTGTCACCCAGACCCCATGCACAGACGCAAGCAGCCCTGGAGGGGAGGGGACTGCAGCCTTCTGGGACCTGCATATACATACGGTGATTGATGGTTTCATGATTTCCTCTCAAATCCTTGGCTGAGTGGCAGCTGCACCAGCACCAGCAGCAGCGCCAGGACCTCAGCACAGATGTGGCAGGCAGGGACCATGTCAGTGGCCCACAGCATGGTCCCTCTGGTCTTTGGTGGCAGCGCTCTGCTCCCTTGTATTCTGCATTGCTTGACTCCCAATGGATTCCCACGTGCAGGGCACGTGATAGAGGACTGAGATTTCCACCAACACCAGGACTCTTATATTTAAGGCATGCTGGCTTGGAGGTCTCAGCAGAGTTGTCCTCTGAAGGAATATGTCTTGCACAAGAGTCTTGAAAAGATCTCCCACTCTGGGGTAACTGAATTTAATTCTGTATTACAGCTGCAATTATTTAGTGTGCAAGGATGCATGCCAGGGTGTAAGAGAGACCCCAGGGGCAGGTGTTAGGGGGAGCACAGCAGGGTCAGGGCAGTGAGGGCTGAAGCCAAGAGTCAGAGAGCTGGAAGGATGTACCAGGCTGAGGACCTTGGCAAGAGTGTGCTTGGGACCTCAGACAAGGGTTCACAGTGCTCGGTGTGGCAGGTCTTGGCATGAAAGATTCATGCCAAGAATTCATTCCCATGGTAAGATTCATGGGGTTTGGTTTTGGTGGGTTATTTTGTTCTTACAAATTTTAAGTTATTCTCCCTCTTTACTCTTCATCTGTCTCTATTGTAATCTTTCCTCATCCATATGTTTGTGCTTCTTTCAACTAAGTCACTGCTCACTCGTAACATTTCCAGATGGCTGTCTAGTTACTAATTAACACCTGCACTAAACAAAACAGATTTTTAGAAGAACACATAAAAGCTAAGTTTAAAGAAGAAAAAGTGCTTACAAGGCACAAATACAGGCTGGGGGGAGAATAGCTTGAGAGCAGCCCTGAGGAGAGGAACTTGGGGGTGCTGGTGGACGAGAAGCTCAGCATGAGCAGGCAATGCACGCTTGCATCCCAGAGAGCCAACTGCATCCTGGGCTGCATCAGAAGAAGAGCGGCCAGCAGGTCGAGGGAGGTGATTCTGCCCCTCTACTCTGCTCTGGTGAGACCCCCCCTGGAGTACTGTGTGCAGCTTTGAAGTCCTCAGCATAAGAAGGACATGGACCTGTTGGAAAGGATCCAGCAGAGGGGGACAAAGATGATCAGAGGGCTGGAGCACCTGTGCTATGAAGACAGGCTGAGAGAATTGGGGTTGTCCGGCTTGGAGAAGAAAAGGCTCCAAGGACACCCTATAGTAGCCTTCCAGTAACAAAAGGGAGCCTACAGGAAGGATGGGGAGGGACTCTTGATCAGGGAGTGTAATGATAGGACAAGGGGTAATGGTTTCAAACTAAGAGAGAGTAGATTTAGATTGGATATCAGGAAGAAATTCTTTACTGTGAGGGTGGTGAGGCACTGGAACAGGTTGCCCAGGGAAGTTGTGGATGCCCCATCCCTGGAAGTGTTCAAGACCAGGCTGGATGGGGCTTTGAGCAGCCTGGTCGAGTGGGAGGTGTCCCTGCCCAGGGCAGGGGGGTTAGAACAGGATGATCTTTAAGGTACGTTTAGGAGGAATTACTTTACTGAAAGAGTGGTCAGGCACTGGAACAGCCTGCCCAGGGAGGTGGTTGAGTCACCATCCCTAGAGGTGTTTAAGAAATGTCTAGATGTGGCACCTCAGGGCATGCTCTAGTGGCAGAGATCGTAGGTTGTTTGGTTGGACTCGATGATCTCAAAGGTCCTTTCCAACCATGAAGATTCTGTGATTCTATGATTCTATGAAAGGGCGAGGCGAGAACGTGGGCGCGGGCAGGCGTGTGAGGCCAGGGGGGCCAGCTCTGGCCAGGAGTACCTGGGCCCTGGGTGGGTAGTCTCTGGCCCTGAGAGCATCCTTGGCCCCACTGCTCTGGGGGATGCAGCCAGCAGCCATGGGCAAGCTGCCTTTCTTTCCTACACTGCTGTTGGGAGGAAAAGGGAAAGGAGCTCGAGGTACCATCAGAAGGGCAGGAACCATCATCATCTGAATTTTATTGTGCTGTCTTCAGAACGCCACTCCGTTCCTCAGTGTCTCCTGACCTGCAGACCTGCAATGATGCTGCTTACCTTCCTCACTGGAGCGCTGCAAAGCTCGATTCATTAGTGTTTGTAGCCTATTTTAAAACCCTTAACTGAAATGTCCTAAAGTAGTGAAACACATTAGGTACAAAGCATGTGAATAATATTGATGCTTATACAAAATATGCTTCAATAAAAGCTTAATAACTTACCAAGAGGCAATAAACCCAAGTGTGACCTCAAATGCACTACAAATGGCTAATTTACAATTCCTGGCATGTTTCTACCTTGGAGAGACAATCAGTACATGCTATTTCAGAAAAGAGCTTTACAGATAAGCAAAATGAATATAATAGTCTCCTTAGCCGGCATAAATCAGCATCACTCCTGTGACCACCGAGCCAGTTTACACTAGCTGCATAGCTGCGCCAGTTTTGCTTGCTGTGACCAAAATGACCAAAACTCACAAGTTTGCTCACCTGCTGGAACCTTTCGGCACTGGGGCTCAGAGAGGGAGCTGCTGGAGGACTGCAGTTCCCCAGACAAATTTACGTTTCAGTCAGAAAGATTATGCTGTGTTTGTAATCTTTTTCTGAATTAAAAGACGTTCTTTGAGAGAGCCCTTGGGAACTGAGGGCACAGTGGTATTGTGATCATTTGGAAAACTGACATAATCACTCTTCCTGTAAAAAGAATCTCCCTATCACACATGGTGGAGCAGAGAATTTTTAAAGAGATGAGAAAAACTGACCTGAGTGGATTAAAGCTGGGAGTAGGTTTTAACATGATAAGGCAGAACTGGAAAAAGTGGGTTTACTCTTGTTGGACTGAAATATTCATTGTAAGCAGCCCTTGTTCATGCAGTGAGTTGAAACCTCGGGGTCCTGCTTGTAGAGGTAGTTCCCCAGTCTTTAACTGCCTCTTAAGGGGCATAAATGAGGGAAATAATACTTTTTTGGCATGCTCTTGCATGGTGAGAGGTCATAAATAATTACAAACATATTTTGTGAATTATACTCAACTAATTGGCAGGAAGATATCCTGAAATTTTTTTAGGCTGTTTGAGATTTAAAAAAAAAAAAAAAAAAAAAACACAATGAAAATTGTGCTAATTGCCTCTAAAAGTTTTTTATATTCTCTAAGGAAATATGGAAAATTGTTATTTTCTAGGGTGGTTTTTTTTTAGATTTTACTTTTTTCGTTACTTATATTGTTTTAATTATTTTTAAACTGTAATCGAAATGGAGTTAAGCAAAAACAGTTCAGAAAATTGTTCATCTGTCCTACGCAGGCTTACATGTATGTTCTTAACTTTCTGTGCTCTGAGCAAGCCTCATGACCTGGCAGAAAGTCAAGCACACAGGTGTACAAAGCCTAAGAACTGCCACCCCCCTTGTCTTTTTCTCGCCCCAGCAAGAATTCCTCTTTATAGGCCCTTTTTAGGCCCCCTTTTGTATAGCTGCTTTTCGATACATAACCCCTACCCCAAATTCCTTTTATCACATGGACTTGCTTCAATGTCCTTGTTTTTTGGAAGTCGTTCAATGAGCACATCCTGGAGTCTCCCGTCCTGGCATCCCGCTCACTTCTCATTCCCAGCAGCTCATTCTCATGCCCAGACTACCCACTCCTTGCAGGAGTTTGCAGTCACACTGTGAACTGGCTCAGGAAACAAACCTGGCTGGGAAAAAAACATTTCTTGAGTTATTTTTCAGCCAGTTCAGTCCCATAGCTAGTTCACTAAATGATGTCACAAATTATTTGCCATCCCCAAAGGAAAGGTGATTGGGAAGGGAACGAGCGGTAACACTTCTTTGGTAGCAGCACTAACTTATGCCACCCTAATGTGATTTTCCAGCTACCCGTGACACAAGAAGTGAGGCAGACACCAGTATCAAGCTATTTTCATCCCATCAAAGGGGCAGGTTTTCAAAAAGGAAGATGAGGTCTTATCCAAATGTGTGTTTCTTGTGGTCCTGCAATGCTGAACGCTCAGCCCCGGCATGTGCAGTGGGCTGCAGGAGAAAGGGACCGTCACCATCTCCCATGCTGGGGCTGTCTTCTCCATTCACAGCTTTCTATCAGACCTGTCAAACTGATACGTCAGAGACTTACTTTTCAGTCCAATCAGTAAACCATGTATACTGTGTGTTTTAACTGAGTAAAGCTCAGAAACGGAAAGTCCAGGCTCACACTGCACAAAAAAGTCCACAGAAGTCACTTTGGCAGCAACTCAGTGTTTAAGCTGAATGGCATCAGTGCTATGAGCCAAGAAAAGCCAAATGCCGCATAGTCCTCTCCAAATTCTTTCTAATATCTGCTAAGGATTTCATGACATTTTCCAGAAAAACATATTTTAATCTCCATAATTTGATAAAAAACACACCACAAAAAGGAAAAATATCATTCTCTGAATGTCATGGCCCAGCAGGCAAATGAGCAGGAGGCGAATTAAACTGTGAAGTAATGTGCACACTTAGAGTACAAATGTTCTTTATCAAGCATCATACCATCATGAAGTTAATGGCAGGCAAAATATGTTGTACAACCTCTTGCAAGAAGTGAGAGACAAATCCCAACACAAGGAAACAAAAGAATAAGAATTCTTTATTTTCCCTCAAGGCTGATTTTTTGCTGTTTCCCAAATAGAGGAGGGGAGAGGGAAGAAAATTTAATTTAAAGGATAAAGAAAATTAGTAGAAAGTCAGAATAAGCACTGCCAAATTAAACCAGCAATTTAACTCAGTGTGTTAATGAATGAATAAATAAGAGCAACAGATGCTGGAGAGCAGTAGCAAACAGTTGTGTGGCAAGTTGTGTCCCTTACAAAGTAGACAAGGAAAAACAATGAGGATATCTACTTTTCACATTGCTATAATTTTATTCAAGTCATTTATGTCAATTCATAGACAAAAAAAGACCATCAGTAATACGACTGGTGACATTATTCAGCATTTTCCAGGTAAGGAGAGTTTTACTACTATTCTTGTTACTATTAATTACTATTACTATTTCTATTCATTACTGGCCATAGATATGCCAGAAGAACAAGGGCAGTAATTGTGTGTATGTGCATATGTGTGTGTGTCCTCCTAAAAGTCAAATCTTACTGTATTTTGGGTCATTTAGTAACACCAATAACTTCATGCATAGTAACTAAGCATGTAAAAAAAATATAAAAAGCAATTTTATGTGGGTTTTTACAGGTGAGTGACCCAAAAGTCAGGAAGTCAAAACAAAACCATCATGCAAATTCATCGCAGTATGAAGTTCCTCATGTCAGTGGTGAGCCAGCTCAATAACTTGTTTAATGGACAGTCACAGATGGAGACTACACTGGAGACTTTTCAGAAGCAATTCTAAGTCCTGCTCAAAGAGTAACTGTGTCAGGCATTTGGGGACTAAAATTCACGTAAGAACCCACCTTGAGAGGACACAGAATTGATTGCACATATCCGTGCCTCATACAGCAGTTTGTCAAAGCAGAGGGAGCAGGGAGGGGAGGTGATGGTTTGCACCTGAAAGGGCACTGCTTGTTAACTCCTGCTGCTTTCTTCCTGGGGGAAAAAAACAATCCCCTCTCAGGCAGTGTCCTAAAGAGTGAGTCAAAACCAGCAGTAGACAGACTAGGCTACAGGAATTTTTACCCAAGAATCTACCATTTTTTTTTCTCTGTAAACCCCTCTCAAAATGGGCTTGTGGGGAGATGCCCACACTGAGCTCCCATCGTTCTGCCAGGTGCTCGCCACCATGGCCTCTACTTCTCACTTCATCCTATCACAGACAGCACGCTGCTTGAGGCAGAGTGGACATTTTCTGGACCCTTGGCTCTAATTCACATTTAAGGTTCGCTGCAGTCTGCAAGGCACCCTATCGCTGGCCGGAAAAGGAGAAGTCCCGGAGGGAAGAGGCATTTCTGGCTGAGTGCTCCCATCACTGATAAAGCTGCAAGACGGGCAGGGACGGAAACGAGCCACCAGCTGTATGTCATGCAGGGACTGATCCCATGCAGGGACACATTTTCTGCCACCATCAGGGGACTCCTGCAGCCCGTTCCCTGGTCCCAGTTAGCACAGAAGTTTGGGCAGAAGCCATGCCAGCACCCTCCTGTACCCGCTGCGGAGCTGCTGCCATGCTGGGGACAGCTTTAGGCAAGCTTGGTCACAAACTTGGGTCTAAATACCCCAAGTCTACTGACATCTCATTTTAGGCTGCCTGACATACTATTCAGATCCCAGGTATCCTGAATCCTAGTTCAGCTGTTCATTCTAATAAATTTTAAAACAACATTTTAGTTGTTATTGTTATTATTTAGAAGGTTTCATTTGATCCTCACCGTTCTCCCCAAAACTTTCACATCATTCAACCTTTGAATTCCTTTTGTCAGGGAAACTGCAGTTGCTGTTTTGTTTTGTTCTCATTCTCAAGTGAATGAGCTCTGTTCTTTTTTCTTTTATTTATTGATAAGGTCATTCCACATATCACTGGTGATACAGGCCTGAAGCACAGATCCAGCGCAGAAAAATGGCTCCAATCCTTCATACAAGATGAGCCTTTGGTTTAAGGGATGCTCCACCAAATCACAGTCATGCCAGTAAAATTCCTTCTTCTGTGATTTTTCTGCAGTGAAATAATATTCTACTGTTAAGAAAATATATGATGAATGATCAAGTTATTTTTATTCTGAATTGTACTCTATATGAGGCAGTCATCAGCAAAGTGAGGATCCAAGAGTTTCGGTGTTTAAAGCCAGAAGGAATCATTAGATCATCTAGTCAGTCTTCTGAAATATCATAGGCCATTGAGTTTCATGCTGGTATCTTACACTAAATCCAAAGGCTTTATAAAAACTATAGAAAAAAGGTGCTCGCGTCTTTTAAGGAGATTAAACTGCATGCTGCAGGCAGAATACCAGAGAGACCAAGTTGGTGCCAGAGGAGTCAGAAGTGGCAGACAATTGATTAGATGCAGGATGTTCCCGGAAAGCAAACAGTGCCCTCATCACTGAGGAAAGTAAAAAACACCTTTGTCAGTCTTCCATGGGAGTTAAGCTGCATTTCTCATGCCCAGCCTGAGCCTGTTGCGGGCAAAGTAAGCAATCTCTATCAATCAGCAAAACAAGGGTTAACAGGGCAACCCAGTCCCACTGACTTGAGAAACAAGGAAGACCCTCAGCATGGTCAGCCTAACTCTCCCACAGAATCCATAGCATTTTGTCAAGGCACATCATTAAAGCCTCCTTTTTAAGAAAGGTTTCTAGACAATCCTTTTTCTCATGGGAAATTAAGTCTGCATGAAGAAAGTCGATAGAAAGACTTGACTGCAGTTCCTCAGTGGCACTGGCTGGTGGGGTGGGCTAGCTCTGGAGTTGCCTGGTGCAACTGGATGAGCGCACAGTCCCGCTGGCTCGGTCCTTCTCCAGCTACAGCTCTCCAAGAGTAGTGAAATTAAAGTTCAGATCATGCTGTAAAGAAAATCCTGTTCATATTCACAGCTTTTACCATATCAGGACTTTTTAAAGTTTAAATAAGAAATCTGAATATATTTAGCAGTCAGCAACCACGGGGTATGGAATAGCATAAAGTGAGTGGGAAAATGTACAGGAGAATTATTCCCTAGGGAAACTTGCAGAGAAATGAGCATCTTGTTTAAGTGCTCAAACCAGCCACCAATTAGGGTACAGGTTTATCAAATATTCATGGATTCCATCCTGCTATAGGTTTCTAACATTTAGCATGGAATTGTGCCCTACCTTTTAGTGATTCCGAAGGGGTTGAAAGACCCCCAAAGTCCAGAAGACAGATAAGACATCAGAAAGGAAAATGCTAGCCAGACGGATATGGGCAAACCTTCATTAAAATCATCTCACTGTGAGGTAGCTGCATTCAAGAGAATTGCTCAAAGGAAGAACTGTGAAGAGCTACTTTGTCATTTCATTGCATCAAGACCCATTTTCTTTGATTACAGCTAGAATCTATACGCTCTGCTGATTCAGGAACTCTCAATGTATTTCTTAAGTGCTACTTTTTGATTATTGAGCAAGGATAAAGTAAACAGTGAATGTTTTTGGAGTACTGAAGACATCCTTCTGGATTATAAGTGAGCAGGAATCACGAAAGTCTGGCAGGCACCCATGGGGTGCATAAAATGGAGTATTCAATATTCTGTTGAATACCCCCTTGTCTTCAAGGGTTCCTCCTGCACATTTGCAATGGCTCATCAGCCACTTTTCTTGCTGTCTTGAAGCAGAGTGGTAACCCATATAAAAGCAAACCGCAGCAGGATTCAAGTTCCTGAAAGAACAGAAGAGCAAAGTTTCTCCCTGATATATTGAACTTTGCAAGTCTTTACTCAATTAGTTTCTCAGAGCTGGCAGGCCATAGTTTATTCTAGGGGGAAAGTGACCTTAACACCTCTTATCAATGTCTCTGCAGAGATCAGATTTGAACCTCTGGCTCATTTGTCAGCTTTGTGCATGTTAGAGGAAATGACTTTGGGCAGCGACACCATTGGGCTATGGTATCATGTGAATTTGGTCTCCAAGCTCCCCCAGTAACACTGTGCACTGTAACAAGGATGTGACTGGTATTTGGTTCAGCCTCTAAATCAATACAAGCAAAATATCATCCACTGCTTCAGAATGAAAGAAAATAATTCCTTTGGACAAACTGATCTAATTTTATTGGCATTGACTTAAATGGCAGGTCAGGGTGAAAGTCTTATGAAATTTCTGTGTTAGAGCAGGAGAGGTTTGCCGGTAAATACAGAAATAAACTCTACCCAAGATTTATCTTCTCTGACAGATTATTAGGCAGTGGAATCTGTAGGTGAAATTTCATGGCTTGTGGTATCCAGGAGGTCAGACTAGATGATGATAATAGTCTATTCCGAACCAAAAAAATATCCATGGCTGTTATCACAGAGAACGTGCTGTTTTAAAATTGGTTGAAAAATTGGTGAAATTCGTGAAGGAAAGAATATTGCAGTAAGGGTGGAACAGATAATTCAATCTTTATTAGTATTTCCCTGCTCTTACCAGATTTTGCCTCTGCTTTGCAAGAGAAGAGAACACTGCAATCCTTTCCTTTCTCCCACACGTGTTCTGTTTCAACATAAAGCAAAAATGAGTGACCTCAGCTCCTCACAGGTGGAATTAAGGGCTGGAACTGCAGGTTAAAAACTCATAAACTAGTAAAGCTATTTTAGTTGTAACATACAAAAAACAAAAAAAAACCAACAACAACAAAAAAAAAAGAACGGATCTGAATAGCTGTTTACACTGTAAAACCTCTTAAAATCTTGTTCCATTTTTTCCAGACTTTTGGTCAAATAAATAATGTATTTGATAAATTTCCATAAATCCTATTCACAATTCTTCTGTGCAAAATGCAATCAAATATTCTGTTTCATTTATTACTTGATATTGTTTAGAAATATACATAATGGGTCACTCTTGACATTTATGTGCATACGATTCATTGCAGTCCACACTCTGTAATACATATAAATTCTGAGGATTATTTCACTTTCATACGTGATCAGGAAGTGTCTGAACTCTTCATACTGTGCTATTGTAAAATTGATTAAGCACTTGTCTCTGTTGCACAGGCGGTGAAGAATCCCAGTAGAGGAGTACAGGGCCCTTTCAGAGCTGTTTTTCGATACGGTCCCATGCTGCAGGTCTGGCTTGCCGTCATGAAACTCTCCATCCACAATTACTGGCTCCAGCCACCCTCAAACGCAATGGGGGAACCCCTTAGCCTGGGGCATCGACAAAGCAGACTGCTACCTTAATAACAGAGCTGGTGTAAATTATAGTTTTCTGCAAATAAACAATTTTCATTCTAACTTTTTTAGAGTTTCTATGTTGGTAGCAAGTTACTTAAAACTTGATAACCAGCATTATTTTGTGTCAAGAAGGAAAAAAACCGTTGTTTCCAGAGATGGATCTTTCATGTTCCCAGGTGGCAGTAAGAGCCAGGGCTATAACAACATAGATTGGACTCACAGGCTGCCTCCTATTCTACAGGTGATGAGTGAAAAAAGGTTATTAAAATAGCAAGCATAAAGCAATAGTGTATTTTCACCCTGTTCAAAGAGAGACATTAAGATCATAACAAGTCTTTGTAATTCCAGGCAACTGCACAGGAGACCTCCAGCTTACAATGGTCCCTGTCCCACATTTACCACCCTGGGCACCGAGACAAACCTCACCAAACTTTGGATCCCTAAGAACAGATCAGAAGCTACTAGGAGAGTGGGTCACAGGAACTCAAACCATCTTCCCTACTTTCATCTGCAAAAACAAGCTGTGCATCAAAGCACTCCTTCTCACTCCCTCCAGGTGACCAGCAGAAGCCTTGAAGCGATGGGAAAGCAATGGCAGTTGCGACAGGACAGACATTCCCAGAGCAGGGTTTGATCTCAGTTATAGAGATCAGCTCAGTTATAGACTGAGGAGCTGAAAGCCAATTCTGTGAGCGCAGCTCAGAAATGCTTGCGGTAAAATTAATGGCAGGCTTTTCTTGATGAAAATTGGCAGGTGGTGACAAGTTCAGTGATTTTGAAGGGGTGCATTGTGAGGGAATATGCAAACAGCATTCACAAGGGCCTACTCAGTTTTTATGCGTGTCCCTGTCTACACAGCAACCCTGATTAGGTAAAGATAATAATAGCTGTTTCTCTTTGAAGGTACACATCTCAGCTGGGAGCTTTACCTCTTCGCAACAGCACAGAATAATTTCTTTCAAGAGGGTTAAGCACTAGTGTTTCCAAAACTGGAAGAGATAACTACCTATTTACTCTCATGACACTAAAATCCTTGTGAAAATTTGATGACAGGTTCTTTTTTTTAAAAAAGACAGTTAGATACAGCACTGACGTCACAACGTTGGGCTCCCACTCATTTCAAAACATCCACCAACTTCATCAACTCTAATAGACACGGAAGTATCTTAACACACTACTTTTTAGCTAAAGTGGAAAAGCAGCCAAAAAAGTGACACATACTATGTTCCTAAAATTGGAAATTGAGTCATTTGTACAAACTATGAGACTCTTGTCTCTCTCCCTGGCAATAAGAAGACAAAACGTCAGCAAACACTCTAAAAACAGAGCAAGGGGCTAGAAGTTAATTCTTGAGCCCTATAGTTCATCAGGGATTGTCTTACAGCAGATGACTCACATGAGAGACAACTTGTATCAGTCTAGACTCCAAGTTGTCTTTAAGCAGCATGTTGTCAAGGACCATGATCAAAATCACACCCCTACTTCTCTTTTTTCCCCATTATTATGCATTTGTTAAGTCCTTGGAATTGCCTGCCCATGCTCCACAGCAAGGCTTCAAACTACCCAAGCAGAGCTCCCAGAAAATTCAATTCACTTTTCCTGAACAGACAACAAACCAGGCTTGTTGCTCTCCTCTTCTAGTGCAAAATGAAAAATAAATATTAAATAGACTTGATTATGATGGGCCATTTTTTCCTAATGACCAGGACTCACTCTGGTTTCCTGGTTCTGCATCTGGAGAAATAGAAAAATATGTAGCTGCATTTGAAAACAAAGTCATGTGCTGTTTTATTCTTTTTTTTCCCCCCTTCTTAGTAATCTTACACTAATATTCTGTTTTCTAAAGGATGTTACAGCAAGATGATATGTGCTTTTGGTAAGAAGAAACCTCTATACAAAGCGTGTAACCCACAGAGCCTGTATGCTGAGCCATATTTAAAGTGCTTTACTTTTTCCATTCTAGCTCTCCCTCTCACAAAAATCTTCATTTGCAGACAGTTTAAAAAGAATCAGATCTGCGCATCAAGAAACAGAGTAAGCCAAAAACCCAGCATAGCTGGTCCCAAGTTGGGTCCCATCCTTATCAGATACATTTCACAAGAGTAAAACTCGACATTTTTAGCACATTGTAAGCCAAGAGTAAAACAAGTATCGCATATGGGATTACAATTACCACAGGTCCTAGGGACTCACACTTGAGGTTCCATCCATCCATGTATCCATTCCATGCATGCCTATAAGGCTTGCTTTAGGTGTTCTTCTGAATAGGAATGGGGTTTCTTCCAGTCATGAGGTAAGAAAATTTTTAAAACTTCCAATGAGAATTGCTGAGAAATCACATGATAGATGAGGTCCTGTTTGATAAGGCAGTTGTCATCTTTGAAAAAAGGTCTTGAAGCACTCCAGTGTTGTGACAACAGCAGCCTGAATATTTGCAGCAATGCATGTGGTTGTATAGAGGGCAGTGAGGAACAGTCACGTGTTGTAATGGGCCTCACATAAAAACCGTACAAGATTTGTTGGCCAGGCTAAAGAAATATGTGATACTGCGTAAGCAAATCCTGTGGCTGAGCTTATCCAAGAACTGCCTGATGTTTAGAACAAGGCTGTTCCTGTGCCACAGAACCTCAGCAGCACTGTTGAACTAGCAATGCTAGTGATTTTCAGGCGGCAAGTGGGCTTTAAGGATGCAGAGGAGAAACAGGCAAAGACAGATTATTGAAAGAAGAGGGAATTTCAAAAGGACAATAATAATATTTTTTAAAAAGATGCAATTTTTACAGTACTCCCCTGACTGTCTGGTTGTCAGTGACAGTGGACTCCCTGTGCATTTTCCTCATGTGGGAACACAAATGCTTCTCCTACTGTCTCTACCTACTGCACCAGCCAACAGAGCCAAGAGCTGTTCAGAGCCAGATCCTGCTATAGAGGAAAATACATTTTTGGGGGATGTATAAAGGTCAGAATCCTTCCCCTGGGAAGATGACCTTATGTTAAAAAGCATGAATTGCCTTCTCTGAATACTATATCGCATCTTTGTCCTTCCTGAGAAAGTACTGTTCTCTTAAGTACTGTTTTCTGCCTAAAATTGAAGCAATCTCTGTGAAGTAATCAAGAAGGCCATGAAGAATTTGCTGTACTTGGGAAAGGCGAAATGCCAGAGACAGGAAAACCTCAGATTCATATCTTCTGAAGAGTCAGATAACAACAGCTGGGTCATGAGTTGCAAGAAGAGGTTTATCAGTACCAAGATGTTTTGCCAATTAATCCTCCCTGAGCTTTACCTAAGATCGGAGAGTCTACAGAAACTTGGCAGAGACTAACAAGAAGAAAAGGAAAGCCTCTGAAACAAGCTATGGCACTGAAAAGCCGATAATCTCATTGACACACAGAGAAACTGAAAAGATCAGCCCGCATCTTTCTACCCAAAGCAGAGCTAGCTGAACTGATGTAAACCATAGACAGTGTCGCCCACATTGGTTTTTAGCGGTTTTTAACCATTTGCCTTAAGCAGTAGTCACTTGATACTGGGTGGTCATTGTTTGTGAAAGCAGACATCAAGATCCCCAGTGCCTCAGCCATAAGACAGATAACGTTGATCCTAGTGATGGAGAAGACCTCAGGGCTAATACAGTCATCCCCCTTCTCTGTACAGATTCCATTTGCATCTTACCACTTTTGATACCGCTGTCTTTGCTGGGGGAGTCCAAACAGTAGCACACCGAGAGCCAGACTTGCAGATGAAAAGGCATCAGAAGACGCTGACATGCTTTGGAATATTTGGGTGAAAGGCACCATAGGAGCACAAGCAATTCCTTTTACAGTACATTTTGGCTTTTAATTCTACTATTAAAGTGTTTAGATGAACTGTGTTTGATGTTATTTGCCCATTTGCTTTACTAAATGAATAGGGCCTCCAGGTCCAGGTGCATTTTCCTTCTTGTGTGGAGAGTGGGTCAGTGTTTAGTTTTGTGCTTGGTAGCTGTTTAGCTCGTGTGCCTTCCTCACTCAGCAGAGTACCTGTGGTAATTAAGTATCACGTGGTAAGCTGGTTATAAAACATTTATTGTCTCTTCCATGAATGTACCCTGTATGTGTTCCCATGATGTTACATTCAGGGGCTTTGGCCTTTCTGCACCTGTATGTTAATGACACATTTTAAGTGAGACTTTTTCTTCCTGGTTTTTTTTTTCCCATTAGTCACTCTACGATGCTCTGAAAAGACAGGCTTTCAGTGCACTCCCACGGGCATGGGGGGTGACAGGCAATAGATAATGGCTTTGACAGCTTTCCAACAGGAGTCACTCAGTAGTACCTAGTAACCCAAATGTCCGTGGTATGTCTCTTATCACAAGATGTCATAACAGCTCTCCTGCCCTAAGCAGCTTCATTTGGTAATTCTCTTACACAATCCCGTTTCCTCAGCTGAGGGTGTGGTGCTGATCTCCTCTTTCTGGTGACACAAGGAAATGGAATGAAGCTGCATCAGGGCAGGTTCAGATTGGACATTAGGAAAAGGTTCTTCACTGAGAGGGTGGTCAGTCACTGGAAGAGGCTCCCCAGGGAAGTGGTCACAGCACCAGGTCTGACAGAGTTCAAGGAGCATCTGGATGACACTCTTAGTCGTATGGTTTAGTTTTAAATAGTCCTGTGAGGAGCAGGGTGTTGGACTTGGTGATCCTTATGGGTCCCTTCCAACTTGAGATAGTCTACGATTCTATGATTTTTCTACTATGATTATTTGGAATACTACTTCTCTCTTCTGTTGCAATAAAAATATGAGGTAAGACTCATTTTGGGATGTAAAATTATTCACCCCCCAAAATTCAGAAGAAAGTGTCAGAATGAGCAGGCATGAGAACAGCACAGTGGATCCACAGACAGCTCTGTCATAGGAACTTTCCCCCAGAGCCTCTTTCACTGATGCAAAGTTCCCCTGAAAGGTTCTTTTCCAGTGAACACTAAAGCTCATGCAGAAAGGACTAGGTAAGACACTAGTCTGCACGCAAGCACCCTGTCCACACCACAACTCATTTCTGCTCTCGTTAGTAGTACTGTACTGGTTCTATGACCGTGATGGAAAAAGAGAAGAAAGATGCAAGTGCTCAGGCAAAGCTTGATAATCATCTATGTGAGTGTTAAATTTACAGTGTTTATGCTGAAGCGAGGCCACGGACAAAATCAGGTACCCACCATGAAAACAATGAGTGACACATTAAAACACCCTATAACTAATGAAAAGCTATGATTTTGTGGTGAATCTGTGGTCTGATTTTTTTTTTTTTTTTTTGATGTTATAAGCTGACTGGAAACTGCTGATGAGAGGGGAGTCCTTTCTCTGCTGTTGAAGCTATTTACAGTGTGTGTTTTAATTTATCTCTTCCCTCCTATACCCCTGCCTTTCATTGCAGAACTTTCTCATTTACAAAATCCAGTCCTCAAGCAGCTCACTGGCCTCTGGAAAAGCATTAACCCATTTGAAGTCAGTAGTGGGTTTCAGGCAGGTGTCCAGAAGCAGGTATGAACTGCTCTCTAATTACTTTCAGGTCTGAATTTGTTCTTCAATGTCTTAAAATAATCAAATGGCCCGTAACCCGCATCATTTTCAAAGCATGTCAAACTCAAAGCAAGCAAGGTTACAACACAGTAACTTCTGCAACTTTTCTTGTCACTGAAAGGACTTGCAAATGTTTCTGAGGTGTAAGAGATTAGGAGAGGTGGAGGTTCTACCTGAGGCGCAGAGTGCTCTTGAGAGCTATTACAACACAAGGCCACTTCAGGACTGCAGCTGAGGAGGCTGTTCTTGGACAGAATTTGTGAACAAAGCAGCCAACATCACCTGGCCACAGTAAGGTCCAGATGAGAAAGACTGTCCCGTTAAGTCACAGTGAACCCATATTTTCTTCCTGTCTCTAGTGGGAATGTTTCTCAACTTACTGTATTTTAACAATAATACTGTTACTTGACAATTACTTCACAATAGACTGTAGTCTCAGGCACATTTTTTACTTTGGCAAATACATTCTCATAGTAAAAATTACAAAGGAAAAAAATAAATTACAGCTCTGAGCAAAGTGATTACAGCAAAGATAGACAGGAATTAGACCGTATAAAGAATGTAATTCTAAGCTTTTATCATCACAGGCTAGATGTTGCAAAAAGCCTATGACAAACTATGCTAACCACATCTTGGCTGCACGTAAAAAACAGTGGTGTCTCACCCTCCTGGTCATAGTGGGATTCTAATCCTTTTCCCACATTAAGATGGCACATTTTTGAGGACACCTTGGTAACTGTAAAGTGGTGTCTTTGGACTTGCTTATTGGACACTGTTTTATCATAGAATGGTTTGGGTTGGACAGGAAATTAAAGATCATCTGGCTATAAGCCCCCTGCCATGGGCAGGGAAACCCTGCCAGGTTGCTCAAAGCCCCATCCAGCCTGGCCTTGAACATCTCCAGGGATGGGACATCTACAACTTCCTGGGCAATCTGTTCCACCACCTCACCACCCTCACAGCAAAGAATTTCTTCCTAATATCTAATCTAAATCTACTCTATTCAATTTAATATTATGCCTCCTCCTATCACCACACTGCCTGATAAAGAGTCCCTCTCCTTCTTTCCTGTAGGACCCCTTTAGGCATTGGAAGGCTGCTATAAGATCTCCCCAGAGCTGCCTTCTGTTTTCCAGGCTGAACAGCTCCAACTCTCTCAGCCTGTCCTCATAGCAGAGGTGCTCCAGCCCTCTCATCATCTTTGTGACCCTCCTCTGGACTCACTCCAACAGGTCCATGTCCTTCTTATGTTGGGGGCCCCAAAGCTGGACACAGTGTTCCCGGTGGGGTTTCACCAGAGCAGAGTAGAGGGACAGAATCACCTCCCCGCTGGCCACTCTTCTTTTGATGCAGTCCAGGATACGGTTGGTTGTCTGGACTGCAAGCGCACACTGACAGCTCATGTTGAGTTTCTCGCCCACCAAAACCCTCAGGTCCTTCTCCTCAGGGCTGTTCTCAATCCATTCCCTGCCCAGCCGGTATTTGTGCTTGAGATTGCCCTGACCCACATGCAGCACCTTGCACTTGGCCTGGTTGAACTTCATAAGGTTCACACGGGCCCACCTCTCAAGCCTGCTGAGGTCCCTCTTGATGGCATCCCTTCCTTTTAGCATGTTGGCCTCACCACACAGCCTGGTGTCATCAGCATACTTGCTGAGGATGCACTCAATCTGCTGTCCATGTCACCAACAAAGATGCTAAACAGCACTGGGCCCAATACTGACCCCTGAGGAACGCCAATCGTCGCTGGTCTCCACTTGGACATCAAGCTGTTGACTGCAATTTCTTGAGTGTGATCATCCAGCCAGTTCCTTATCCACCAAGAGGTCCATCTGTCAAATCCATGTCTCTCCAATTGAGAGACAAGGATGTCACAGGGGACAGTGTGAAACGCTTTGCAGAATTCCAGCTAGATTATGTCAGTTGCTCTTCCCTTATCCACCAATGCCTTAACCCCACCATAGAAGCATTTTTACTGAAGAAAATTACAAAATTGTCGCTGAGGCCACAAAGATAGAGTTTTACTGGGTTTCTACTATCATGCCCAAAGTTTTGCAGCTTATTTGGCTTCTCCTACCTTAAAATGCATGAAGTCTATTTAAAAATCTATCTTTTGCATAGGAAAATGAGGCAGGCTTCATAAGCCTAAAACAACATGACCAGGCTTTCTAGCATAAGGGTTCCTAATTTGTGACCTTAAAAAAAAGCCACAGGAACTCTGAATATTATGCTGAAAGGGTTTCTCAAAATTCTTTCTTGCTTTACAACAGTGTACAATCCTAAAAAACATCCACCCAGCATTGTCTTAAATCCAGATGCATTAACCTTTCAAGTAATCTCTTTCTGTGGCCTTTTTTTACAGTTATGCTTTCTTAACACTCATCCAATTATCTGAAAAATCCATCATTTGCTGTTCCGTTTTAAATTATGTTGCTTATAGGATCTCCAGTTCCACAATTAAGTATCCATGGGGAAGTTAAACCAAGCAGGGCAAGAGCAATGTATCTGACTTGAATGTGTGGCCACGCATGTCCATGGCAATCCCCCACCAAAGATGACCAAGGTCTTGGTTCAGCCCAGGCCTGGACTCTGCCTGGACTCATCCTCCCAAACAACCCTCTGTAAAGCTTTAATGCCTCTGTTGGACAGTGAGCAGGTTTCTTTTTTACACGTAGGAAAAGCAAAACAAACCCTTGAATCATAGTGGATAACCAGCTACTCTTCAAAGGGCAGTGCACCTCCCTCTGAAGCACAGAGACAGATCTGCCAGGATTTGTCCATTTAACGGGTCATTAACCAGACTGGCCTGTACGTTTAAACCTATGGTGGATCGCAGCACTGCCAGACTTACAAAGTGAATTAAGATGATAGCTGTTGGAACAGCATGCATTCACAGTGTCCAAGCACGGCACAATTTAGCACGGTTTTTTCCCTAATTGTAACATCTTGCAAAAATTCACCACACCCAATCACCTGCAGAAACCTATCGCAACTAGTGCAGCAAGGCAAAAAGGAGGGAGGATCCACCAGGAAGGCCAGTGAGTGCTAGTACAGACATGTGGGGACTAACAAAGACTGACAGATACTGATATTGCTGATGGGACCCCCCACTCCTCTCAGGCACTGTGTTGTCTTTTTTTCATCAGTTGGACACTTCCCTTCTGCTACAGATTAAATCTCTTCTTGGAAGCAAACCTTCTGCAGGTTTTTGAGGAAGCAATATTTTATAGGTTTAATAACAGGAACAGTCAGGTTGTACAAAATCAGGTCCTACAGGATGACATGTAGGTAAGGTCACTGGAAGTGGAACAAGTTCATTCCAAGGATATGGAGCTCCATCAGTCAAGGCCAGGTGCTTGATGGATTTTGGTTGAATTTTCATATAAGGAGAGAGAATGCACTTTGAAATTGCTCTGAGTGGTCATTCCATTTCAAAGAGAAACACTACAGGCACTTGTGGCGTTATGGGAAGGCTGAATTTCCAAAATACTGGCTGAAGAACAAATGCTATCAATACTAGTAATGACAAGGTATTCATGGATATATTAGCCAACACATTTCTTCATCGCACTTACAGACAATCAATGAGACGTTACACTGTGGGATTTCAGCAAGTGAAATGGGCATTAAAAGAGAGATAGTTAATGGAACAGAATGATAGAAAGTAACTGCAGAATGATCACACGTTGATCCAGCTTATATTTAAAATCAACGAATAAATAGGAGTAGGTCTTTAGCTAAGGATTAGGATTTCAGAACAGCAAATTTAGACAAGCTAAGGAAGCTGATTAGTAAAATCAGTTAGACTGAGATTATATAGCAGCTTAACTGTGGAAGGAGAAAGGAATTTTCTACTGTCTGAAGAGCTAAAAAGAAAAGAAATCCTTACCCTCAGACAGAAGAAAAACTTATAGAAATGGATTCCACACTTATGTAAATAAATATCCACTGTTAAAAGGATATTAAAAAAATATATATAATACCTTTAAAAAGGATATAAGCAAAGGATATAAGCAAAAAGCTTACAAGAGCTAGAAAGGCAAAAGGACAGATCAGTAAGTGAAGCTAGATTTCACAGGTTAAGACATACAGGGCTAAAAAACAGGAACTGCTAAAAATCAATCTGAGCTAGATCCTGCAAGGGATACAAAACCAAACTACAAAATGCCCTTTGGAAATATGCAGCAGAAGGAAACAAGGAAAAAAAGTTTGACTGCTAGTCTTGATGATTGGGTAACCTGTAGATTAAAGATCATCTAGGTGTGATCCCAAAACTAAAGGAACAGTTTACCCAGATTTTCGATACAGATGGATGCACTGATGGCAAAGGCAAAGGTAATATGTAAAATGGGAATGAGGATGTGGAAATTAAAGCTAATCCCACGGAGAAGAGAGCAAAACTTGCGGAGGGTTTCAAATGAGTAAGGGAAGGGAGGAAGTGGGAGTAGTCTCCCTGCCAGAAATAAAGTCTGGTACATGATGTAGGTGTATTTGTGAACTATTTTTAGGAAATCCCCCAAATTAAATGTGGTACTTTCTAAATGGAAACTACTTACAAGGAGAAGGGAAGGGAGACACAAGGTCAGAAAATTTCTCCAAAAATGATCCAAACAAATATCAGCCCCATTATTTGACTTCAGTAGTATGGCTTTACAACAGCTTTGGGAGGAAAGGAGAGCAAAAGATATGGAGATAAACACAAAGTGGCTTGCTACTACCCGAATCTCAATAGTAATTACCCACTAAATACAAATATCTCCCACTGGTTTTTGTGCCACTCCTAGCTCTGCTCAGTCCAGCTGGTTCTGTGAAAAGCCCAGAAACAAGGAGAGCACAGGAAACAAAAGCATGTAACCATGTCAAGTATCTATTTTCTGATTGTATTTATACAGTAAAAGCATACTCTACAATCACTTAGCCATATTTTTCCATTTCATTCATCATTTTCTGTTCTCCTGCAGACTGTCTCATTCTCTGACTATCTGGACAGAATTTCTTAACAACTTCCGGTTTCAGTTCGTTTTTCTTGAAAACAGATGACAAAATTCCTGACTGCTGTATCTCAGTGGAAGGCTCATCAGGACATTGCCCAGCGGTATTTAAATTTCCCTAACCAGGAAACAGCTTTCCCAAAGAATCCTAGGTGTATGTGTTCCTATCTCTGCCTTTCCCATGTGTTTATTGCCACTTGTCATTGACAAGTACATTCAAATTTTTCTCAGTTTCTTCTCCCTGATCAGCTTATAGTGGAAGTTTTTATAAGAGACTTTCTTGTCCTAAAAGGCTTTTTTAATGTCCTGTAGACAAATATTTTTCAGCTACATCTACCATCTTTCTTACATCCTTTCCTAGTAATATTCTCATACTGTTCTGTATGACGATGTTTCCCAATTCTGTCAGTGCTGCACTCATCCTGTTTGTGTAAAGGTCATTAATGGAAACTAACGGGGTCAGATCTAGGAACCTCCTGCTACTTCATCTTTAAAACTAGCTATTATCCTGCAGCCAGTTCCTGGCTGTGCTCTAGCTCCCTATGGTAATTTTCATATTTCCAATCTGACTGTTGTACTGAAATCTAAAATAAACGGCAATAAAAAGTAGTATGGAGCACCCACACTCTTATATGAAACTGTCAGATGATTTCCAGCCTTTATCAGGATTTGTCTGCATATCTGTTTCCAGCCCATATGAAATGTCTATCATGCAAACTAATAAATGCTTTTGTAGACAGAGGGGAACCGGCTTTTAAAATATAGATACCTTGCTGTTTTGTAAAGGAAGAAACAATCTTCTACCCCAAGAGCAGTATACCATGGTAAAGGTTGCAGAGAGATAACAGAGCATATTCAGGCCAACACTTAAAGAACAGAAAAAAAAAAATCAGAGCTTTTCACTAAAGTATTTTTCTGTTACTTTTTATGTCACAGTTTCCTGAAAATATTACTGCTTTCAGAAAATAAAACAGAAGTGCCTGAAGAAGAGTTACTATTGGTCACACATGACAAGAGTCTCTCTGGTGATACGCCTGAAGAGAGGCCTGAGCGTCCCCGTCTGACCTCAGCTGGCCCTGCTTCGAGCACGTGGGTGGGACTGGGGCCCTCCTGATGCCTCTTCCAATCTGAATTATCCCATGGTCCTGTGAGGCTAAGGTGCCTCTATGCTGCCCTGTAGAACAAGCAGAAAGGCTGATCTTACACAGTAGGAGCGTGCCTGCTGCCCAGTTCCATGAGGTAAGCCCTCTCTCAGGCACTCCTGTCTCATTTCTGCCCCATCTCTCCAGGGAAGGATGCCTACCAGGTTTTTAAGGGGGTCTATCACAGCCCTGTGAGACCCACCTGTAGTGCTCTGCAGAGGACTCTACAACAGTGATGAGCAACAACCGTGACACCAAGCAAAGCTGACCTCTATCTACACCCGCTCTCTGAGTACAGCACAGCATCCAAGGAAAAGCAACCTTCAGGTTATTCTGACTACCGTGCAGTCCCCTGACAGGACAAAAAATAGAGGCATATAAAAGTAACATGCACTCATCCTTCTCACTGCAGACACATGCTCCCACCCTGAGCTCAGAAAAAGGAGATGAGAAACAGTACACTGCTTGTCTCCTTCCTGAAACTGCCCTGCCTTCCCTGCTTTAGAAACCAAGAAAAGCAAATAAAGAAATCAAATAAACCCCAGACCACAACCCTACTGACCCCCAGGGACAATGTGCTGCAACAGAATAAATCTGAAAGGAGTGTTGCCAAAGTGTGGGTCGCTGACCGCTGCTTCTCCAGGCCTGCTGCGAGTGACCTGACAAGATGGTGAAAAGAGAAAACTCCACGTATGTCAGTGCAGCTCCCCTCCAGGGAGTAGCCCTATACCTGAAACCTCCCCTAACAATCCGCTGGTGTATACTCTCTAGAAACTGAAAAAAGCTGAAGAAATACTACAACACATCCAAAAATTTCAAAAAAACATATTCTGAAAGAGGAAGTAAATTCTGCCTCCTGCCTTAGAGAAAATACATGCACTTCAGTGCATGTATTCAACAAGAGCTTTCTGGGCCCTTTTTGCAAAAGCTGGTTGTTCTCCAAGATTGATAAAGTCCCAAGGCTGTGTCCAAAAAGTCAGGAAAGAAACAAAGACCAAGAAGAAATGAAGACCCTGAGTGAGTGTGTATTATGGGACCTTACCCCTGCCACATCAAATGTTTATTTCTCTCCTGAAGGTGGGCCGGAGCATGGGCAAGACTTGTTCTCCTGGAGCATGCCAAAGAAAAGGGTAACGTCCTTAACTGAACACAAAAAAGGATTTTAAGGCAACTATTTTTCCAATGAGATGTGGCTTCCACCACATTGAAAACTTCCTTAAGAAATTTCTGATTTTGATTTACTATTTGTATTTTCTACTAGAAGATCTAAATTAAACAACTTGTTGTCATGGCTTCATGGCTGATTTCTGTGTCTTTTTAGCTGTTCAGTGATTCATGGGTGCTGCTGTTGGATACTTGACCCCATGGTCTCTGGATGTACCACCTAAACTATATATCTGATGACACACTGTGAGAGCAAAGCCAGTAGCAGTCATTGCTTCAAAATAGTTCAGCTCATTTCAGGAACACCTTTGTGACAAGCATTTCTACTTCACCTTCCAATAGGCTCAAAGGTAAAAATCAAAACCCTAAGTACTCGAACTGCCCTCCAGGTAAAAATTCTATTTTCCCATCATCTCTGCCTTCAGTTGGAAAATCAGAAAACTAAAACGAAAACGTCTCCGCAAAATGCCTCTCACTCTGGCACAAAGGCAGGATTGAAGGCAGGTTCATTTTGAGCTTATTCTATGCTTCCACATGAAATTCTACGGAACCAGCCAAGACCCTCTGGGTTCCTTTACCCAGTGAGGCTTCTCACTGACCCAGTCAAGCCAACACCTGCAGACACTGGGACAGCAGGGCCAGCCATGAGTGGTGGCACCTGTTGGGAAGACTGAACGCTTACCAGCTGCTTAAAAAAGAAATATCAGGTAGAAAGAATGAATTAGCTTGGGACCGTGCCAGCAGTCCAGAGCTCTCCCCCAACCACTTTGATTAAACTGTCAAAACAAATTCTCTGAGTATATAGTGTGCCGATACCATGGTGTTTGTCTACGGCTCAGTGGCACTGGGAGGAAAGGATTTAGCTGTCTGCAAAACAAACACGCAAACAAAATCACAAAGCAATAACAGGTGAGCCCAAAGGCACAAAACTCCTTTCCAATCGATAATTCTACAGCGCTCACAAAAGTGTGCCAGGAATCAGTCTATAAAACAGAGGCCTATGTAAGTAATAACACCTTGGGGCAACAATCATTCCCCTCTTGCCAGCAATAGGGTAAATCTGCCCTATTGATTTACACAGAGGGTTATTCCTATTTATCCCACTATTCATCAGAAGACAGTTAGGATCTTGCTGGTGTCCTTGAAGTCCTCTTCTTCCTGCCCTCCTCACTAAGCGTACCATGGCTATTCTCATCAACAGAAGTTGTTTCTTGATGCACAACGAAAAGAAATTGAGTCAGAAGTACCTTCCTGACCCCTCACGTACCCACACCCTCTCCCCAGCCGAGGAAGCGCCCTGACCGTGGGGCTGGCGCTGGAGGGCACAGCAGTGCCGCTGGCAGACTCCCTGTGTCACAGAGCCACAGGGCTCAGTGAAGTGGTTGAAACCACAGGTCAGGCTGGATTAGCTGAGGTGGAGCCTGGCCAGAACACAAAGGCTAAAACTAAGCTTGTAGGAAAATGTCATCGGGTCTTTAATTAGTAAAGGTAGGCACCATCTCAATCCCTTCTTGTTGTGAAAGGTGGATTACAGACTTGTGTGTGGAGATGGTGGTTGTACCTCTGTGCAAAGTTCAACTGTATTCACAATAAATTTTAAAACAGTGTCAGCTACCCACAAGCATTCCCCTCCTAGAGCCCCTGATTGTGTCAAGTTATCAGATTTAGAGAGGCCGTTCGGCAATTATATTCCAAATTCAATCCTTATTTCTTTTTAAAATTTACAGGCTTACCTTAACATAAAAATACTCCCTTTAGGGGTTTTTTTGTAGAAATAGAAACATAAAAAATGATTTTATAGCTGCCGGAAGGCATGCTTTCTGAGATGACCCTGGTTTATGTAGAGAGATTATTCAAACACAGCAGCAGTCTTTTTCAAATTACTGGAAGTTTTCATTCAGGAAACAAGATCCTAAGATTGCTTAACCTCTCTGGAGTAAAAAGATATCACCACCTTCCTGAAATCCACTGCTCCCTCTCGTCCTTTCAAGCAGCATGCAGCCAAGGGGTGGAGGATGGTGTGAGTGAAGAAAGCAGGCAGCAAAAGAAGGAGCAGTCTTTCATTTGTACGCTGAACCACGTCCCCCAAAACATGGCACAGCTCCAGATCAGATCGTCAGTAAAGGTACACAACATACAGGTGGGAGAAGTGGAATATAGCTAGCGCTGACCCGCAGTCTGCAATCGGTTGCTCTTTCCAAGTGGTTTCTACTGCTGTTAAAATGAGGGCAGGAGACACCGTGCCCACATGGGTATGGGTTAGCCTCACCTCCTTGGGGTGCAGATGACCACACAGACCACAGGGGAACTCAGTGCGCTGGTGGAGAAGTTCATGTGCTCCAAGCTGGTCGCTCACATTTGTACTCACAAGATGCTATTCGTACTTACCTGTTCTCTGAAATTTTCCCTAGGAAAGCAAATGTTACCATTGCCAAATGAAGTACATTGAGGTAAGCAGACTGCCATGGTCCTTCCAAGCAAAAAGAAGTAATTCACCTACAGGGAGCTTTTGCCCTGTTCCAACTGTTTGCTGGAACGTTTCACATTAGCACAGCCATTTGCTGTTTCAGGCCTCAGTTCTGTTTTCCAAGCTGGGAAACGGCAGAGAGATAAATGTCTGCAGCATTTTCTGGCATGAAAGGGTTCATCAACAATGGAAACATGCAGCTGAAAGGACATCTCATTTTCTGGTTCTTTCATTTGTTTATAATTGCTTTAAAAAAAAATATCTACCTCACAGTGCCCTTGCTGTCCCTGCTGAGAACTGGAGGATTCAAAGAAATTTTCTGGACATTAAGCTTTTTCCTTTAGTATTTTATCATATGTTATATGCAATAGAGAAACGGTTCCTTCTCCACTTTCTTCTGCTGGAATTGCCCTGCTCAAAACTTGCACTGAATCTAGGGAATGAGACACCATGAACGAGCTCTGTAACCAGGAACAAGGAAAGCTTGCCTTCTCCAGGTGGAGAATTCAGAAGTTTCACTGTGCTTCCTAGGAGAGTCTCTGCTTTCTGACCTCAAACCTTCAGACTTTGAGACCTTCAGAACTGAACTGAAATTTCAGTGTAGAGCAGAGAGCCATATCGTCCTTGGCAGAAAAGCAAACTGCGTAAAATTGTTGATATCTGCTACCTGAGGTCTACAGCATGACATTTCCATCAAATGGACCAAACAGCTAGAACTAACAAACAAGTTTTTGATCTTTTGCCATCTCTGTTCATTACTGACAATAGTCCTAGCTTGGTATCATCCTGCTATGCTTCTAGCAGGAATGGTGAAAACCTGTTTGCTCCAGTCCAAACTCGAGCAGTAGCAGAATAGTTAGGTGAGTTACAAGTTTCACTTGTGTCCACATTGGAGGCACAATATCAGGTTACAAGAGAGGAAACAATTAGAAATTGCACTCCACTTAATTCTGTGAACATCAAGACTGGGTGAAACATCAAGGTAGGGTTGTTATAGCAACAGGATAATTATCTCATAAAAACCCTGGAGGGGTGACGTAGTGTCTTTCAGTAAAATAAAACGCAGCAGGGAAAAGAAACCAAACAAGCTTTTGGACGTCTTGAAGAACGGTTATGCTCTTAAAAGTTTGTCTGCTTTACCCAATTATTTCAGTCGCCCTCAGAAGAACTTCATACCAAACTCTTCTCACTTATGTCTTTGGACTATCCTGGCTACAATAGTCCTGTGATAGACAAACTGCCACACTGAGATGTATAACTGCTTTAGCATCTCCAATACAGCTCAATAGAAATACAGTAACATTGTCAAAATGGTTTCCACGATTAACATGGGAAAAAAAAAAAAAAAAACCAACTGAAAATGACCAACAAATGTATTTTCCCCATAATTATTGTATGTGTGAAGTGATGCTGAAAAATCCTGTAGCAGGAGCTTTAGGTGGAGAGCGAGCTGTATGGCCTGGAGGGATATATGAAAAAAGAAAGATAGACAGACAAGGCAGGGAAGGAAAAGAAGAAAGATACTAGAAAGGAACTAAGGATAACATCCTGAAGCAAAAAAAAAATCAGAAAAATTTTGATGTCTGGCTGGTGAAGTGGGAAGAAGTCAAGTCACTGTTGGACGTAGGCACAAAGTCAAGAAATGTGGAACGCAAGGAATGCATCTTCAGCGCACCATGCTGCCCTGCTGGAGGGCTGAGTGATACTGCTGCTACCATGACATTCAGCAGACCTGTTAAATATAAAAGCTGAACGTGACGTGTTTGTGATCTGCACCATCCTTGTGTACCCCTGTTCCCCACAGAGAAACCCTGAGTTCTTCAAGACCAAGTTTATAGCCCTTGCAGAAATAACTCGATAATCTTTCTTATGTTTTTGCATTCCTGCATTTTAGATATTTGTTGGCCCCAACACCAACCAACAAATTGTTCTCCTACTTTATTGATCAAGTACACCAGCAAACCCTGAGAGACCAGTTGAACCCTGAGAGAACACCTGACCAGAGTCCAAAATCGACCAGTGTGGGGCAAAAAAATCCCAGTAGCCACCAGCAGCAGAACCTGGTGAGGAGGAAATTACCCAGCTGGGCGTAAACAACAAAATTCGGTTTTTGCGCAGCAGAGCTGTATGATGCACACACGCACTCATAAAGTGAGCCTCTGAGTGTCCACAGGCAGCATTCTCCACATTTCTGCCAGGCACGGCTGTCTCTAGATATGGGTCCATGCCAGGGGAGCAACGCATCCTCCCACCTCCCTGAAGCTCTGCATCTCCGTGTTGCTTCCTCCGTACCCCAGGTGCCCATCCCAGGAGAAGAGGTTGCGTGGCCGTATGTGGGTTGCCAAGGAGGGCCTGTGCTGGCTGCACCGGCCGCACTGCGAGCTGGGCTGGGAGCCAGGGGTTGAGGAAGGAGAATAGCGAGAGCCAGAGCTGGCTGCTGGGATTAGATCTTTGGAAAGTGTTTCAAGTGCCCTGGCCTTGGGACCGGCACTATGAATTTTACGGAGGCATCCAGTAAAGCCTGTGGTAAGTGGTGACTCTGATTAGGAAGTAATTTCGTTTAGAGTATAAAACTAGACGCGATGCAGGAGATGGTTTGTGAGGAGCAAGAGCCTGAGGTGATCATTGTGGAGCGGGGGTTAACCCAGGAAGTCTATGGGACACTAGTGCCAAACTGGTACAGGACATCATGAGCAGGATTAAACAGAGGCTTTGAATTTTCAAAGCTCTTCACCGGGTCAGCTCTCCTTACACCACGTTCACAGAGCAGATGTCTGAGGCTGCACACCAATCAGGCTGGGCATTTTTCAGACTCTTCCATGAACAAAGGGATAATGGGCCTATTTTCTTTCAGTGCTTGTTCTGTTGTTTGCAAACTACAGCATTTAAGGCAATGGCATGCAGTCTTATTTAGCAGCAAAATGGAAAAGGTACAGATGTTTCTCCATCGTGTCCTGAAAAACTACCTTCAGTTTAAACAGAGGGGACAGTGATTCAAGGGATGAAAGCTCAGTAAATCATTCATGCGCTCTCCTTGCCCTGCCAATGGTTTTCTGTGTGACATCTTTTAACTGGTCCGAAGTTTTCCCTACCTGCTGACCTGGGATACATCTGAGCAGATTGATCTCACCACTCCTGGTTTTGGTGCGTGCTTGTCCTTAAATTAAAGGATGTCTCAGTTTGCACATCAGCTATCATTTTGCAGCTGGCTGTGGATTAACAGCTAAACAAGATGGATGAAACAGTAGAAAGCATTACTTTGCATCCATCTTGGAGAGAAACAAATGGAAGGCACCAAAATACAGTACATCAGGCACACCAGCATCATTTTCCTTCTGCAGGACCAGAGTTTGCCAACATCTCTGCATAAGCAAGAGCCGTCTGTTTAGAAGACATATATAGAAATATTGGTTTCTGCACCCCTATTTTAAAGAAACTCTTACCCTTTTGCAGCCAGCAGCTTCCAGCACGTTTACAGCAAAAACCTGCTCTTTCGAAGCTTTTTGAAATGGCTTTATGGCACAATAAGCGTAATGCTGTCAGTACAGGTGCAAAAGAGAGTGGAACAGCAGCAAATGGGCCCATTATCACGCTTCAGCCCTTTGCATCCTTTTACTGAAGTGGTGCTTTGTACATGTTTAGTATGAAAATGAAGGATTGCAGATATTCTGTTTCAATGTTATTTAGCATTAAGTACGTATTTAAGGCAAGCCTTTGGGCTGTTAAAACATCTTCAGGCGGAGATCTTTTAATAACTGAGGACAGATTTGAACAAGCCATTAAATGACTGAACTAAAATTTGAATGATTAAAAGGAAAAAGACTTAGACTTATTTCTAATCGCATGATTCGCACAGCTGCCTTTAAGCCTGGAAACAATCATCTTGTTTGTACCACCAAAATGTGACCGCTACTTTATATGTATGCACTGTTCATTCATGGGCTTCTTCAGCAGCCTTATTGGTATTCACCGGTACTGTCTTTTGTTCCACACTGAGCTTGTGCCATTCAGGACATGAAGCGTTTCTGTGGTGCAACAGGACTTTTTAATCCGTGAGGGACTCTACAAAAAACATGTTTAACCCTACTGTCCGAAATATTTGTTAAATGCTTAATTTGGCACTATTTTTAACAGACTTTGAGGTGATTTTGTATTACTATCAGGGTGTTTTAGAATCATGAGAATAGAATATTTAAATGGTAAATAGTTGTGCCAGTTTATCTACCACCTACATTTGCAATCTAAGCTTTTTTCCTGGGGGAATGAGAGGTTTACAAATATTTTTAGTATTAATTTCCTTTATCATTTTTCTTTTACTTCTAGACCTTCCTGTTGCTAACATCACCTTCCAAATATAAATAGATGCAGCAGTTAACATTACTGACTAAATATTATACCTGGAAATAAGCAATTAACCAAAGTGGTCTTTCTTAATTAGAGATGTAAAAATTATATGTTTTAAAGTGTGATATTTGTCATCTATGTGACATTAGAAAAGCAAGATAGCAGTCTAATTCTGCATTCCTGTGAAGTCTCCCAGCAAAATGAATTTCATGGACTGCCAAGATCAAAGCGTATCTGAAAGTATCTAAGATTTCAAAGATGCCAAGTTCACCCACATCTCCCCTAAAGCAGTTTCCACGAAAAAAAGCTGGCCTAGCATCCCCCTTTTTTGAGAGTGGAATTATACTCAGATGGTTTATCCCTGGAGTGAAAAATATTTCTATAGCTTTAAACGTATCAGGAGCCACGACTATCTTGCTGCCAGCTCTGTGGGCAGTTCAACAACCCTGGTAATGATGCATTACTGCAGGCCAGAGGCTGGTGTTCACTTTGGATGGCTAATCTCCGTCCGCAAAGGGAAATGCAAGCTATCTTGCCTGGCATCCAGTAGAAAGATGCTGAACTCAGAGAGAGGGTACCAAAGCTTCGGTCTGAGGGCTGAATACTTCCCAAGGTAGTTGAGGGAGGTGAGTGGCCTGGAAGAACCATGGGGTGCAGACTTAGGCCCTGAACAGTTTCATGATAAACTACTGAAGCTCTACAGCAACCTTGTTTTGTGTTTCCTTCAGGTAGACACACCTTCATACAATAACCTTTGTTCTCCTGCTCCCATCCCTCTTGCCAGTCACTTTCTTCTTTCTTGGAAGCAGTAGATTGTTTTCTCTGATTTGATTGTTGAACTGTTTGCCTGCCTACAGCTGTTTGGGTTTTTTATAGGAGAATTACTATATTTTAACTGAGTGTAAATTCCCAGGCTTTGATTACATACAACACTCTGCATTTTACATAGGCAGTAAAAATGAAAACAGTAGGTCTCTTTGGAGTTGTAAGTGTGTAAAGAGAAGGTGAGAGTGCCTACCTGATCAGAGCTCTTAAAATGCAGCCAAATCAAATTTCTTGTTGGGCTACCCGGCTGGAGAGCAACCACAACAAAGAATTTTCACCTAGCATTGAGATATAGGAGAGACTGGCATGTTACTGAAAAGGTTAGAAGGAGAGGTGTCCCCCTTCCCACACTGGAGAACATCAGAATAGATGGATGTTCAATAGAGAAATTTGTCTTGATCACTGTGCCTTGATCATTAACCACAGTTGTTCATGATAAATCTGTGTCCTGAAGCACGAGTCCTATTAAATTTTAACTTAATCATGTAAGTCTGGGGGGAAGCAGAACTCCTTTCACTAAGGGCATTGTGGAATACAGTTCTGCCATTACCTTGGCAGTGCCTTTTCACACTTCTTGTCAGAAACAGAGGGTCTAACATGGGAATCAAATAGTATTGGTAAATTATTTAAAACTTCGGCTATAAACTAAGGGATATGGAAACTGAAACTTTTGCTTTAATATTTTTAATGTAGCTATGAAAAGATTTAAGTGGCTTTTGAGTTTAGGCTGGACTAAAAGTAGGCATTGACCCTCCCTCCCCCAAACACAATGTAAGACACAGAGCCCACTTGGCGCACTATCCCAAATCCAACAGTGAAAGGTAGAAAATGCTTAGGGAAAATTTATAAGAAATAGGGCAAATAAGGCATGTATGTTCCCCTTGCAGCTCTTCCAAGCCTCTCCTGCAGAGTTTGCATCCAGTCCTTCATTTAGGATATAGCTGGCCAAGTAAGACACCAACGTTTTGCTGCTCTCAAGGTGTCACATCCAAACACTCGTGCAACCCAGCTTTGGAATGCTCCTCTTTGCAACCCAGTGCTGTTCATCATTCCCTTATAGTCTGCCCAGAACAGCAGAGACAAACTGCAAATAAATAATGAGACATAAAGGTGAATTCTGTGACCAAGAAGTGCCTTATTTTTCCAGAATTTGTGGATTTAATCCAACAGCGAGCTCTGAGGCTGAATGATCATTATGCTTTCCTGAAACAGTAACATACAGTTCTTCACTTCTTGTTGGATTTATTGCCTGCAAATATAAGTCTGTGTGTAGGTCTTGTCATCTGATACATTTGTTTTGGTAGTCAGTGTAATATGAATTGACTACTAGAAAATGCATATTTGTTTCACAGCCAAGCTGCAATATAAAAAGTAGATTTCCAACTCCTTTATTTATTATTTTTTCCTGTTTATTAACATATGAAGTCCAGTACTATTACTCTTACTGAAGGCAGTAGGACCGCCTGGGCTGAGTGCTTTAATTTACATGAGGTTATCAAACTGCAGCCTTTGCAACCAGCCTAAATTTAAGAGGGAGATTCTTGCAGCAGCCAGAGAGCGAAGCAAGGTGTGAAAGATGAGAGGAGAGGGTGATGCTGCTGGGCAGCACGGCAGCAGGAGGGGAGGCAAACAGGGGTGGTAAAGACTCTTGAAAATTACTCCTCAGGTGTCCGCCTAGGGTCTCTCATCACTCAGACCTTACATGATTACTAGTTATTCTGGTCACTTTGACTTTAACTGCCTTTTGCTTTGGTATCCCAGTTGTAAATTGAGGGCAACAGCAGCAGGCAGTTCTACCCACTTGTTATGACAACAAATATATGAGGCATTCAAATACTAAGGTGAGCAACCCAAGAAGTCGAGGAGGAAAATTATATTTCTGCACTTAGTCCAGTGCTTAAGCAAGGAGTGGGAGATTTTGCCGTGTATTGCATATGTCTCAGGAAAACTGACCTTCAAAGGCACCATCACAACATGGTTTTCAGACAAGATCTCAGTCTAGGGCTGTTCAGAGCTTGGGAGCAAATTGTCGCCCTTTGCAAGGACTGGTGCCCAAGACGGCAGCACAGTCCAGCTAATGAGCAGTGCCAAGTGCAGATTTAAATCATGCAGAAATTAGAGATATGATGAGGGCAGTAGGAACCTTCTAATGGCGTGATTGCTTTAGCATGGGGAACTGCTGCTGCTGACACTTGGTGGTGCTTGGACTAGCAATGAGTTCTTGATATGGTGGTGAACCAGCAAATGGTAAGCGACAAACAGGCTGCCAGAGTGTGGAAAGCAGAGCCACGATAGCTGCTGAGTGCATTAATGCCAAGGAGATCTTTGTTTCACGCACTTTGACATGCACAGCAGCAGAAGGAAGGAAAAAAACACCAAATCAGTTCCTCTGAAGTTAAAAGCCAGTAGTAAACTAAAGATTTTAAAATCTATCGCGTCAATCTCTCATTATCAATTTTCTCTAGGATATTGATATGAATACCACTTTTAACTTCAAATACCAACCTACTTTTCTATCAGTTTCTGGGTGATGTAAATACCTGCCAAAGAGAGAGCACCAGGTAACAGAGAGTAGCCAAGGTGCTGCTACAGCTCTGAGACCGCGAGGCTGAGATTTAGAAAAGAAAGAGGATGAAAGTGAGTGCACACACAAAAGTGAATGCACATATGAAAAAGAGATGCCTGTAGCTCTCATTTCAAAGGATACAGGTCTTGTTTGTGGGCACAGCATTTCTGTGTTCTTTCCCAGCACACCCAGGGGTAGCCCTGACACGTGCAAGTCTCTCTTCATTGCAGGAGGTGCCTCACACAAGATAGAAATCTTTTAAAACTATTTGTGCAGAGTTTGTTCTCTCTAGGGAAAAGTACCTGTCTCAGCAAGCAGGAAGGAGATGTTGCGAGACATATTTAAAGACATTGTTCCTTTTTTTTTTTTTTTTGATGCCAGATATCTTTGACAAAATAGCAAATAACAGAAGGAGTTCCTGGTTGATTTTGGCTTTCTCAGCTTGCTTTGTTTTAGGAGACCATAAGAACCATTTGCCTCCAGGACCCCTGGGCACATATAGGTGTCTAGTAAGAGTAGTTCAGTAAATGAGTGATGCAGGCCAAGTTATTGTGTTGGTTTGAACAAATTGATAGAGAAAAACAAAAATTAGTCCCTTTAGTTTTACTAAGGGAGTTATTGCATATAGTAAGGAATTACATCATTCATTAGCAACATGCAAAAAATAAAATAAAAAAAATATAATTTTGTATATATGCACATATTTAACAAGGAAAGTTTCCTACATTTGGCAGGGAACTTGAGATACTTTTTCTCCAATAAGAGGACCAAGCTCAAAGCTTACAGAAGTTTATTTTGTGTAGAGCTTACATACTGTTAAATGTAATGTGAGAGCAGAAGAACAGTCAAATTTCACAGGAGGGTTCCTAGCCAGTTTTATTATTTGTTTACACTATAAATCCCTACATGACTCTCTACGGTTGGGACACGCAAATGCTATAAAAATTCGCTAGAGTTTTAAATGCCTTGCTGATTGAAAATGGGAAAAGCAACAGACAATCAAGCTCAACCTGCAAACACTTCCTGTAAAATTGTTAATATAAGCCATTTCCTGACAAAGCAGAAAAACAGTTCTCCCCGGTTTAGGTAATCCAAGGAGAATTCAATAGTGAAACTGAGCGCCAGGGATTCACTTCGGGCCCCACGTTAGCACAGCAGTAGGAAGAGAAAAATCTTTGAATCACAAATTATGTTTGATGAACCTAAAGTGTTATCTTAATACAGGGGTGACTGACACAGCTGTCACTGTGATCAGCTGGGAGTGACGAGGGACCATGTCCTTCTCTGACATTGCTATGGCAAGGGTCACGGTGATCGCTCGCAGGGTAAGTACCGAGAACCAGGGAGCTCAGACAGCTAGTTCTCCTTCTCAGAGACTCTGGCATCATCCTTCAATGAACCCTCAAAGCAAACTGACTGCAAGGATGCCCAACCTGTTAAAATTCAAGTAGTTTTAAACTCTCAGGTTTGCCGTTATCCCCTCTCTTACATTTCCTTTCTATTCCATTTAATTTTTCCTCTCTTTCTTAGCCTTTTGTTTGTGTTTTTCTTTTTCCAATTTCAAACTTAACAGACTGGTCAGTCACCCGTGATACCCGATTGGTGCAAGTGCTCACCGGGAAAGACCTTGCTGCAGCCTGACAGAGAAGCTGTGCTGCAGTAACAGCCTCTCTTTTGAAAAACTTCAGCGAATCTGAAATAAAAGGAAGGGGAGAACTTTTCCAAAGACATTTTAGGGGTTTTTTATATTTGTCTATTTAAATTTCATCGGCATTTAAAAATCATTTTTGATAGGGGAGGTGGGTGAGAGCTGGCTGGCATCCCTGCAGCAGAAAGCCCAACCAACAGAGTGTGTTCTGCAACATTTTCAGCAGGATCTGATCTTGCACTGATCAAGCTGATCTCTTGAGGCAAGAGAGGAATTTATCTCTTGTGTTCTATCTTTCTTCTTCCCTTTCCTTATTTTCTGGTGTAAAGAACATCATCTAACCTTTTCTCACTTCTGAGAAATAGCGACGTTTCCTTCTCTCTGTTTCCATGCGCTCCAGCCTTATGTACTTACCTATGGCAATTTGTAATACTGTGCGGTTGCAGTTCAATGAAATGCTTAAGTGTTTAACTGCTTTCCCACACAGCAATACCTTAACATGCTATTAGCCAGGCACTTGTGTTCGAACTTCCTTCAGTGAACACTATAAGGCAAACCAACCAACCCAGAAAAGTAATTTTTGCATAGTTAGGCAATAAAGTGCTTTTCATCATGTTCTTCAAATGCAGCTAAAAAGAAATAGTAAAGAATCATAATCAAATTACATTTTCTACAGTATTTCACTCCACTGCTGTAAATTGACAAAAACATTTTGTGTCATAAAAGATATTTTTGTGTAATAGGGAAGTAATTATAAGTTAGTTTATTTTAGAAATAACATATATTCGCTTAGCCAGAGACTGCATGATAGAGGTCTATATAGGCAGAAATATTTTTTCCCCCCAGGTCCTCCTCTTGCAAATAAATCTCTGTGCTGAGTACAGCTCAGACAAGTAGCCCTGATTTCAGCTGGTCTACTCACATAAGTGAAAATTACTTTCTTACATAGCATCTACTGCATTGGGTCTTCAGGTATCAGGCTGTGAGAACTACATGGAAAATAGAAAATTTCACTGCCTTTCTTGCACCACGGAGAATTTCCAGGTATATAATTTGGAAAATTATGCGTATATAAACCCACATATATAATTCGGAAATTTATAAACCAGTTTCATATCTGTGTGGAAATACCTGCCATACCGGAGATTAAATTATCAAGATAACTTGGATATTCCTCTCATACCAGGACTGAGAGAGCTTCAAAAACCATCTGTCAGCAAACACTGTGGTGGTTTCTTGTTGTGTATATCTAGCCAAGGTGATTGTGTTTAGTCTTGTTTAGAGATGTAGATAACATGATGATGATCACTTTCCTGACAGGCAATAACTGATTCTTAGTAAAGCCACCAGGTAAATATGTACTTTAGTACATAAAGTGATTTCAAGCATGCATATTATTTATTCAATTGCCTGTAACAAGTCTGTTTTGTTTTAGCCTATTCTATCAATCAGTGCTTTAGAAATGTCGATTGTTTTTTCTGAAAAATAGGTCTCCTCTCTGTCATGCTGACACATTTTAGACACTGTTTTTCAGGTTATTGTAAAATCCCCTGAAGTCTCTACACACTCTGAAGGTGTTTACCTAAAGAGCCATTTCATACAATCAAGTGTCATATCGCTCTTCATTTACATCTACGATTTTGTTGACTTCCCAGGGAATACAGCTGTGTAAGGCCCTATATCAGTAAAATATTATTATGCAAATAGTGATGGAAAAAACATCTGGTCAACCTATCATTTTATTGAAGTCCTGAAACTAAACCTTCCACAGAGCACGATGATCTGAATTCCAAGAGAATGAATTTATTCATAATGAGATAATCCTTTAGCAGCAGAGAACATAACTTCTTTTTTTCTCTGAAACCGAGCTGAAAAATAACATTATTTCTGAATTGAAGCCCTGTATGTTGTGTTTCAGCACAAAACAAATGGTTTATAGCTCTATGATACAGTAGCATTTTGTCTTTGTTTGAAAGAGATTAGCATGCAGTTTAGAATAAGCAAGAAGGGTCAAAATACATTTAAAATTAAAAATAGTCTCCTTTTCCATTGTAATATACGGAATAGCCTGACTTCTGAGAGCCTACCAACTCGCTCTTCTCTGTGATTTATTCTTTAGGAAACTACTTCCCTGCAGGAGTTTCTTAATGATAAATTTTAACTCTGAAATTTCAAAATGCCTTAAAGTTTCCATTAGAAGACTGCCAGTACCATCATTTCAGCTTGTAACAGCCAGAATCAGGAACTATTTTGAAGGGTACTATGTAATTTGTTTTCTTCTATTCTAAACCTTCAGGTATTCTCATTTTTATGGAAAGGACTTCAATTGAAATTCTATCTTCTTTTCTAAATATAAAACCAAAACAGAGGAAATGCAGCCCTGAGCCTTCTTGTTCAGTGACGAGATGTATGGTTTATATTTTTCTAATATTCTCAGCATGAATTAGCTGGAGTCAGTTAAAGACTGTGATCAGCGAAATATTGCTCTCTACTTGGTGTTGGAGAGATTTAGGATGTGGAAATTAGAATTTAGCAGACATTCCAAATGAAGAAAAAAAAAAAAAAAAAGAAAATAAACTGGCCAAATCCCACAGTCCTGTATTTCAAACTCCGAAACCACACAGAAAGAAAAGCATCCACAGAGAAATCACCCTGCAAAGTCACGTTATCTTAGTTTTATTCAGTGACATTGAGCAGATCAGTTGTTCACTGTCCCCAGCACACTTCCTCTGTGTTTTCTCTTTCTAAATTGTCCTTTCTTTATCTTTTGCTACGTGCCCCCCAAACAACATCCCGCACCTTCTTTGGCGTCTTCCTTCACAGAACAAAAATAGCTCCTAATGAAATACTAAACGAAGTAGTGCTTATAGCGTTTTGGGCCACACAGGACATGAAATGACTCTCCTCTCACTGGTGTGAGTGATGAATAAGAAGTCAACAGCGCTCTACCAGAGCAAAACAGATACCATGGAAGAAGATACAGGCTTACAGTGTTCCCCCTTATCCTGCTCTCACTGTTCATCAGCTACTGGTACGCCCCTGCCCCCATCTTTCTCTGCACCCCTCTTAAGAGGGACATAAATCTAAAAGCTCTCTTGAGAGGTGCTTCTAGGCCTGCTTCAAAAGAGTTGCAGAAGAGTTGGACATTTTGGGTAGTTCTTGTGTGATTTATTAAGAAGCAAGAATTTAAAATAACTCGATTTTTTTTTTCTTACACTGAGTTTTCTTTGAAGGGTGCAGAAGCATAGGCTCTCATTTGTTCCCTTTCCCAAGCAGGGCAGCTGAATTCACTCGAAGTCCGCTCACTTGAACCAAAAAGCCAGGTTTGTTGCGTAGCTCTTTATCTTGTTTTAAAGACCATTGTTTGCTTCTGCCAACTCGTAATTGCACAGAAAGGCTGATGTCTACGAGTGTGAAAGGAGGTTTTCTATCATTATGTCTAATGGCTGTTCTGCTCTGTTGGTGATTATTCATTTACCTCTGATGTTTGCAGCTCCTGGCAGCAGCTTCTGGAGGACTTGCAGCAGTTTGGTGTTATTTCCTATACGTCTTTCACAGAATCATTTGTTTTCTGTTCCAGGAAAACATCAACATCTTAATGCAATTTATTCCTCTGATTAATGAGAGAAGTAAACCCACCCATTTTTCTAATTTACACTCATTCTATTTAATAAGCTACAGTTGTAGGTACTCAAGAATATTTGAATTGATAACACACCTTGAAATTTTAATCCCTCTGTGGAAAATAAAGCATTTTTACCTGATTAGTCACACTTTTTCCTGCTGCCTGCTACAGAAAACAGAGATATTAGGGAAAAAGAATTTTGCAATAATCAACTAAGTTTGGCAAAGAGAGATTTTTGTCTCTGTGTGTTCACTGTGACCCACAAGGAGGCAGCTGGCTTTTGTCTGCCATGAGCAATAGGTCTGTCATTGGGAAATATAAATTACGACACCCTCTTTGTGAAACCCAAGACTGTGCCCAAAACACCATCATCCACTTCATAGACTAAAATACACATTCCCTCCCTAGTCCGTTTTGAAAGTCCATTTAGCCAAATATTCTTTTTCTATAAAGACTGTAGAAATAAATTATTACTTAGTAAATGTGAAACAGGCCAAAATAAGGTATTTTTTGAGACCGTGCCGTGGTCATCAGTGGAGAGATACGTATTTAGAGAATATACATTTGGTCCAGTCACTACTGATGGAAAGTATGAGACTGCATTTTAACCGACATCCTGTCACCCTAAATACTTGGATGATGGTCTGCAGCTGTAAGAGGCGCCCATCGCCCCCACCTTTGGCTTTTGCAGACAGTTTTACACTTAAAAGGATGTTAATTTCTTTAAGCCTTAAAGATAAACCTTTTTGCTTAAATTTTTAACAGGAAGAACTTAACTATCTCTTACTGAATAAGTAATGATTTAATACATCTTAATCAGAGTATATGTCCTTCAGAGACTGAAGGTCTTGTGAAATTTCACCTACAGCCCATTTGTAATGTCAATTTGACAAAGTTCAGCCCTTGTTTGGTACCATCAAAAATGCAGACTCATTTTGTCATCATCTCCCTTATGCTTTCTCTGAAGGACATAAAGTTACCAGCCCAGATCTCTTGTCTAGTTTAAATAGGTACCGAATGTATAATTTCTCACAGCAGTTATACTCATTTACTACCTCCTTTCTTGCATGGCCTGATAAGTTACACTGTCACTTGATCAATGGGAATGTTTTTATTCTGTCTTCCTATATAATTTACATGGAGCTTGGCATCTTTGGCCCCAGTTTTCCACAACAATGGAAATAACTGTTCAAGTGCTAACTCTACTGCAAAGTTTTCTAAAGCCAGCTGTTGAAAGATAACTCAATTTTCAAAGTTTAGTTTGTTCTGTCTGAGCAACTTTATTTTTCTTCTCCAAGGAGTTAATCTGTTAATTAGTTCAGCTGCCCATTCTTATTCAATTAAAAATAATTAATCTTCCAAAAGCATTTCTTTACAACATGTAAGGATTTGACCGGATCCTCTCCATTACTGTGGGGTGTTTTGCTGGGAGTCTGGTGACTGGCAGAAGATGTCAACATATTGTGGATATGGTCACCAGCGACTTCCGAATCCAAAGTGCTGCAACAGAAGGTGAGAGCTTGGCAGTCCAAAACCTTTTCTGAAAAACAGCCAGTTCCATACAGCAAACAAAAAGCCAGGAACTTCAGCAGGGGAGAGGAGAAGATTTGCTTCTGGACGAATATTACCATTCTGTAAAATGTCCCTCAGGACTGATTCAGTGGGTATGAACAAGAGGCTCAGAAAGACAAATTTTGCCATGCAACTGAATAATCTGCCTTCCCTCAGTTTTACTGCTGCTAGTGGGCCTCATATGGGTTTTGCTGGCATGTGATGTAAGGGTCTGGTAACTTTGAGGAGATTTTTTTAAAAGGCTGGATCATTTCATGCAATCATTAACCACCTTTTGCTGCTTGGCATGCTGAAATAATGAGGGTAATTGAATATCACGCTTCTGGGTGTGAGCTAATTGCCTGCAGGGCTCTGGAAGGATGTTTCTTCCCTGTACACCACATAGCATAATTGGATCGGTAATAGGCATTATGGGAGCCTTCCACCTTCCTCAAGAATATCAGTGCAGAAGGCAAAATGTCAAGTTAGATGAACAAATGATTTAATCCAGTATGGCGAGACCTCCGCTCCTATGGCGCCATGGTGAGCAACTGGTTGGATTGCAGGATATGCACCTGCCATTGTGTAATGAGGTCCTGAGTAACCTGGGTCATTATTTTAACCCATAAGAGCAGCAAAAGCCTCAAACTTCTCAAAATGCTCATCTCTATGGCAACCGCCATATAAAGTATTGTGCAGTTGTGAATTAATATGTATTTATGCTTAAATGAGAACCAGGAGCAACTATTCCTAGTTTTACAAGCACACCATTGCCTGAATCCCTTTAATCTTCTCTGTGTGCTGCTGAATGTCAGGTAATGGAGAGGCACAGTGTGAGCTCAATTAGTTTAAAATCTTATCAGTATAATTGGGCAGGATGAGCTGTATTAGCTTGCCAAATAGGACTCAATACTTTGAAGTTATTTACTCCATTTTATATTCTTCCAAATGCAATTAATTGCATAACCATTAGCAACTAATATTAATTAATTAATGGGGTTCCAACATAATTATATGTGATAGACATCACCAAATGAGTCCTTCGAGATGACTGGGAGGTAGGGAAGGGGATTGCTACCGTGAATACCAAATCTCCTCATCAGACTGACTCACCTACAAATCATGTTCAGGAACGATTAGAAAAACGGTCAATGCTAAAGATGACTCTAGAGCACACACTGCCACGCACACGGCCTCAGCATGGAGGTGCGGGGTGTTATTAAATCAGAATAACTTTGGTGAAAACAGGAGTCTCAAAAAGCTATGTAAAAGAATGACCTTAAGTGTTCAAGGCCAGGCTGGATGGGGCTTTGAGCAGCCTGGTCTAATGGGAGGTGTCCCTGCCCATGGCAGAGGGGTTGGAACTACATGATCTTTAAGGTCCCTTCTAACCCAAACCATTCTAGGATTCTATGACTTCAACAAATTTCTGTCCTTCAAACTCTTTTTTACTAGCTAAACTTTCTTCCCTACAATTTCAGCTAACTGGGGCCAAAATCTTTCCATGCAATAAGCCATTTACTCTGGGGTTTGTTTGCCAAGAAACCTGGCCCCTGCTTGTCAGCACACCCCTGCTCCATTTTCTGCACTTCACCACTAGAATAGCCTCTGCCTGAGAAAAGCAAGAACATAGAATCATAGAATTGCCTCTGTTGGAAGGGACCTTTCAGATCATGGAGTCCAACCATCAACTTAACTCTGACAAAAAAACATCACTAAACCATATCTCTAAGGACTATGTCTACCCATCTTTTAGATACCTCCAGGGATGGTGCCTCACCCACTTCCCTGGGCAGCCTCTTCCAGTGCTTGATAACCCTTTCAGTGTAAAAATTTTCCCTAATATCCAGTCTAAACCTCCCCTGGTGCAACTTAAGACTGTTTCCTCTTGTCCTATCGCCTGTCAGGAAGATACACTCATCAACATCGAAGGTATGTTCTGTGCTGCTATGCTTGCTGCCCTGTTTTCTTGCAAGCGGCAATGCAGAAGTTAATCATTCACCATCCATTTGGTGAATTAAAGTCCTAGAATACTCTTCCTATTATGCCATTGGAAGTGCCATCATGTACAGCAGCTGTAACCCCTGAATGCCTGTGGTTATCTCAGGTCCTGAAACATCTTACTAGCTAGAACAGGCTGTTATGATCCTGACCAATTTTCTGACATGTATCCTTCATGCAATAGCAGGGTACTGCTGTTAGGATCCAAATTTTCAGGAGCAAACATTCATTTGACCTCCCTGACTTGGGCTGTCTAGGGAGCCTGTGTTTTGGGGGGATGAGTGTGTGAGCTGGGCTCCATCGGTACCCACTGATTTTCTGCAAGGACATGAGCACCTCTGACACTCAGAAAGTATATCCTACCTAAGCAAATTCAGAAGCAACTAGAACTTAGTGGATTTTGATCAAAGTATTAGCTATAGGGTGTGATGGGTAGACCAGGTACCTTTCTCATGATAGCTGTAATACAAATAGGTTTAAAACAGGTAAGGGATGACAAGAAGTGAGATTTATTTTCAGAAAACTTTATTAGTTGAATACTCATTTTTAGCTACACTTTTATCTGAATGTCCCCCGCTGTTTCTGCTGGATTCTGCTTTGCTTCTGTCCTTCACTGTGGGACAGTGTTGTTATACACAATTAAACACATTTCCAATTTGTGCTCCTGAGACTGTGGCAGCTGTACTTCAATAGAGGGTGAAGACAGACCAGATGGATAGAAGGTGAAGTGCTGTCAGTCCTTTGGGATTGAAGATGCCACAGAAATGCAAACAGAACCTATAGTTTATAAGGGAAAATAATGTCTTGACAGTCTGATGAAAGACTAGCTCAGAAACACCTTATCCTCCCAAAAATTCAGATCTGGGAAGATTGATATGGGTGCACTGTCAAGGACGTCAACTTTTTTGTCCTTTTTTAGCTGCCTTATTTTTTTTTTTTTTATGAGAAACCATACCAATCTAATCTGAACGAGGAAAGTCACCTTCCCTGGTGCTCGGTTTCATTTTCCTCAAGCAATAGAAATGAAAATGAAAGTTCCATTTTAAAAACATGAAAAAAGGAACATTCCCGTGAAGGCAGGAAAAAAATCTTCAATAGTCCCACAAGTAAGACTCTTTAAAACTGTCACTTACATGCTTAAAAAATGCAGGCCTGCAAGTCAGGCTGTTCAAAACCATATGCGGGTGCTGCATGTTTGTTTTTTTTTTTTATCAAAGACCAAAAGAAACTGCAGTGACTTAAAAATTCAATAAATACATAGCAAGCGAACACTTGATAAAGGAAGAGAGGGGAGACAGAGATGAAGTCAAGTTAATTTGGAAGACGCTCTAAGAAAAGAACACCAACGCTGTTACGACAGTTCCTCTGAGACTTCCTGTTCTCTGCATTAGTCAGTAATGAAAGAAGGTGCTGATGCGTAGATCAACATTTAAATTCCTGATACTCTTGGCAAAGTGTTGCTTTTAGCTTGATCCTTTACTTCTCACTTTTCATACTACATCTATTTCACATGCATGCGTTCCTATTTCTTATAGGCCAGATGTTGCACATCCGAAGCAGTGCCCAGTCCTACGAGATCAATAAAAAATTTAACCTGAGCTACAAAGCAGGACATCATTATACTTCCATGTGTTAATCTTTATGATCCTCAGCAAAGCAACCACCTGTGGCGGGGTATGAATTCCCTGATCCCAGCAGTGAGCAACTTTTCACCTCACCAGTTCTAGCCAAGTCAGAAGCAATGAATTTTGCGAAGATCTGCTCCCCTGTTGGGTTTACAGATCTGCCCTTTGTGTATATATTACAGCAAAGATTTCCAGCCAGGCAGCTTGACATTCTATGAATTGACAATGAAATTATACAGATAAAGGGCAGTATGCCCAGGAATGACCAATTCAAGTGTGGCAAATATTGACTGAAACAGAAAATTTTGGATTACGAGGGGCTTGCTTGGATTTTTCCATAAGCAACTGGGACATACTCAGCGTTTACATTCACAACATCCCCACCTGCTTTACAGACACGCCACCCAGCCCCAGCAGCAAGAGGAGCTCATTGCACTGGCTGCTCTGTAGACAGAGAGCTGAAAAAAGTGTCCTTGCCCAAACTCATACAAAGGAATCTGTGTTTCTACAGGCACAAGTTTTTACCCAGTTTTGGAGAGGTAAAAGGAATAAAGGAAATAAATCTTGTGTTGCTGAGATCAGTGACCTGAAATCTCCAGGGAGAGAGGATGAGTGTGGATGGAGGAAACCTGCTCTTGCACCACGTGGTGCCCCGGGGACACGTAGCCCTGGCACAATCTGCTCTGTCAAGTGAGATCCAGACAAATGCACTTTTAGATGGGTCTCTCAGGAACTTGCCCTTTCCACAGTGAAGTGTTTTCCCTGCAAAATGTTATCGGAGCTCCCTGGGCTCTCTTCTCAAGGTCTTCTCACTAGAGAGGTAATCACAGAAATTACGTGAGATATGCGGTAAACTGTAGGGGAGGTTCATCCTTCCTCCCTTTCATAGTTTCTTACAGACATTATAATGTGAAATATTATGGTATGAGAAGGCATTATTCCCTCAATAATATCTTGGGTGGAAGTAGAAGAGAATATAGCTGAATTTAAGGAAATTTGCCAGTTACAATATGGCTACTTGCAGGCTAAATGGCTGCTCTTTGCCAAGTCAAAAGCATTATGATACAGTACAGAAGAACAAGCACACAGCAAAGGCAAACTGTAATCATCACAGAAGGTAGTATTGAAAGAAGGATCTTACGTGGATTTCTATATTTCCCCTGTATCATGTATATTTTTTCAGTCAGCAAGACACAGAACAAAATAAAAAAACAAGAAGCAGCATTTCATGTTTGGGCCCACATGTGGGCAGCAGACTTCGATGAATATGTGGGTGACAAACAATTTATTAGGATCCCACAAACACCAGGATCTGTAAAGGTAGAGCCTTTTTTCCCCTACTTTCGTGGGGATGTTGGGAACATTTTGACAGAGTTGCTAAACCACACATACACATGGGTGTTTCAATAGTTTCTTCTCCTGGTGTGCTTTGCCTCACTTTCCAGGTCACTCATTTCCCTTTCAAGCTGGTTTCTCCAGCTATCCCATTTTTATAAAATTAAATAGCAATTTTTCTTGGTGTTTATCTTTGCCTGTCTGCCCAGACAGGCAGCGGGTTGGCTTGGTGGGCAGGCAGGAGGTCCGGGCTCTTCACTGCCCTCCGAAATGCGCTGGCAGGAGGCTGACCAGCATTTCATTGCGATATCCCAAACGCATTTTGTGACGACTCTCACAACCTATAAGAAGGCTCGTGTGGCTTTTTTAAGTGTTAGTCCATCTCTGGTTTTGTACCAGGCTTGAACAGCTGACAATTCTATAAGCTATTCCTAAGGCTAATCCCTAAGGATGGATAAAGGGCACGTCGCGGTGAGCAAGGGACTCCCTACCTTGACTTTGCTGTATTTTTCTCCCCTCCGAAGGGAAGAGATGCCCCAGGCGAGGAGTTTGGACCGCCAGCACCCACAACACCACTGCAGCAGGCACGCACCAGCTTGGCCCCGGGGTATTTGAAGATCGTTTATAGCTCTGAGGTGAGGGGCCGGTGTCTGCTGTGAGGCTGCCCTCAAATCTGCTCCTCTGGCACACGGGCGCTTCCCAGCAGGAGGGCACAGGCCGTCTGTGCACAACGGAGCTCTCCCAGATTGCAACAAACTCCCACAGCAGCTGAGAAAAATCATCCCTCACCTTGACATCCGCTTTCAGGTCATGATTTTGTATGTCCTGTTTTTCATGGATATATTTCCTGAGGGATTTCAGCCTGGTTCAGAATTCCCCCACCGCGGCACAAGCTGTTTGAGAGCAGCAAATGAAGAGTGTGGGAATGGCTGCAAAGGCACGTGCCCTTTCCCTTTACTTCTTTTCCCCAGAGTTACCATTTTGAGGTGTTTTCTGTGACTGCTCTGCAGCTAAAGGTATAGTTGTCCCCCTTAAATTTTTATTTAAATGGTTTGGTCATTTAGGGAAAAGAGGAGAAAGACAACAGCAAAACCCAGTTCTTTACATTATAAACCTGTAATCTTCTTCTGTCTGAACTACAGCTTTTGCTGGCAGTATTTGAGTGTCTTATACGGGCTAAGAAAGGGAAGAAAGGAAACATTTCCCATTTGGTGAGGCAGCACCCAGCCTTCCCTCTCCTCCACTATGGTATACCTTTTCTTCACCTTTTACATTCTAGCAAATGCTTGCAAGCTGTTGAACAAAACAGGGATTGTACGTACACACTTCTTTTGTCTCTCATGATAGACGACAGCCTCAGAGCTGAGATCCAAAACCCCGTTAGGTTCTGTGGCACCAGTGGTGCCAACACGGAGCACTTCCACACCTTGTATACCTCAACCAGCAGGGATGGGATTTACAACACTACAGACATTAGAGAGTTTAGGCTTCAGAGCACAAATGTCACTGACTGGCTGTGGGTATCTTAAATGCTAATGTGAGCATATGCCGCCACTTCTCTCATTTCTTCTGAAATACCAGAGATTATTGTCATATCTTTGTCACAATAGCCTACTCATAAGAATGCTTGCTTTGGAAATGAGCATAAAATCTGCAAGTTGTTTTACTGATAAGCTCTAGGCTAGGCTGCAGTATGGTGGGATCGAGTCACCCACTCCATCCACCATCATGCCAGAGCTGTGCCAGTGTGCAGAATGGGTTTGAAGTTTCATTGGGACAGAGAGAGGGAAAGCACAACAGAGGTGTTGACGGTGGGATCTGGAGACCAGAACACTAATGGTTGACAAGAAGTCTGGCAGTGTCCTTCCCGTTCTCCAGGATGTTTCTGGCCTGTTGAGAATCTTTAATATAAAGTGCTTTCAGGTGCTATACAGTTCAGCAGCTAGGGCCACATCCTGGGAGAAGTGGCCTTGAAACATTTTGGGCTAAGGAGAGAATTGAGCTCAAGGTCCCATTTTCTAGGCCAATGTTTTAAGCCTTGGATAATCACAATGACCACTACAGCTGTCGCCCCCTCCCTGCCACCCTGAAAGACAAGGCTGAGCCAGTAACTTCATTACAAAGGAGAGGTGTCTCCTCCGGGGACAATTCTGTGCTATGAGGTATCTCCAGGTGACTCCTCAGTCAGCATGCAGGTGGCACATAGGGGCTGGGACACTTAACAATATAGTCTCATCTGGTTCCTAAAACTTAAGTGGTTTGCTTCAGTTTTTTAGCTGGTAATAAAAAAAGCTTATTAAGAAACTTCTTGCTGCTTGCTCTGTAGCTGCAGCTCACATAGCCAGAAATAAAGGTCTGGGAAAAGGGGTGCACATTGGGACAAGGACTTTAGGAGACATAAATTAGAAACATGCTTGGACACACGCATGAGGACTCCCATTCCTTTAAGTTATACTCCATTACTTCTAGGTCTTTTATCTATGCATATATGCATCAGGATTTTTATAAATAAAATAATTCACCTGAATTACAGTAGTGCAAACACCAGAGGAGCCACACAGCAATGCTGATGTAATGATTGCTTTCACTTGGTTTTTTAATCACTCAGAAATGCAATTTGGTACCCGCAGGATTTTTGCATCTCCAGGCCTCTGCAAGATGGCCAGATGAGTGCAGGTGCTCACTTCCATCTTTGTGCTGGTGGCCTCTGACCAGGGGCAGTGAACAAATGGAAATCAGAGGAAAGCAAGAGTTAAAAGAATGAAAGCTATGTGGGAATGGCATGCCCACTTTATTTAATACCTTAATAAACCAGAAGGTTTTTGAGCCAGCAGATAGCAAAAGGGCATAGAGGGAAAAAGCAGAGGTTTAGAAGTGACCTTTTAAATATCCACATCTAAACAAAGGCTCAGAGCAGTCAGTTTCACTTTAAAATGGAAAAAAATGAGCAACACTGTTGGAGCCCTCACACTCAGCAAAGCATTTGCAGATGAGCTTGTGTTTAGGTTTGGGCTAAGGTTTTGTTTATTCCCACCAGACTTCATCAAGCACTTAATATTCTGCTCTTAACAGAGCACACACTTCTCTGATGGGGTTGGTGGAGAAGAGATTAATTACACTCTGACTCTTCCAGTACAAAAACTAGGAGATACAAAATGCACCACAAAACAAACAAAGTAATGTGGTTTTTCCTCCAGTGTGTAGCAGACTTGTGGAATTTCTTGCCAGAGGCCACTGTGAATGCTTGAAGCTTATGCCCACAGGAGACAGAGCAAGCGCTTGGACAGAGATATATTACAGATCAGTAAACAGAGAAATTACACCAGCTCTGGAAATTGCTTGAGCTACAAAGGGTCAGATGCTGTGGGCAGCCAGTGGTACCCTCTGTTCGCCCTGCTCTAACCCTGCCCTTGGCTTCTGCCTGCAGCCACTGCCCAAGTCAGGGTGTTGGGCTGGGTGAACCCTCAGTGTGACCTCCTGCAGCCGCTCTGTCAGTGAATGGCTCTGTGCGTACGGGAGAACACCATTATTCACCTCGCTTTAGAAATACCAAAGGCGGGAACTAAGTCCCAGACCCTCTTTCCAGGATATCCCCAAGATGCAAGTCATGCTTTTAAGCTGAGCAAACAATGTAGGCGTAGGGATCACCAGAGAAATCAGAAAATAAATATTATTCTTACAGGCCCCTGGGAGACACCCAGGATAAAACAAAGCAAACTCAAGCTGTTGGTGATCTCGTTGACTGTTCTCATTTAGCCACCAACTTCCTGCCAAAGCTCTACTGCCAAACAGAGGTCCTCGGACTTCTGCCGCTTCCCCTCCGGGACGGGTAATTGGAGTGCAGAGCAAACTCAGCGCAGCCCACTCGCTGTGCGGCACTTCGAAACCCCGCTCAGAAACCACTAGGTTATAAAATGCCAACACACCTCTAATGAAGAGGACTGCTGGTCTTACCATCTGTGTCGGGTTACCTGTTAAAAATCTGAGTGGGTAATTTATGAAACGAATCAGCAGAATAGCCTTGAGCTTGATTCCGTCAGGAAGCTGCTTACACCTGGCCCCCCCTGGTCAGCAACTGGGGGAATCTGCTCCCGCGCAGAGGGGGATTCTGCTGGTGGCAGAGCTGCTGCCGGTAACAGCTGTGAACACTGGCTGAAGCAATCGTATTGTAGGCCATTAGCAGAGAGGAAAAATAACAAATGGTAATCAGTCAACAGCTTCAACACATCTGTGCCAAAGCATAGGCAATGAGGGAGCTAGATAGAGAATAAAAATAAAAATTGGCAGAGATCTGGAAACTGCTGTAACGCTGGTATCTATTATGCAGCTCCAAAGGGCTCCGTCTGAGGCGCACATCATTATTTGTGTGCTGAAGAGACCAAAAGACCATTCACAACCATTGCAAGTTGCTAAGTGTTCTTCAAGACTACCTCTCTTCACTGAAGGGTCTAATTTATTTGGGGGAAAAAAACCCAAAAGATTGTTTCAAATTATGTCTAGAAAAACTGATGGAAAAATCATGCTAAACCGTAGTTTTCAGATTCTTCAGCAGGGAGATTTCTATCTCTCCCTCTGCTATGATTTCTGCACATCTCTTGGAGGTGACCCAGAGCCACGCAGAATCAATACACATTTTTGTGTTTCTCCCTACAAGGTTCAGGAACTATGAAGGAAGAGGTGAAAAGAAGGAGCTGTGGCACTGAAGCAGATAATGTTCTAGTATTTGGTAAGTCTGGAATGAGCAGTTACCAAGAAAGCATAAGGAAGCCCACGGGGAATAAAAATCCCACAAGTCAAAAGAATTTTCCTCAAACTTTCTGTAGTGTTTGAATCTGTTTCAAATGGGAGAGAAGCAGGGGCAGAAAGCAAGTGGAAAAATACAAGAGTAAATATGTACAGACAAGAGAAAAATCACACACCACCGCAGAAATATTGCTAAAACCAGCAGGCTCTCCTGAAGACACTGCAGAGCTCATTTGTGTTTCCAGCCATTACATATCCGACACATACACCTCCATTCTTTGTATTTGCAGACCTTAAAACGCTGATCTTTGGTAAGCCTTCTCTTAATTTTATTTATATTCCAGGCAGGCGTGTGGCACATGAACACAGATGTTCGGATGCTGGCGCGCAAAACACAGTTTTCAGATATTGTATTTGTAAAGAAGTTCCAACACCTATTTTCACCCATTCCCTTGAAAAATGAAGTGATTTCCATTTACCACTTTGAACAGCTTGTTTGAATCACAGGGTTCATGTAAGAAGCAAGTGTCCTTACACTTTTCTCAGGGCTCCCAACTCGTGGCATTTGCTGGGGGCATTTTGGTTGCTGCAATACACTGATTTAGAACTTGTCTCATCAAAAATCAAGCTGGAGAACGCAGCAAAGCACTTTTAGGCACCAAGTGCAAAGTTTTCAACTTGAAATCCCCAGGACCATTCTCGTACTTAAATCTCCACAAGCAGTAAGTGCTTTGTTAGATCAGTTTCTATCTAAAGGAGGCGTCCCCTGAGCAGAGCCTTTCAGAGCGCAGAAGGAGAATCAGCAGATTGTCTGCCTGAACCCACTGCTAAAAAAGGGAGGAAAGGTATGTTGATGTACATAAGCATGCCTTCTGTTTGACTTTACCAACTTTTTCCAAATAATTTTCTCTCCTGCTTTGTCAAATGAAGAGCAGATAATAGCAGGATAAACATTCTGGTAACTACTACTGCATTTCTCACCGATGTTTTTTTTTACAGGTGTGGGGTTTTTAACACAAATTTTAGCACGGTGAACCCTGGATCTTTACAGCAGCACAAAATCATAACAGTTTCAGAAACGGTTTCAAATTTTTTATATATTTTCATGTTTTTTATATTTTCTGTACTACCCAAGCATACATTTTTGTCTGGAATATAAGCCAGCAGTTGAGTAAAAAGAAGATAACTGCACATTCTAAGCCCAGTAATGCCCCAATAAACTAGGATGATCATCATTAAAAGCACAGAAATTACCCTAGATATATATCATTTATATCACTTTCTTATCTAATTCTTTCTTTGTTTTTTTTTTTCTTCTTCTTTTTAAATCAGGGTGCCACTGGAAGACACCTTGAAATTACTGCTATTCAGGAAAGAAAAATAAAACCATGTTTACAGCTAAAATTAAGTTATTGGTCTCAGTTCCATAAGCAGAAAGACACAAATGGCAGAGCTCAGCATTTTCCAAAGCGTACTCAAGTCATGTTCCCAGCAATCAAGAGAGACCTAATCAAATTTTCTCCTCTCAAAAATAATGATCTTGGCAGACTTTGTTAAAAAGCTTGCCAGGCTTTGCTGTTCCTGTGGATATTGTGTGCTTTTGGTGATCGCTGGGTGCTGAGATGTTTTTGTGCCTCACCGCTGCATTTCCTCAGTCCCTGTGCTGGTGTCTGCTCACCGCTGAATGAGATATTTCCAAGCGCAATGAAATAAGAGCCATGATCTGATCGCGGCGGTCGCACCGCTGTCCCCAGGGAGCAAACCCTGCTCACGCCTCATCTCTGAGCCTTCGCCCAGATTCCTGGCCATTTCCCAGCTGCTCTTGGCTCACACAGCTCTGCCCGGGCTGCCTCCCTTCCCTGTCCTCAGCCTGCGTCGCAAGCGCTCGCTTTCTCCTCTGCTTCTTTCCACGTGAGACGAGACCACTGGAAGGCAGACCCCCTGGCCACTTGCTCTCCCTCATCTCAGCCGTCTGCTCTTTTTTTTTTGCAGTTCATGTATTTTCCTACTCCTGCTTCTAAACCTTTCACTGGTGGTCTAGTATATTTAGTGGTTGCCTTGTGAAATGTTTTGTTAGTCCTTTGCATGAAAATTTCTGCAGAATAATGTATTGATTTTGCCATTTCGGAAGAGTGGAAGAAGCCAAAAATTCAGAGCAGCATTTTCTATTTTAGTTACTCATAGTTGGGTATCTAAATTAAGTTAATTTCAAAAAAAAACCAAACCAAACCAAACCAAAACAAAACCAACCAACCAAACAAACAAAAAAAACTAAAACCACACCACAAATGAGATTTTCAGTGGTGCTGAGAACACCCTATCATGATTGCCTCCTCCTCAGAGAAGGGCACTTGTATGGAAAGGGCCATATAAGGCACCAAGAAAAATACAATAATCTGACTGAAGATGACGGCATCTGTTCATGCATCCTTATTTCCAAGTGAATAAGATACCCCAGTTGGGAAGAAGGCCAGATCAGAGTCCTGGTTCTTCTTGCTAGACTGTGTGTGGCCTGTGAGTGCCATCAAACTGCAATACCCACACACGTGCCAGGAAGGTATGTCAGGGACATAGACAGGTAACTCCCTGTGAAATCCGAGTTGATCATTCACACCGTATTAACATGGAGTTTCAAGGTACTTGCTATAGTGTCTGAACAAGCGCTCACAGGCACCCACACAGCCCCTGTGGGTGGAGGCATGAGAACAGCAGTTGTCCCATCCAATAACGGATAGAGGACTGAGGTTAAGTATTCTTTGTGTCCTGCTAAGAAGCAGAATAACTCAAGAAAACAGATTAAAGAAGCCATTTCACCTGCAGAGTCAGAGGCAGCACTGGGTGCAGGACCTGCCTCTTGTGTTCCAGTCCACCCTTCTCCTGGCTGGATCCCGCTGCGCCATCTCGGCTCTGCAAGATGAGTTCAGCTCTCTCATGCCAATGCCTCAGACATCCACACGGCAGCCTTCCTCTGAATTTGGCCAGCTCTGCAAAACTTGGCAATGGTCTGAATGATGTCATTTAACAGTTAACTAACTGGGGTCAGGGCCAGTGCTACTCACAATTTCCCATTCTGCTGCTCTGGCTTTAAGCACAGGTATTGCAGGACAAAAGACTTCTAAGAGGCTTTCCTGTTTCAGCAAGACACATGTGAAGAGAAAGACTCCATCAAGACAGATGTTTGTTTAGACTTCCATCCAGAGCTATCATTTAAGCATATTTTAAGAGGTACTCTTCCCATTAGTTCTTCTGAAGTGTAGCCTTATTGATCCTATTTCAGAACAACACATCTCTATGCAAGGGATTTATTTGGCTGCCAAACCACAATGCCAGAGCAAGCACTTTTGTGCTCATAAAGCTTCACCTGCTTGAGTACAATCCATGAGTTAGTTGCCCAAGAGAGGGTATAAAACTGGCCTGTGCTCTTGAGAGCTTACCCTCCCACATTTCTTTCTTTATACAGCTAAATATCGTGACTGCATTTTAAGCCTAGTTTGGTGTTATCCCTTTAACACGTTAGTGAACTTTAAATACTGGCTATACTTTTATCTAACACATTGATTATGTTTTCAAATGAGTTGTGGTGTTTGCTATCCCTCTCCAAAATATTTTTCGCCTTTGACATCAGCTAGGATTATGTTTTATATATTTTTGCCTTTCTCCAAATACAATCTTTATATTCATTTCTTAACCTCTGTGTTTATGTATTTTATTGAATTTTTGGAGATTGGATTCATTTTCAGCATTTAATTTGTTGCAGTGACTTCGGGCTGGCTGCCCAACTTAAACATGGCTACTACCCTTGGGATGGTGGCCTGACTATTAACTATTTCCCCCCTGAAACTGCATTACCACAAAACAAATTTTGTTATAACGACATTAAGCAAAGACCATAGAAACCTGCCCAGCATTAGAATTTTTTCCTTGGCAGCTGTTTTATGCTTTTTCCTCACATCATCTAAATCAAGAATATCATTTAATCATTTAATATTTCCTCAGCTCACGAATAAACAGGCCTTCTATTTTTCTTGATGTAAATATAACAACATCAGCATTGAAGGAATTATCAAATCACAGACATTATCCTGCACTCTTTATAAATTCAATCTCCCAAATAAGACAACATGTTTAACCACAAAAAGGTTGAATTATATAGGGCTAAGTGTCACCATCCTTTTTTTATAGGGTATAAGAGTTCTTATTTCCTTATCCCCAAACAAGTCTTGATACATAAAAAAGGTTTAATAAAATAGGCATTACTTATCTTTACAAATATGGTAATTATTAGTGACAAAACAGTTTATAAACTAGTCAAGACTGGAATGAAGCATCTTGTGATGAAAAGTAGGGAGCAAGAGGAAAATGTGTCTGATTAAGAATGAACACCCCATAGGTTCACTGTTAGCATACCTGAAGGACGAACAACAGCTGTTTTGGATCCTTATATCACAACTATGCAATTATGCTAATATATGGTAATGGCATTACCCTAGAAAAAAGTTGCTTTCCTCTGTTCATCTAGGAACAAGATCAATTATGAAGTCAGATGGTTTGGGTTTGCTGTTGGTGATATCATTGTATCACTGAGCAACAGAAAAAGGATTAATTCTTTTATACTTGCATCATTTCAAAGTCTGCTCCCTCAGAGCAGTCCCTTTCCCTTTAAGCTACGTACATGTGGAAAATTTTTCCAGCAGAATATTTTCAAGGCGATAACTACAGAGGTGTTGATTTACCCCTGAGAATGTAAACAGAGTCGGAGACAGTCATCTATATCATGTCCTCTGCTACATTAATCCAATTCCATTTTAGCTAAGGACAGCCTGATGTTCATTATCCTTCAAGAAGGTAGGACTTGCTTGCCAAATATATGCTTTTGCGGTAGTTATTATGCTTCTAAATTTTTTTTTCATGGTTTCCAGCTACACAGTTCCAGTGTATTTTTTTTAAAGAACCATATTATTTATTTCTTTTAACTCTGTCATTATTTTGAAATCTCTCTACAATTCAATGATGAAGAATAAAAGAAGCAGCAGGGTAATACAGTTATGGTAAATGTCTTCGACTACTTCAAGATTTTTTTCTCAATTACAGATCAGTAAAGTCTGTGTGTTTTATAAATTATAACTAAAAAAGGCCATCATAGGAGATAATGGAATAAGTCTGACTTTTTGCCGTCTTGTTTTAAATAGGGATTTTATTAACTGCTCCTGCACAACCTACAGCCCATCTTTTTCCTTTATTTTTGCCCAGGAGGGCTTGGCTGGCGGTCTCAAATTTCCATTCAATGCCAGAGCAGACATACTCTTTTGCACGTGTTTTTGTGCAGCGCACTCACAACTCACTTGCCAGTTGTGAGACTTTTCAACTACTCCGGAGTACAACCTGGTACGAAACCTGCAGTCCCAGCCACATCCAGAGCTTCACTGAGCTTGACGCTGTACAAACAGAAAGGGAAGACAGGGAAGTTACAACTTAAGCAACTAGAACATACAAGAGCCAAAGGGACCACAGTTCAAAGGGTGAAATAACAAGTAAGGAGTAAGGGAGAAAAGGAGGTATTCAAGAGTCATGCCAGCCAGCCCAGTCTCCTTCCAGCAGGCTGCATTGCCTACCTAAAAATGTCACACAGAAGATTCTCATTAGTACTTTCCTGAGGTCAAAAGGAAAAATATTGATGAAACTATACCACTCAAACCCTGAACCATTCCTCAAGGGGCTGTGTTCGTTACAAAATCACTCGTAAGAGCTAGGATTGCTTAGCTCCTTCACGTACATAGCCCTGGGAAAAAATACGTACAATTCTTTGGCCTAATGACATTGAGATACTCTAGGTACCTGGAGTTCCTAATGGTCCCGTTCTGGATAGCAAATTCTACTTTCTCTTTTCATTTAACAGAGGAAAAAACCTGCTGTAACAGGGCAGAGAACGTCGATGCTCATACCAGCAGAAAACCATTTTCCCCAACTGATGTTTTCCAGTGATGAGTTATCAAAATGTTTCTACCTCATTTCCATTACTGCCTGTTTATTAGTTTGGCTTCTTGGGCCCACTTTAAAATAACTGTTACTGTTTATCTAATTCTTTCTATAGGAGATGTTCTCTAAATTTTGTAGCAATTTTATGACTAAAGTAGCAAGGAAATATACAAGTGTATAAACAACAGTCTGCCTTCATCCGGAAAGAGCTAATGATGCAATCAGCGTAAGAACATATTACAAATTGGAATTCTAATAGATAATCTCTAGATGCAGACTTATCATGTAATTATACAGTTGGAGAAATGGAATATTTTTATATGATTGCTTTTTCTGTTGCTGTAGCTTCTTGCAATGATCTCTTTAGCATTTAAATTCCTAGTTGCATTCAACTGAGAGGGCTTTGAATGGATGTTACTCGACAGGGTGGCCTTTACTGAGGAAGGCAGGAAGGTGACAATGAGAGAAAAAGTAGGCTACAAATAGGTACAAAGGGACTGCAAGCCACAGGATCTCTTTGCATTCTTTGTTAACATGATGTTGGCAAGTTCTTTTCATGTAGTTCATCAGCTAATGCAATCTGTATATCGTATAGCCCCCCAGCAGTTCAGCAGACGAGCAAACTGAAATGACAATTCAGAATGATTTAACAGTGCCTTTCCAGGGCTTCCTTGAATGTGGGGCTTATACAGCATTTGAATAACTGCCCTGCAAATGAAGCACCAGTCTGCTTCCCTTGCCAATAAATCAGAATGGGGATATAGCTGATAGAGCACGGCTGTGCTTAGTCATATACCTACTTGTTTGTGCCATGTTATGTGCTGTTCAGTACCAAGAGCCCTAAAAAAGGAATATAGCTAGCTGTGAAACAAGGGCTAAAATGACAAGTACTTGTCCCAGCATATATTAAAAGTTGCATCTGATGGAGAGGTCTGTCTGTCGGGCATGCATGGAATCACGGAATCATGGAATCTTTAGAGTTGGAAGGGACCTCTAGAGATCATCTAGTCCCACTCCCCTGCTAAAGCAGGATTGCCCAGAGCACATCACTCAGGAATGCATCCAGGCGGGTCTTGAGAGTCTCTGGAGAAGGGAACTCCACAACCTCCCTGGGCAGCCTGTTCCAGTGCTCTGTCACCCTCACAGTTTTTTCTCATATCTGATCGGCACTTCCTCTGTTCCAGCTTGTGCCCGTTACCCCTCGTCCTGTTACTGGGAACCACTGAAAAGAGCCTGGCTCCATCCTCCTTAGACCCACCCTTTAGAGACTTGTAAACATTAATCAGGTCTCCCCTCAGCCTTCTCTTCTCCAGGCTAAAGAGTCCCAGCTCTTTCAGCCTTTCCTCAGAAGGGAGATGCTCCAATCCCACAATCATCTTTGCTGCCCTCTGCTGCAGCCTCTCCAGCAGTTCCCCGTCTCTCTTGAACTGGGGAGCCCAGAACTGGACACACTATTCCAGTTGGGGCCTCACCAGTGCAGAGCAGAGTCGACCTCCTTTGACCTACTGGCCACACTCTTCCCTGTGCAGCCCAGGATTCCATTGGCCTTTTTGGCAACAAGGGCACATTGCTTGCTCATGGATAATTTACTGTCTACCAGGACCCCCAGATCCTTCTCCTCAGAACTACTTCCCAGCAGGTCCACCCCTAACCTATACTGGTGCTTAGCATTCTTCCTCCCCACATGCAGGACCTTGCACTTGCTTTTGTTGAACCTCATTAGGTTCTTCTCTGCCCAGCTCTCCAGCCTGTCCAGGTCAC
>VXBH01005346.1:188336-229738 GCA_013400035.1 Rynchops niger | reverse complement strand
TAGCAGTGAAGACCGAAGAAAAGAAGGCATTCAGTAACTCTGCCTTCTCTGTGTCTTCCACCACTAGGGCACCCGTCTCATTCATCAGTGGGCCCACATTTTCCCTAGTCTTCCTTTTTCTATTGATATACTGAAAGAATCTCTTCTTATTGTCTTTAACTGCAGTGGCCAAGCTGAGTTCTGATTGAGCTTTGACCCTTCTAATTTTCCCCCTACATAGCTTCGTTATATCTTGATAATCGAAACATGTTGGAAACACATTTTAAGCTTGGAGTTTCAAATATATCTCAACAGAAATGTAAAATTTAAGCAAGTTCTACTCCCTACTTCTTATGCCATCCTCCTCCCCACGATCTTTACTCTAAACTCACGACAAAATGGAGCAACTTGTGTGCCCCCCTGCACTCTCAACTTTAGGTCTTCCCAGTTGCACGAGAGCCCAGCAGCCAGACAGCAGCACTGACACGCTCCCTCTGCTCGCTGCAGGAGGTGAGGAGAAACAGCCCCTTTTGTTGGTCTTTGGAGGTAGCAGAGTTGCCATGCCACCCACATAGCACATCTTTGCTGTGCTGGTTTTTTGATATTTCCTTCTCAACAGCCTATCAAATCTGACACAGCATAGCAAGCAAGAAACAGGCTGTTACCATTAAAGTGGTTGGTCCCATCCCTATATAGAAATATAAGCCACGATCCTTTTTGCTACTCATGAGACCAGGAGACGAGGACATACGACAAAATGGGCTGCTGGAATTGTCACTATTTTTTTTATTTAGTAGGTAGATGAGAAATTTTATTTCTCATCTGTTTTCTAAACACACAGTGTTATTTCAAAGCAAAAAAAAAAACAAAAAAAAACCAAAACCAAAAACAAAGCCATGATCAAAACCACACATACAGAATAACTTAAATAAACATTTTTCCTTTTGAAGATGATTGAAGTGTAGGATAAATAAAACACATTATTATTCTGGACATTCTCCATAAACAGTTCATATCTAATAGTTTCTCCATTAAGCATTCAGATTATTGATACCTATCAGCTAAACTACTCTGGCACTGACTGGGTCTTTAAAGGAACAAATCTGGCTGGAAAAAAATGAGATTTCACTAAAGGACAAACCTATAAAAATCAGGTTTCTTAATGTTTAGGCATCCTTAATTCTCTGTCCCTTAGGAAATGCTTTCTCTCCCTTCTCTCTTGGACTTAACTACAACAAATTGGTTTTACCTCAGCAGGGCGGGAAGATGTCGGTGCCACTGCTGAGTTTAGGTAAGGGACTGAGCAGCATTGGAAAACAACAAGGATCATCCACCAAGCCAACATTAGCCTACTGAGGTTAAGCTCCTGAGAAATCCCCCTCAGAGCTGCTCTTTGCTCCTACAGAGGAACGTATTCACTTCATTCACCCCAGAGACAGCGCAGCATAAGCTTCAATCGGCCAAACCTAGCATCAGTGAACATCCACACGCTGCTTGCACAAGGAGAGACTTTGCTACGGTGAAGAAATTAATCTAGGTCAACAACGCAGAGGCATGCCGTGTCAATCCCATGCAGAGGCTTATCACACAGTTCCTATAGGTCGTGTTTTAGCCCAGTCGTTCCTGCTTAGATTGGCTTGGCACCTAGTCATAGACCAGAAGAGCAAAACATATCTTTGACTTAGAGGTCTATGACCTATAGAGATCTCACAGCCTAGGATAGTCTAATAAATAGCAGCCCTTCCCCACAACAGAGTAAGACTGCAGTCAGTGGAGTTGTTTCCTCTCTTCAGGTCACGTCCCAGCATAACCCCAATGTCACAAAAGAACAGAGCTGTAACTCATAATATTTTACAGTAATTAGATAGGCCAAGAGAGGAAATTTTAGTTCACTGCATTAGACATTAGCTTTTTAAGAAACTGAGCTGAAAAATCCATTTCCTTATGGTCTTTCTCACTAATACTGCTTGTCTACAAAATTAACAGAAAACACTTCAATAATGTACCCTTTGCCTAAAATAACTGAGCAGCTTTGACAATGACCAGCTCCATGCTCACCTGAACCTTAATCCGGTCAACATTTGTACCTGTTTTTCTGAGAACGCCTTCTCTTTCTTGTCACTGAAGTATTGCCAACTCTAACTATTTCACCTCACATCTTATTTAGTGTCTACCCTAAAACCTCAGTAGTTAAAAGAAAATCTTATTTTCCCTTCGCAGAGTTCTAGGTCTCATACTTGCAGCAAAAGGCTTGAAAGCATGAATCATATCAGCTTAAAGAAAGCAAATAAAAAACCCTCAAAGGCACTTTTTTAACAAAATTCTCACAACTTTTATGACAAGCTTATAATCTGAAGAGGAGAGGCAAGAGTCTGACTCATGATTTCTAAGTCCTTGGGGTTCAAATGTAAGGGTTCCTCTTCACCTTCCTTTTCCTCTGCTGCTTTTCTACTCTTGCACTTTGCATGAGGAACGAAGATGCCCAAATTTCTTGTAGAAATCATCTTCAGCACGATTCAGAGCTTCCTCATCGATGTAGACAGCTGGTCTCCGGGAAGCCAAAAAGTACTGCACTTTCCGCAGGCTCCATCCCATCACGTACTTCAGCCAGCCACTGACAGCAGCTGTAGACCTGCCAACGCCAGCGTTGCAATGAACGTAGACGGTGTGTCCATTCTCCAACAGCCCGTGCAAGAGGCAGACAGCTTGTGGCAACATCTGTATTCTTCCTAAGGTCAAAACCAAGACACGCTCGTTTGCATTTGAGAAAGCTGGGTTCACAGTTGAGATTATGTCTGTACAGGCAGATGCACTATGAATCACAATGGCAAATCTGACATATTTGGGGTTTTTTTCTTTCTTTTTTTTTTCCAAATGACCTTCTACCCTAACCTTTTTTTCTTCTGGCAACATAGATTCGCATCACACAAAATCTGTAAAGTGCCCCAAGTCTTCTCTAAATATACATTCTGATTAACACTGAACGTGTGCGGCATATTAATTTTCACAGGGACTGAGATAAGGCAGAAAATTACATCAAAGAGTATATCTTAGGTAGGTCTAATGTTAGCCAGCCAAAAGTGCAATGTTTTTTTAGTACCAGAGGTTTGTGAAGCTACCTATCTACTGCTGCTTTCCAAAACATTGTAATGAAGGCCATTATGTCAGTAATAAGGGAGGGAGGGAGAGCAGAAGAGTATTTTCCTGTACAACTTAATGCTGTTGTGATTTCATTGTGTACTAAGCATATGGTTAAACAAGACACAACAGTCTTTCTCACTCCCGAACGGATGACTATACCATATTTCCTGATGCCTTTCTCCCTGTTACCCCGGGAACTGAAGCTGCAAACATCAGAGCCCCGCTTTTCCTCATGGCACAGACGAGCACTGACATTAAGCCCTTTCAAATCCCTGTTTTAAGGTCTCCTGTCTTGCCTGATGTCCTATTACTGATATAACAGTTCTCCATTTGTGGCAGGAGTATTTCACTCTATTGAAAGCGCTCTCCTGGTAGGCTACTCCCTCAAAAACACACATGCTTTCTAACCCGCTGTTTTCACAATAACGTTTTGAACTGAACATTCCAACAGAGGAATTAAAAATACTAATTTATGTTATGACACGAAGTGCTGTGGGTATTTTAGTTAATTACTGATAATTATATAAATGACTCTATTGAGATCCTTTACGCCAGCATCAGACTGGGATACTATAGTTAAAGAAAAATTATTTGCTGGGGAAGGGAATAGAAGAGACGGGCATACAGTACTGTCTCTCCATTTTTAACCAGCACGGATGGCAAGCCGTCCTGCTGTGCAAGCTTGCAGTCTTCTGGCTACACCGCATATTTTCATTATACGGCTGAATTCAAGCTCAGTGCAAAAACAGTCAAGCAGGTATCAATGTTGGATGGCTTTCAACTCAAATGCACATATACTGCCAGACACAAAGTACTTTAGATGGCCTCTCCACATACAAAAAAATATGAGTAATTTATTAGAGACAACGCGCACACACAAATTACACCTTATGTGTTGGCTATATTTTTATGCAAAATTTACGCAGAAAAAAAAAACAACCCAGTCATGAAAGTGACAGATTAGTAACTCAGAGGATTTGTTACTATTAATTTAGCTGCAAGAGCGGTCTGATCATTACCTTCCGTGCTCATGTCTGGGGTTGGCATCCAGACATAAGCAAGACCTTCCTCTTTGTACAGTCTCATGAGGGTTTCGGGGCTCATGGGTTCAGGGTAGCGGTTGCAGCCCCAGGAATTCTGAACAATGTCCCACTCAGTCTGGAAGTTCATCACAGCTGTAACACCCAGCTCATGCTTCAGCTTGACAGTCACATGCTCCAGCTGCCGAGGACAACTTCCCAGCCAGATGTTTGGCAGAATCCTAGCATTGAGAAAACATTGCAGTGGGATCAGTTAGAATATCTTAACAAAGAAACTGCCAAGTTCAGCGGCGTTCCCGCTCCAAACCTGCTTAGCATCATCCTATGAACATTGCTAAGCGCAGCCTTTTCATGTCATGCAGTAATCAGCTTCTTATTTCATTACAGTTGAGTTGGTAACGTTTGATGCTGGCAATCAAGTTCCTAACCTACCACAAAGAGCCAGACGGTCCGAGAAAAAATTCAGAGCATAATTAGCAGCACAGGTCTCTAAGGTATCCATCATTAAGCTTGTAGTAGAAGCTTACTAACATCACAGATTAGAACAAGATTCATGCAATTTGCACAAAAAAAAAAAGAGATCTAAAAAATTCACATGGTCCAGTTCTGAATTACTTTAGTAATAAAACACACACATAGAACTCTTCAGCTTTGTAGCTACCACTATAATGAGGAAAGTAGACAGGAAAAAAAAACCGCTAACTTAAACTACACTTCCGTGAGCAAACTCAAAATTGAATAAGCAATTTTCTTCTCATTTTTCTCTGCTCTTGTGGAGTCTAGTGGGAACCAAATGCAGAACTACAATACATGTTTAGCTTCCCTTAAGGCCTAAGGAACCAGAAATTTTGCAAAAAAAGGCGAGATTTGTAGGACAGATAAACATCCATATTTCTGGTACTTATCTAAATCGAACTTCGAGACTTCTATGGTTTTCCTGTTGTTAATTATCATAAAACTATTACATGTCTCAAGAGATTTTGACATAAATATAAACTGAATATTAAGAAGCTCACTTTCAAATGACCATCTTTAATGTGCACATGCAGTTAAACTGATGGTACCTACAATGGATTATTTACATGCACAAATTATTAGTGGTCTACTTTAAAATTTTTTTTGTTTGCATAAACTTCTGTTTTGAACATGTCATCCACAAACTACCCAAAATATCCCTGAGGTTGAACATACAACTTTGCAAACATTTTTAACTGAAAAAAAATTGAAGCCAATCTACAAAAAAGGCAAGATCCTCAAAGATAAAATGTCTGCCATGCATTTCTTATGGGCTTTTCAAATTTTAATCTCAGGGAGAAATAAGAAGAGTTTTATGTTTATTCAGGAGCAGTTACTCATTGGAAATAGTCCTTAAATCATCAGGTAGCTCTTTCACGGAATCACGGAATTTTTCAGAGTTGGAAGGGACCTCTAGAGATCATCTAGTCCCACTCCCCTGCTAAAGCAGGATTGCCCAGAGCACATCACTCAGGACTGCATCCAGGCGGATCTTGAGAGTCTCTGGAGAAGGGGACTCCACAACCTCCCTGGGCAGCCTGTTCCAGTGCTCTGTCACCCTCACAGTTTTTTCTCATATCTGATCGGCACTTCCTCTGTTCCAGCTTGTGCCCGTTACCCCTCGTCCTGTTACTGGGAACCACTGAAAAGAGCCTGGCTCCATCCTCCTTCAGCCCACCCTTTAGATACTTGTAAACATTAATCAGGTCTCCCCTCAACCTTCTCTTCTCCAGGCTAAAGAGTCCCAGCTCCTTCAGCCTTTCCTCAGAAGGGAGATGCTCCAATCCCACAATCATCTTTGCTGCCCTCTGCTGCACCCTCTCCAGCAGTTCCCCGTCTCTCTTGAACTGGGGAGCCCAGAACTGGACACAGTATTCCAGTTGCGGCCTCACCAGTGCAGAGTAGAGGGGGAGAATGACCTCCCTTGACCTGCTGGCCACACTCTTCCCTTTGCAGCCCAGAATTCCGTTCCACTATCACAGTAAAAAGTGCTTACTAGCATTTAATTAAGATCTGTAATTGACAATGATTAAATCCTGCTATGTTACTACTGAAAAGAAAAATTCAGATCCAGGAGGTACTTATTATTACTGTTTTCTGTATTTTGGCTGCCTCCACAGTGAGTTACATATCAGCCACACAAACACAGTCTTTGGCCTTAACAGCCCCTATTTCAGTGAGACAATGAACTCTATCTCAGTATGTGGTAACTGAGTCCCAGCTTTCTGTATCACAGATAATGAATGAAAACCTGAAAATTTAGGCGAATCTATTACATAGCAAATCACCATTTCCACCATGTTGCACTGACTGAGATTATTTTAAGAGATTTAACTTAGTTGTTTCACATCCACATCCTGGTCTAGAATGTGGTGAGAGTATTTCCCGCTGCATTTGTTCCTAAGCAGGAAGCAAGCTTTAACCCATAATTTCAGAAATTAAGATTTACCCTTTGAAGTAATTTTCTTTGTCACTTTTCTCACACTCCTGAATGCTACCTTTCTAAAGGAGAGAAGACATGGAAAGAAAGAAGTTCTAATACACAGGCTCTGGATTTCTTAAGCTACAAAATTAAATTCAGGTTGTTTATTAAGAAATACCAATACTCAGTGGACTCCATGGCAACCTGAAGGAAACGCAATAAAGCACAATTGTGTATCACCATTATGTTCAAGGCACAATCCCATGTGCCGGTCCAGGAAGGGAGCTTCACAAAATTGCCCAAAGTCCAGCATAACCAGCTCAAGCATTCGCCCTTACCAGAGGGAATGGTGAAGGTCCACTGCAACAATTACTTTACTGCCCCATTTCCCACATGCCAGGCCCACAGCAAACCCCATCCTAACCTGAAAGGGACCCCCTTCTGCCATGGGAATCCATTGCAATGATTAGAGCATTTCAAGGAGGTGAATGCAAGTTAAAGTGCCCTACAGGAGATGATGAATGGCTGGAGATGAGTAATGCCCTCAAAAGTCCATAGCAGGGAAAGAAAAATGGCAATAACACTAATACCTTGTGACAATATCAGGATATTCTTTCAAGAACAAGAACATTAGTATCCTTCCTTCAACGGCTTTCCTGGAGACTCATACATATGTAATTCTCTTGATATTTTGGGAAACAGCTAATACAATAAGTTACCTTGACAGGAGAGCAAAAGTGTGTTTTCTAGCATTTGATTGAATCAGGAGTGATAAAATTCTGGGCAGTACCCTTGCTTACAGATAAATCAATGCTTTATAATTTTTTTCCCCAATGATAATTTAGTGGGTGAACATCACTGCTGTACTACCTGAGAGCCCACTGGGATATACACCATGTGTTTATTCTGTTTTTGTAGCCTAAAGGGTTTTTTCCATGACAAGACCTCCTGTATTTCACAATAACAATTGCATTTACTGAAGAACCTGATGGGTTTACAAAGTTTTTATCACTGTCTTTCCCTATAATTAACCAAACTAGTGGTGGCATTCAGAGAATGACCAAAACAACGTATTTAGGACAGCCAATTCTTGTGAATTATTTTTCTGATCAGGTCCTAGAGTTTAGCCTTTGAAAGGATCAAGATGCAGCCTTGACCTTGGTCTTCAAGCCCCTTATTTATCCACCTCCAAATGACTGCAAAGTCTTGGTCTTGCTGGACAAGGCGTAACCGCTCTTTTACCCAGAAAACAGTCTGTACAGAAAGCAGTACTGCAATACAACAGTATTGGCCCATTTCTGTGAAAATCCTGGGATAATCCTGCTGCGTAGTACCTATATATCCATTTAGCTTTACCTGGTTCATACCTTGACTTTGTCTTACATCAGAAGAAAAGAAGGAAAGGGTCATCACACATGCAAATACATAAACTGACAAAGAGTTTAGCAGATGTATTTTTTGTACAGATTTTTTGATAGCCCTACTGAGGGCTTAGTTACACTGAGGACCAGGGAAAAGTATATATTAAACAAAGCAAGACAGCGGTAATTTAATTTTTACCTCTCTTTCCTTAATAATATGACTTTTAGTTTTCCTTTTCCAATGTGGCTTTTCTTCTTTAAGTTGCCACCACACTTCAGTAGGTAACTAGAATTTAGCTGCAAGACTATTTGGCATGGGGAAGAGACCTCTTTTGATTTCCTCTCTCAACCGTCATGGAATAATGCTCTGAGCTCTCCGACAGCTGCTGCTTTCTAGCTCACATGTGGTTGTTTTCCAGCAGCAGATTAAGTGATGCCTACTTAACAGTTGAAAAAACATTTGGGGATTACGTGGGATCAATAAACCTATAAACCTTTCAGCCATTAACCCCTGTCATATGCCCCAAATATCACAACAGGAGGGTGTTTTAACAAAACTCTACTTAGAATTCTATTTCAATATAAAAATGTCCCTTTGTCATTGTACCTGTTAACTCCTCTTAGTGTTACTAAGGATAAAAAACCATGCTTGATCCCAGAAGACATGGTCAATTCAGTCACAGGGAGCTTATCAACGAAGAAATCGCCTAGAGTAACATCAAAAATATTCAGCTAACTTCAGAGATTAAGACTTGCAGATTCTCTAAAAGCCCTTTCTTTAAAGTTACTTTCTGTAAAGTTACTTTCAGCCTGCCTTACACTTCAGTTCTCCACCTGTAAAATGGAGGTAATATTTACCTACTTTAAGGGGACTTTTGAGGATTAAATGAAGGAATGACTGTGAGAAGCTTGAATTACTGGTAACAAGGATGAAATTTTAGGGAGGTGTCTGCTCAATTTACTTGACTTACAGAGCCCAGACTGAAGGCTGATGTGTTAAAAACCTGCCTTTTGACTTGTAAACTGAGAAAACCAACAACAATTTACCATTACCAGGGAATAAATATGGAACACCCTGAAATCACTTGTATGGTTATTTTCCAGCTGTCATCACACTTAAATTATTTTTAATGATGCAGATATGTATTGCACTTGGTTGCTTCCCCCCAGGACCCTGCACAGCCTAGATTAAATTATAACAATTCACTATGAATGCATCTGAAACAACAAATGCATTCCATTTAATCAATGCATATGCAAACAGTCTTCCCATCCTTAAGGAGTAAATGAGTCTGAGGCAATGAAAGATTAAAATTCTTTATTTTTTTTTTTTTTTTTTTTTTTTTTAACGTTGCAGATTGTAATTTTCAGGCTAAGGGAAATGTTTCCAAAGCGTGACACACCACACCTTTGAATCTTAGACCTCCACAAATAGTACAAAACCAACCCAGCGACCGTAGCTGTAGGGATCCCATTCACAGCAAGGGTGACCTGCCCTAGGGGAAGATACCCGCTTACTGCACCTGGCTGCCAAATACCTCCTCCACAACACAAATGTCAATGCTGCTTCTTAAGCAGCTCCTTTGTTACTTTTGCTGATAATGTTTTAAGGCAAATGGGCACCAAAATCACGTTCCCTTAAAATGGCGAGCTGTAAGCTGGGATGGCTCCGGTACTGTTTCCAGATCTGCTCAATCATCAGCGTACTAGGAGCAGGCATTTTACAATCTCTCCTAAAATCAGCCAGCCCTTCCAAGCAGTCACAGTTCTTACAGAAAAGAGTAGGATTCAAGCCTCTGGGGAACACATTGCATCAGAACATTTATCAGGTACAATATTTCAGATGTCCTTTTATCCCTACAGTTGCCAACTTTAATCAAGAAAGAGAACTTTGCCAAACCAAGGAAAAATACTAAGGTATTTTTCATTGGTTATTGTCGACGGTGTAATCCATCCACCGTTCAATCTGTTTATATTGGTAATATTTTTGACCAAGGTCCAGCGTATTATTTTAAATGAAAAGTGATGGATTCATCCTTCAGCGCCAGGTCAGGATGTAGCCTGATGTTACAGCTTGCAATTCACTTCAGTTATCTGCACCAGTCTTCCCTAGATCCCACTAAGCATCTGATGACAGCGAGATGAGCGCTAATATATACATATAACAAGACAGAGCAATTTAGCTGAAACAACAAACAAAATAATGATTAAATCGGCTGTGTCCTCCCTTGAGCTTTTATTTCCTAAAGGTGTAGCACGCAACTACAGCTACACATTACTTGCAGAAAAACTTACTCTGCATTCCCAGAAGAGCAACACATATAATTCAGCCAATTTTCCCCCAGCATTTTGTGATGCTCGTATGCATACAGAGTGTTTTTTGTACTGATGTAGTGCTATTATCCTGACACCACTACAAGCAAGCAGCCCAAGGGGAACGTAGGCCTGAAGTACAACTCAGTTAGAGGTGTTTTTGCAGCACTGTAACTACTGGAGACCGCTTCCAATTACAGCGCGTTCCTATTTCCTCCCCTGGTGGCACTGGAGTAGGAACTGGTTCAGAATTTTTGATAAGGTGGATTTTTAATGGAAAATGATCTGTCAGGACCAAAACCTTGCATTGAAACTTTCTACTTTTAACCAAATTTAAACTCGTTCAAGACCAAATGTCCCATGAGAAATAAAGGGAGGCAAGCAGATGGCAGCAAAAAAAATCCTACCTCTCTTTCCCTCTCTCTCATTTGACACAAAAGAGATTTCCAAAAGTATTGCTTTGGGCATATTCAAAATGAGAATATAGTAAACCCTACCAGCTGTAGCTGAGGTGCTCTTTCATCTTTTCTCTATCCTCTGCCTTGTGACAAGGCACGTCACTTTAAATGGTGATACCACTGGAGTATGATGACCCAGAACTAACATCCTGCATGTGCTCTTTCTTTTGCCATTGCCATCATTTTAACAACATATAGCAGCTTATTCTTAGGTACATGCACACCTCTTCTGGGCCTTCCTTGTTCTTTTCTCCTGAACCTGTGACAGTGAAAATACTAAGAGCACTTGCTAGAAATCAGACGAGGTTCCTGCACCTTTGTCAGAGCAACCTAGAAACATGACTTAGATTGCTATCTAGTGTCCTGAAATGCATTTACAAACAGAAACATTTTCAAGTGACCAAATTCTGCTCTCCAGTGGAAGATCGGAACACTTTCAAATATTGCTTGATATGCAGAAAGCACACTGATGACTATCCTCGCCTTTAGAAATACTTTCCTGATGTCCAGTATGAATAGTGCAGTCACAGGTCACAATGACTTCTTGTCTCCGTAATGGACACAAAGAGCAGATTATTCCTTTCCACTCTGCAAGACCCTTTTACCCATCTGAAAATTACAAACACACACACACAGAGCCTTGTGTTCTTCGCACACACACACACACTTGCTTGTCATCTATTCAAAGCATCCGATGACAGTTGTTTGCCTTTGGACTCTCCAGCTGGTCGGCAACCTTCTAAAGATGTTATACCCAGTACTGGAAAGAGGTCTCACCATTTCGGAGCCAAGCTGAAGATTAGTTCCATCTTCTGCCTCGAAGGCTGTACCCCTCTTTATAGTTCCCTGACTGTCCTTTTACAACATGACACTGTTGACGTATATTCAACATGGAGTTCTGTTTCCAAGTTAAGATCTCTCATAAGAGATCAGTCCACTCAAGGAGGGGGTAAATCTGCCTGTAACAGAATTACTTAAGATTTTATTAGTTACAATTGCCAGCAGTATGAAAAAAACCTAAATGAATATGCAGCAAAGGAGTAGATGAGATTCACAGTTGATGAATGCATCTCAGCAATACGTCTTGGAATAAATAATTTCAGCCACTCACATACATCACTGGGATTTGAGTTAAGTATAATCGATTAGAAAGGGAAACAGTACATGCTTGCAGTGATGCTTGGTGAAAGCGTTGTGTTACAGAGAGGTCAAAGTGGTAATATTAGCCTGTACATAGAAGTGAACCAACAGTAACAGAAAATTTATAGTAACCTTCTAAAAATCAATGATCCCATTCTATGCGTTCAAATTTTGAACTTTCTGTTAACTATTTCATTGTATCAGAAAAGATAAAGAAAAATGAAAACATTCAAAATACAGGAGATGACAGCTGCTTCTTGTGAAAATACTTTTCAGACCAAGAATTTAGCATATTTAAGATGGAATTGGATGACTGCTTAAAAATAAAGCAGTGAGGGGAGGGGCAAATCAGCTGGCCCTATCTACATAAAAGAGGTAAAGAATCTCAACTTCCACATAGTTTCACCTATAAGCAACTACTAGAGATGAGAAAAAGGGGAAGGTGGGTTATAATTATTTTTTTTCTTGCATCTTCCTCCAAAATACTGACAACATAGTCAGATATCAAAACAGAGGACTCCCTGGTTTGGTCTTGTACGAGAATTCTGGTTTCATTACATTCTCTTTAAATAAAGGACAGAGAGATCTCTCAGCAAAATGCCTTCTTACCAATGAAATAATAACGTAGAAGTAAGGGGTTATGACACTGACATTTCATTGCACATTGCACAGGTCACACGGGTAGACGGCTGTGGCCTTAATCCCTTCTCCGACTGACTTACTGATAAAGTCTCCTTGCAGAAGGCAAGCTGATGGAGGCTTTGTGATGAGAGGCTTGACTTAAGTAGGATTGTCTGAACACAATTGACTGATGCACTCAATTGCCCAGCACGCAGACAAGCACTACTGGCCAGAGCAGGAGAGCAAGGTTTGATGATATCAAGATCTAAGAGACAGGCTTAATAAGATCATGCTTATCAATAAAGATGGATTAAATGGCCATAACCTTAGCAGAAGTCATCTTAGAAAAGTGTTGATTAATGATAAAACTATATCCTACTGAAACGACACAGCTGCAAACCTTGTAAGAACTACTTATATTTTTGAACAAAAGATTACTTTAACCTGAATGGTTAATGTAGAAAGAGCACAAGTCATCACTTATAAATTTGTTCTGCTTAACCACCGAAAGAGTGCAGTTTATTGTGAAGTTAAGAATTCTACCTCCGGGCTTTAAATTAGGAGACTTACATAGACTACAATGTAGTTCCAAGGTGTTTTTTTCTTCTTCTTCTCATTTGGCACTGCGATGAAAAGTAATTAAGCTCTGGCAAATTTTCTTCTTAGATGTAATTTGGACTACTTATCTAGCCTCTCACATGGGAGCAGACTTGGCAACTAAAAAGAAACACCTGCCTTTATCACTATAGAACAACACTGTGTCAGCTTAGAAATATGCAAAGTTTCTCAAGCCCTTGAATTCTGAGTGTTATACTTAATAGTATCTTATTTATTCCATGTTCCCAAATTTATGCATGATTGTGGCATTAAACTACCTCATTTGCTGATACGCAGGGCAAATAAGCCATTAAGATTTGACCTCAAGCTGACAACGTGTTAAAATGAAAGCAGGTAAGAATAATAGCAAAGCAATAACTGAAATATAAGGTTACACAGACATTCGGCTAAAAAGCAGTTCCAATGGTACAGTGCCCACAGGTTCTGCTGTCTTAGCAGGAGATTTCCATAGCATCAGCTTGATGGCACAAAAGGGTTTTGTTGTCCCCTCATCACCCACCAATCTTCACTTACGACAGGTGGTAGGGTGCACTCCTCAGGTTGTGAGACAAGGAGAAACCATGCTAACACCTAGGCACAGCACAGCTCTCCTCCTCCTTCATAACTTTCTGGTGGATTCCGGCTCTGGGGAGGCCTGTGGGCTATGTCTACTTTATGGATTGTCCGGCTTTGAATGCACCAAGGGTACAGGATAAGAAGGATCCATGCGAGTAAAATTAAAGTCAATCGCCTAAGAGAACTTTAGTTTCAGTGGATCCACAACGCTTTCTGTTTATGGCCCATTTTCCCCTTCCACAACAACATCAAACTTTCCCTTACAAGAAGCATAAGAGTTTTACTAGAAAAACTCAGGACAACATCTCATGAGGACAGCTGCAGAGATCAAGGGCATTTCTAACATCCTATACCCTGCCACAGCAGGAAAGGTATTTGAGGAAAAACACCTGAACAACCGGGAAGTAAACCACATCCCACACTGCAAAAATGACAATAATACTTGGATAAATAAGCAGTAGCGCTATGCCTGAGTCACAAAATAATCCTTCAATTTTATTCAGTACCGGTAGACTGTCACTGGGAGGAATGGGAAGAAGGAAGAGGAACACCTGGAGAGCCCAGCAGAGAGTACCAGAACAACCAGAAATCTAAAAGACAAGTTTTCAGAGAAAAGCCTGAAAGAACCGAAAACTAGTATCAAAATGAAAATACTGAAATGTTCCAACCTCAACTACTCTGATTCTGTGAAAGAGGATAGGAGTTTCCAAGCAGGTAAGAGATGGCTATAAAGGGGCAGGATACTAATTTGTTCTCCAGCTCTGCTGTGGAGAGGACAAGAAGCAGGTAGGGAGGCTTAAATTGAGATTAGAAAAGCTTTTTAATGTTAGGAATAGTGAGGTAATGGAAAGGAAGAGGGGTGTAGAATCTCATCACTGAGATGAGATCATATTTAAGATCAGGCTGGATAAACCTGGAACGATTTAAATGTAATTGAGACTAAGTTAGAGCAAGGAAATGGACTGGATGCTTTTTGAGGTCTCTTTGAGCCTATGATCTATGATACTATAACCATAAACTTTAATTTCCATTTCTGGGATCACTACCTATATTAATTTATCAAGATCCATCTTGAAACAATTTAAGTTCCTTGTCCTCCCTGCCCTATTTGAAAGGTCATGCCAGAATTCAGACATTATTCCTTTCATGTCAGAAACCTTGTTCTAATTTACACTCTAAATTCATTCAGAAGCAATTAATATCCATTTGATCTTAAAGCAGGTTCAATTTTAATAATTCTTCTTCCTCCCTTGTACTAATTCCTGAATGTCTTTTACAAATAGTAATACATCCTCTTTCTCTGTCTTCATTTAACTATGCTACCTCAGACACCAGAAATAGTCAAGCTATTGTAGCACAGAGTTCCTTGCAAGCCAATTTAATTTGCTCCAACTCCAGTGTCATGAAAGCCACACAAACCATGGAAAATGCCCTTATTCATTGCAAATCAGCTCAAGTATCTCTGCTTTTCAATGCAGTTTGTGATGATGGGAATCCCTGACACAGAAGCAAAAAAGAATGGTACATCATTTTGTATTTTAAGTGGGTTTGCAATACCAAATCTGCTATTCCAAATTCCCTCATGACACAAAGAGGATGTAAAATTCTCCTAACAAGAGACCTTGAGGATCCTTTTTTGTGGGATACGTCCTGACCACAAGGTTCCTGTGAAGAAGGCAACACAGAAGAGTCCGTGTGTCCCCATTAAGAGGGATTGCATCATTACCTCAAAGGACAGTTACTGAGACATGAGATAAACCAGCCTGATAGAGCTGATCTCTTTCATGCCAGGACTAGAACATGTTCCAGACTTCTCTTGGGAAATGGAAGTGCAAAAGGGACGGTAAACAATCTTTGTTCTTCTGTCAAAATAACAGGTGAAATCATATTTAACTTTGTCTATAGGATAAGTGGGAATTCTCCAATAAATTCAATGCGATTCATTAAGCTTGCAGGACATTTCAATCTATCAGGGAAAAAAACATACTATAAGCTCTTAACCTCTCTCATTCATCTCACTCCATTAAAAAGCTTAAAGTCGATGAGTTTATACCTTACACATTTTTTATAACCTATTTTATCTCTGTTCTAGAAATTATCTAACATAACTTGGTCACACAAGACTTCATGTATACTACCAAAGCTAAATTGTGGAAGATAAAATTTTATTCTCTCTGGACTCAAAGTGAAATATTTTGTGTCATATTTCACCAGGTATTTCTACTGTGAAGATAAGAAAGCAATCACTCACATGCACACCGACACCTTGTAGGACAGGGTGCCCAGATCTAGCCTTACAGGACTTCATCAGACTTTATTTTCAAACATACACGTAAAGTTTCTACTGATGCCCAAGGAGAACACTGCATGGAGCAGGAAGCAGGATTTGCCTTGTGCTTCTCGTACTTTCCTTTGTATAAACATTATCTGAAGCAAAGGATGTGCCAATTGCAAAAATACAGCCAGAGAAGAGAATCAGGTTCCAAGGCTTGAACTGAACAACCTGGAAAGGGCTCCTCTGTTGGCCTGTGAGGATTAATACTTAAACACTCCAATTATAGACTCTTGTCTCATGCAACCATGGTTGCCAATGGTTACTTCCTACAATGTCTCCGTTAGGTTGCCAACATTCCCATTTGTTTTGAATTAGAACAAGTACTCGGAAACACAAGAACAACAGGCTGCTAAACTAAGCCAGATAGCAAAGAGCCATGAATCTCTTGGCATTAGGAACGAGAATTTCTAACATTAATGCTTAGCGATGGGAAGGATGCCACTGCTGGCACCTTTAAGTTAAAGTATCTTAACAAAATTGTCTTAAACCACTACAGATGAACTTTGAGATACTGCCTGAGAAGTTTCAGGAATCGGTAAACGTACCTTTTGTCTTTTTTCAGAGTTTACTTACTAGCAGCTGCTTAGAAATCTAGGCTGTGAAAATAGTAAATGATGAATCCACTTTTCAAAATGCAGCTTTTCAGACCCAATGGAAATGCTTTCCAATGCTTCAGAAACAAGCACATATTCATTAAAATTACATAATTGCAAAGCACAGTTTATTGAAAGGTAGCCTTGTGATCCACATACCAGTGTACGCACCTGTACAGAAGACTGGAATGCCCTCGGAAGTGCAACAGTCAGAGGCAGAGGCACACCCATCCCTTGTGGTACCATCCAAATACAACAGTCCTGACTGGTTCTGTATCTGTCCGTGTTAACTCCAGTTAAGATACTTATCCAGAATTTCTAAACCCGCATCAGTTCATTTATATTAATTTTAAAGACACATTCTGGAGTACCATAGGCTGAAGGACATCTCAGAAATATTGAGAAAAACTGAATCAATGCATCACCACAGTCAGCTGCATAAATATCTAAAAGAATGTGTTCCCGCAACAAAGTCAAATCAAAGGGACAACAGCTGCATGGTGCTACCGTAATAAAATTGTCAGAAAACTTCATTTTAGCTAACATACTTGGCTATTAGATTATAAACATAAAAATAATAACTGTGGTGGATGAGTTGCCAACCTCAAAGGTTGATGCTGAGACTGTAATGGAGCTACTGAGGTCCCGGAAAGACCTGTTGAAGTCTTTTTAACACACAACTGCAAAGTATAGTGGGATGTCTTGAAGAAGTCTTGGATGTTAAAAGAGAAAAATATCATGTGACTTAAATTTTATCAACTAACAATGCCACAGTTTTATTGGAGCCCAAAGATTGACAAGAATTACCAGGGGTTGTCTAGTTTTTTTAAACTGACTTTTTTTTTCAGGTTTCATTTTTTTCTTAGCAATATAATTTTACTTGCTTGGAAATTGGAACTGCATGTCTTTGAATAAATGTATTAAAGTGATCTACTGTTACTAAAGTTTATGTAAACGTGTCTACATTCTCGGCTGAAGCTTGACTTTGTCAATTTGTAAAACATTACTCATACTGGATGGTCTTATTACCTAGATGACAAATATAGAATCATAGAATGGTTCGGGTTGGAGGGACCTTAAAGTTCATCTAGTTCCAACCCCCTTGCCATGAGCAGGGACACCTCCCACTAGACCAGGCTGCTCAGAGCCCCATCCAGCCTGGCCTTAAAAACTTCCAGGGATGGGGCTTCCACGACCTCTCTGGGCAACCCGTTCCAGTGTCTCACCACCCTCATGGTGAAGAACTTCATCCTAACATCCAACCTGAATCGACCCATCTCTAGTTTTAATCCATTCCCTCTAGTCCTACCATTACCCGACATCCTAAAAAGTCCCTCACCAGCTTTCTTGTAGGCCCCCTTAAGATACTGGTAGGCCACTCTAAGGTCTCCTCGGAGCCTTCTTTTCTCCAGACTGAACAACCCCAGCTCTCTCAGTCTGTCCTCATAGGAGAGGTGCTCCAGCCCTCTGATCATCCTCGTGGCCCTTCTCTGGACACGTTCCAGCATGTCCATATCTTTCTTGTAGTAGGGGCTCCAGAACTGGACGCAGTACTCCAGGTGGGGTCTCACGAGAGTGGAGTAGAGGGGGAAAATCACCTCCCTTCACCTGCTGTCTTTTTCCTCCTTTCATCTTACCAGGTCGAAGCAACTCAGTATGACAGAAAACTGAGCAATTCAGTCTTCTGCAGTGAAAGCTGTAGTTAAAGCTGTGTTTAGGAACGGTCTGCACATGGCCAGCCTTTCAAGCTGGCAGATGGACTGCAGAAAGAAGGAACACTAAAGAAATTATTTTATTCAAGAAGCTGTATATCCTCCTTATCAGACCTTCACCATGTGAAAGCAAAGGCACTGGATATAACCGTTCTGTAGAGTTTTGAAAAGGTATTCCTGGAGAAGCTAGATAAACTAAAAAATTCATTTTTTAAAAAAGGCTGTGGAAGCCCACCAATATCCACACATACATATTAGCGCCCAGCACGCAGCCCCTGAACTGAAAGAGAGAGACATGGAGAAACTTGCTGCTGGCCCACGGCTGATGAATGGACTTTTCTCATGAATGCTACATCCTTTCCTGCTGCTCTTCACTTAATTACTTTAAATTAAAGGTAGGTAGGTAGGTAAATGGATGGATGGATGGATGGATGGAAGGAAGGAAGGAAGGAAGGAAGGAAGGAAGGAAGGAAGGAAGAGCAAGCTTCTACTTCATCATTGATCTTATTTATATTCTACATTTTCTTGTCTCTGTATTAAAACTGAAATGCGTACTTTCCCTTTTTCCTCTTCTTGCATGCTTAAAATCATAATTTCTATTATTAAGTTTTTCACATCAAAGAAAAAAGACATTTCATTTAAACCTACAAACCATGATGTCTATTGACCAATAAAGAGGAAATCCATGTTTCTTATAACTTGGCAATGCCTATGACATTTGACTCATTTTTTATCATAGTTCACAAGAGGATATACATTAAACTTATGAACAATAGCAGGGATTATGTACCTGACTCTCTGAAATTAAATTTCCCAAAGTACAAGCATTAAAGGAGGGAACAAGAGATTTTCAGTTCAGCCTCTTAATATGTTCCCTGGGAAGACAAACACAGTTCATTTCTTTGGGTTTTGTGGTTTTTCTTGCAGAGAGAAAATTATATATGGGAAAAGACAGCAGCAATTTGATAATCTCCCTTTACTCTTGGGAAATAAAATACTTAAGTTTCTGAGACAAGCTTCAAAGAAACTAGAGCTATATTCAAGTTTCCTCTCTCAGAAATCTTTTTTTTATTCTTTAAATAGGATTCTCCACATTATTACATGGAGGAGCTTTTTTAAAATTATCTTGTAAATATCTAGTGCATTTCAACATGAAAACTTGAATTTATAACTCTCAGCATTTATAAAAATTATTAAAGATAAGAAGTAGAATTCATAGCTTAATGGCTTCAGCTTGCTACTCTTTTAAATGAGGTATCTCTTACACTTTCTCCATTTCGAATTGAAGCAACTATGCAGTTGTTTATTTCAGATTTTTCTGATTTACAAGTTACCTGTTTCAGAAATACAGTATACAGTGAGCAAGCAAACACCAAGCCAGCTGGTGGTGACAAACTATCTGAGGGTGTCACTTTGCACATTTGGGGAAAGAAAACTCTCTCTTTTTGATTTTTTTTTTCTGTAAGTCAGCTGCAGACTGGGCTACCCTGTCTTGGGAATTGTGCCTGCAAAAAACCACGGGAAGGGTAGGCAGAGGGGGTTTCCACGGCAAACACAAGTCCCTGGTTCAACACTTTCACCAGTTGTAAATTACGGAGTTCTCTTAGTGAAGTTCTTCCGATAACAACCAAATATCTGCATTTGCTCCCTCCCGGTAAACTAAATAGCAATAAGCTTGAGTACACAATCTCTGCCTTTGAAAAAGAGCTTCTGCTGTCTTTAGATAAACTGTATTTAAAAATGCCAGTGGTTACAGGGGACCTAATAAACGCATGTAAAAGCTAACAGGAAATAAACATCTGCAAGACAACTGGAAAATCATCTTTGGTGAAAGAGCGATGCTGCCCCTTCCCCGTTGTCCCAGCTGTGAGCTAAATTGCCCAGATTTCACAATCTCAGTCAATTTTGTTCACAGCTGGCAATGCCGGCAAATTGCTTTCCAATGGAGATAGAACTTTACTGCCTCGCTGACAGCCTGAATGTTAAAGAGTAAAGAGGCAGGAAAAAGGGCTGAAGACCTCCAGAAGAAATACAGACAAGGGACAGGGAGACACAGTAAAACAGAAAGAGGAATTAGAAGCAACAATAGTTTTCACTCCCTAACAGTGATACCCCATGTAAAATTCATATTTACTAGAGTATCAACATTTGACTGTTATACCCCACAGAGAAAAAACGAACAAATAAGTATGTTTACTCCTCAAGGTTTTTTCATGGAGAGTTCCCAGTCTTCCTTCTGGTTTTTGGTCACAGTGCTGTAAGTTTTTCTTAAGAAATAAGGAAGTTATTTTGTGCACTGACACACCTATCAAAGATGCATTTTAAAGATCGGCAGTGGTTTTAAGCAAATATGACTCATTACCAGCCAGCTGATGAAAGGAGTTCAACTCTTGCCAGCAGCAGCCAGTCTCTCTTGCTGCCATTTTATTAACGTAATGCTCATTCCTGAACAATCACCCCTCTGAATAAATAATTCTCAATCAAATGCCTGTTCCAAATGCCACATATGAATGGCAGAATGGTAAAGAAAGAAAACCAACCAACCAACCAAACAAAAAAAAAACAGAAAAAAGGCCAAATAAGACTCACAAGACTATCCAGGCAGCATGCTAAGCTCCCCTTTAACCTACTGTGCCCTGTTGCCCACTCCCTCTTTGGAAATTACTTGGCTGAATTACTGACTCTTTTGCACGGAACCCTCATTGCAGGTTTTCTTCTAAAGCACCTTGCAAGCCACGAGCTCCTGACAGGGGAAAAAAGCCAGTTGCTTCCTCAAAGCTGCAGCCGGCTTTGCAGCTTTCTCCCCCTCTGCCACGTCACAACGCTCGGTCCAGCTCAGCTGTGGACTTTCTACCGCGTTTTTAAAATTATTTAATTTTTTTTTAAAAGATTTGCCAAATACACCAAGCTGACTAGAAGCACCTTGAGCCATGCTCAGTTTATGCGTATCAATTGCTTGGTTTCCAGAGGAATATCACATCTAATAAGCGCCGCTAATAATTGCCGGTTCCTCCTCCTGCTGCCCCACACACGCTGACAATCCACGTCGGCACTGCACAGAACAATAGTAACTGCTGAGACGGAAGTGCATTAAGAACTTTGCTGCTGCAAAAACTCTCTTTTGCCTTCAGGAGTTCTAGCAATACTCTCAGGAAGCTATGACATATGCGTACCACTTCCCTAGCCATCAAAGTTTAGGGAAGCCAACTCGTTCCTCCTTGGCTGAGACACATGGCGGTTTGAAGGGCCTTGACATTCCTTCTGAGTATGATTCAGAATGTGATTAGGAAAACCCAGCTTTTTCAGGTGTGTAACAACCAAAATATTTATCTTTCTCTGCAGCAATAAGGAATGGAAAGGACTTCTCAACTCTGCTTTCCCTCATGAGGAGTATAACAAAGGCAAACTGAAGGGGCTGTGGAAGACATTCCTTTCTAGTACAGATGAGTGTCGGGCATTACTTCGGGGGATTCAGTAACTCCTGAACTGTGAAAATATTCTGTGTTTCATTAGAAGTACATCGGTTTTCATCAAAAGTAAAATTCACACATCACTGTGATTTGCCCTTATTGGACTACCAGGAATTGTTCTAATTGCTCTATAACCTAAAGCAATGCAAATTTCCACATTACATCATTTTTAAAATGTTATGCTATTTAGACTATATATGTGAACAGGTCAAAATTATTAACTTATCAATAATGCTGACAACATACAGTCTAACTTTATAGAAAGGGGAGAAAACGCTCAGAAAAGCTGGTGAATATTAATGACGCCTGCCATTTGAAAAATCGCTGACATAACAATATTAATAGTGCTAGTTTTCAGTCCCGTTTGCTGCCAAAACTCATTCCCTCCCCCAGTTTTTTCATACTTACAGAGATAGTTTACCATTCATCAGCCATTACTTCAACAGTGTCACCCCAGTGTAGATAGCACTTTGCGTCCCTCAGCCACCACAGCACACAACAAACCTGGCAGCTTGCTGGCCAGTAGCCATTCATCAGATGTAACACACCAGTCACTGTAGGGGGAAGTAATGCTGGGAATTCAAACACTGATTACAGTTGTGCAAAAATCTTTAATCTAAAAGCTCCATGATTTTTTCCTCTGGCCAAATTTACATCGCCCATTTAAATGCCAGATTTTGCCTGCTACTGTGGCACATACAAGAAACGCGATTAGAAATCAGTAGCTGAGATCCAGGAGTTCCCATTTCCAGCTCCTTTCGAGTGCTCAGGAGGTAGGTCACAGCAAGGGAACCAGAGCTGTGCAGACAACAGCTATTTGCTAATAATCAGGAAAACAGAATGTGAAAAGTGAGTTTCCTTGATCCAATTCATCCACAGTATTACAATGGTACCACAGACTGCACTGCTGGCACATCCTAGTCGTATTCCTGGGCATAGTTCATGGGACCGGGATTTGCAGCTACCTCTCTGATAGCCAGGCTTAGGTTATCCCAGCCAGGTGCCATCCTCCCCACGCAAAAATCACAACAGTGGACAAGCAGAATCAGTTTTCAAGTTCTGAGCTGTTGTTAGGGAGGGCGCAGTGTGGGGAGTTCATGAAAGGAGAAACTTTTTGTTGGATGGGCAACAAATGTGGAAGAAAGATGCATTTCTTACCCAATATGGAGACGCATCCAAATTAAATAAATGTAAATAAATAAGGACTTTAAAAATGGATAAAATTCTGACCTCACAATGTTTGTCTTCTCACTCTTGCTCTTATTTCCTCACAATCCCTCTTAATTTTCAATAACTTCAATAAAAAAATGCTTAAATGTAACTTTTTACACTGATCTGAAACCCATTTTCTTCACGGCAGAGAGTAGTAAAAGCATCTCACAGCTGCGGTTGAGGGTGATACAGACAAAAACGAAGATATAAAAGGGACAAAAAATAGAATTAATATGTAAACCATTCTATAAAAGATGATTCCCAGTGGGAAGTAAACAATGCATCTCATTTAAACTAGTTTAAGACTATAGATCAGTATAATAAAACAAAATTCAAACAAGTGTTCAAATGTCCCAGTTTATGGGATAAACATATCACAAGATGTGACTTAGAATATTTTCATTATTTAATGTATAAAATGGCCAGATAAGTTCATAGTTAGAGCCTCATGTCCTGAAATCAAAGGCCAAGCTCCTATTGATGTTAAGTATTTTTAATCAGGATTATTTTCTTAGAATACAATTGAAGACTTTTGTTCCAGAGCTCATTATTTCTTACTCTTTTCTCCAATATTGTTACCAAAAGTATTCTGGAGGCACAGGGGACAGCTAGCTCTAAGTTTTTAATGTTAATTATGGTAATCTTGGCAGACAACATCACCCCTTCTCTTAATTCATGATGTAGGCATAAAGTATCAGTTCAGCTTTCTATTACAGTAGCATAGTTCACTGCACTCTAGGGTTTGTGGGTTTTTGTGACAGCTTCCTCTTTAAAGGTTTTTTTAATAATTCAGTAATAAAAAAATTACTTCAGAATTACACTTAAAACAGAAGGGTATTTTATTTTGTGAATTAATTAAAACCAGTAAGTCAGCAGAGAAGTTAAAGAGTAAAAATAAGTAAAAGCACTCTCTCTCGTATTTTTTCCAGTTGCACAATTCAAAGGTAGTTCTGACTTCATGTTGAACTGAGATTGACATTATTCATTAATACAGGCTAGGGAGGGAATACAAGATCAAGATGAAGACAACTAGCCCTGATTATCTACAAATGGGTGTCTTCACAGCATTGCTCAATGCATTGCCTAAGTACAGTTTCCCACTGACATCTGAGACGTCCCATAGCATCTGGACGGGGCTTACAGCCATGGCCAACAAACTCTAAGAAACCATGTTCCTGTAGGGCAGCAGCTGGAGGCCAGACAGTAAACTCTAGAGCATCTCAAATGAGACTAGACACCGACATTCAAGCAAGCAGACAGGATGTTTAACGTCTTATTATAAATCAATAGGGATCTCATCAGCATCATCAGTGGAGTATGGAGACCAATGCAAATCTTCAATTCACTCTAAAGTAGACATCTAGTCTCCAGTGAGTTGAACTGCTGCATATAGACATACGAATTTAGTCATCTTAATCTCAAGCAGAGTCCTACCACAGATGTCTTTAAGTATATCTTTACATTCATCAATCCCAGCAGAGTTCTAACGTTCAAATAGCAATAACTGTGCCTGGCATGACCCAAATAAGTTAACAGAAGTTACATTATTCCCATTCTGCAGTGACTCTCATGCAAAAATATACTCAACCAGCTTCTTGTTTTCCACCCCAAATTAAAGTCGCATGTCAATCAAGTAAATGCTCATTTTCTTCACAGAATTACTACAGACAAAAGGAAACTCGGTGCTCATCAGCAGAATAGTGCTCTAGTGCCTCCAGAAGGTAAAGAAGCAGCATCTGGATTTTGCCCTGGATCATTCCTCATCCAGTCACCTGTCTATGTTAACGTTTTAGTACAAATCAGGGGCACATGTTTTATGTGACTCTCCTGATCATCCCCACTTAACGCTTAACTTAGGTTATAACCTACATTTCTATGGCAATGTTGAAGGAAACCATCTTACCAACAAGCTACAAAGCATTTGTAAAGGTTATATCATAAATTAAGTTTAATTCGCAACCATCAAGAAACAAATTAACAGAAACAGTATTTCCAAGCACAAGGGTTTATTTTCTATTATCTTTTGCTTTATTTTGTCTTAAGGAAAAAACTGGGGGCATAAACAGTGATGATAGCAACACATTTGTCAACTTCACAATTTCTTGGCTTATATCCAGTTACAGGAACATCCCACTTGCTCCACAAACATGAAATATTAATATTTAATGGCCTTAATATTTAAGTGCAAAAAAGCTACTATAAAAACTCTACCTCAAAAAATTGTTGTCAGGACCTATGGCTACTCTCACGTGGTGATTCCCCCAATAGATGCTGATTGTGTATTTCCCTCTGAAATGTTTAGCAGCCAGAACAATATTTCAGTTAGAGATTAGCTATCCCTGTTGTCTGAAGAATTCACCTACAGAATCCAGTTTAGTTGCATTTTACATGCAAATGACATAACAAATATTTTTCTTCGTCAGATTTAGGAGCTATGACCCACAAAAAGCACACACAATGAATAAAATTACAATTGTGAAGATGGTAAATTTGAAACACGTATTAGTAAAAAATAGACACCATAGACGGCATAAAAGTACATGTCCTAAAACGAAGAGGCGGTGGTCATACATCATGCTCGAATGAGTAAGCAAAAAGTATGGGAACTCACTACTTATCAGAGGTGGATTCAGCAACCTAAAAGTAGTCTGAAAATAGAAAACCGTAACTAGATGGCTTTTTGTCTCAGTGATACTCTTCCTGTAGCACCTAATTCTTCCATCAAGCATCATTGCCTCCAACATATTATTTAAGGGTTTTGTAATTTCAGGTGTCACTCCCTCTCTCGCTCTTACGCAATGCTTTTCTTCTGAGAATTGCCGAGGTTTTTATATAAATAATAAAGTATATAACATCTATGAATTAGGAATGTCTACCTTTCACAGATGGAACTGAAACAGAGCTAACATGCCCCACATTTACAAATTTTCTGAAGTCATCTTCTCCCAGAAAAGATTACAATAACTCTAATGTGCTTTGGAAAATTACTGTGTCCTAAGTGAACTCTCCCGCAATTTGAGGGCATCTCATTGCAGTAATATCTAACACGAAAGAGAAAGGGACTGTTATTTTTGGATTTCAGTGATAGGTGTCATTACACGTCCAAAACAAGTGGACACTAATGCCACAGAGGTATCGGTCACGACTCTGCAGCTGCGGGCAAGCTCCATTTCACACTTACAAAAAATTAATTCAAAACCGCATCGTATCCTCTCCAAACTGAATGACCAGCACAAAGTGAGTTCTCTAAATATAAGCTTAAACATAAATTCACTGATTTATGAGCGAATACATCTATACCAAATAAGAAAAGCCTGATTCCTCAGGGCATTGCCGTCAGCCGCAGCACGACGCAGAATGATTTCTGGCAACAGCAGGAAGCAAGTTCTTCTCATCCTGCTGCAGCCCATTTAAAGTTTAAGCACATGTTTTATGAAGATGCAAGGTGTTAGTGAAGCTTAGAGCAACTGCTTCTAATTGTTGTGATTAGACAGACAACAAGCAAAATCAGTCCGAGGGCTCATGTGGGAGGCCTTTTTGACAGAGATAAACTTTCCTCTCCAGCTAATTCACACATGGCAATCCTATTAAGTGGAGCAACGTGGAGAAGGGGCTCGCCTCACAAGTTTTCACTGATAAATCACTTCTTTCCAGATGCCACCGTTCTGTAAAGATCCTACAGCTGGTGGCAGGACTTAAAATTTGTGCTTATAAAGCTCCCTGCAGTGCTGCTGCCTCCGTTACAGTGCAGAAAAAAGTAACCTTAGTCGGGTAACTACCATCTCATCATACGTGGGGCTTTCAACCGTACAGGCAGATGAACCGGCTCTTTGCTTCTGTTTTGGGATGTTGTTTTCTGTTGTTTTTTTTTGTTTTGGTTTGGTTTTTTCTTTTTGGTGATATTAATCTCCATAGCACTCTTCTGAATCAATAAATCCATTACAAAATTGAAGCATTTTCATCAGCTCACTTCATCTGCTCTGCCCCAAAAAAAAAAAAAATAAAAAAATCTTATTTTATTTTGAGGCTGCTTTGTTATACCCAGCAGAATGGTGAATCTGCCCCCAGCTGTTAATAATTAAAAAGGCTGCGTATCTTCAAAGTATTAAAAATTATTATGAGACAGGACTGTTATGGGGCATGCTCACTTAATATAACTCAAAGAAATGAGATAAGAATTACTGAAGATATACCTATACGGTTACCTTGCAATGAAGCGGGGTGTGTGTGTGTGTGTGCAAGGGGAACGGAGGAGGAGATCCTCATCGGGAAAAGACCACACAACTCACAAAATTTTCTCCAAATATTCTTTAGTGGAATCTGCAGCTTTCTACCTAATATTGGAAACACGTAGTCACGCAGATAAGGCAGTATTAAATGGATCACTGCTGCCTCTGGAAAGGAAGATAAGTTAGTCTTTGGTGCTTAGATATTCGCTTTCTGACAGCTGTTCTTCTTTCTCACAAACTTTCTCTGCCAAGCAAAGATTATTTGGGATTGACAAGTCTGTGCTTCGGAATGAACGAGAGCTTTTCCTTGACAGGGTGTTGGAAATGGATGCTTAAGATATAGATAACAGTATAGTCTGTCAGGTACCTTATATAGCTTGAGGGGGTCTCAGGGAGAAGGTACCAAGTCACACGAATACCTGCGTATGCCTAACAGCGTTTATGAATCCGTACTCTTTCAAAAGATACCAAAAGAAGGAAATCTTTCCCTCACACACTGCAGCTCTGACAAGAAAAAGACAATTCTACTTCCTACCCTGTGTGAGGGTGGAGACAAAAGGGTAGGAAGAGGAGACAAAATGGTGAGGTTGGAGTAGCTGAAACGGTGATCTGGAGAAATTCACATAAAGCAATGCTATGACCTAATGAAAGTAAGAGGTGGTTTGATTTCTTTAAAAAATACATACCCCTTTGGGATCACTACCTGCTCAGTAACCATTAACACCAGCTGCACGTGGCTGGACGTGCCAGCGTTCAGGCAACCATTATCAACCAACAAACTTGCTGCCACATCCGTTACTGCAGATGGGGAAAAGTGACAACTGGTCAAAAATTCCTAAGTGCCACTTTTTTAACCACTAGTGCTAAGGCTGGTGCTGTAAATACATCCTGTGCTTCATCTGCAGCCCTGAAGGGTGGGTGCCCTCTTCTCTTTAAGCTTTGCTGTCTCCTAACTCAGGCCAGGATGCTCCACTGCTGAGACAGTGGACTCAAGCGAACACCACGGAAGTACAAACACTTTAAGACTTGTCTGAGTTTTAGTACTTTTTTAAATGCATGCACAGAAGCAGAAGTCATCTATAACAGCTGTCACTAATTGCAGTTGCTGCTGCACATGAGCAATAACATGACACCATGAAGTTCTGGTGTCGGAATATATTCTTTTTTTTTTCCCGGGAGATGTTCTACAGCAAAATAATCCCAAATCAAATACATTACAAACATGCATATTTACATGTGTATGTGGACAAGCATTTGAAAATGACAGTTCCTCATAAATTTATGCATGAATTACCACTAGTCATTTTCAGATGTGATGCAACTTAACACACCTGTACTGGCTGCAGGTGTCCTTGAACTCAGAGCCTCTCCTTTTGATTGCCAAAAGTGACATCTAATTGCAAAGAGGTGTTGAATCTTTGTTGAACTTTACTGTTACATACCTACTACTATTCACCACTTCAAATCAAAGTTTGCTGTCATTACGTCAGTACACTCGACACCAGCTGAGCCCTGCCCTTTTCTTTTACCTGGAGTAATGGATAGCTTGATGTCCTGCAATATTAAAATAGAAGTCAGTTGTATGTTTCATCTCATCAGTATGTCCAGAGACTTCAATCCAGTGTGCTATTGGGAGGCAGTAAACTCCATCTACTATGTTGCTCTCGTCGTAAACACAACTTCGATCATGATGGGGCCCATTACCTATAACAGAAGAAAGGACAATTGCAGGCTGTGTATCCGGAAAACCTTCCAAAAAGATTTGCAGCAGATGTGAGCTGCGTATTTGAGGCAAGGAGTGCTGTTTGCTGCCTGTTAACGCTGCGTTTCTCATAACACATTATTAACGCCTGAAATAGTTAGTTCTGCCACAAAGCAAATGTTCAGCGTTAAAATCAATTTTTGCAAATGATTTAAAAAACATTAAATCTGTGTAAGACCCCCAAATTATCAACTGTGGCACCTACAATTTCAAGAATAATTAATTTCATTTAAGTTCCTCATCTGATGTCTGATAGTATGTGACCTCAGTGTTTAACATTTCTGCTGCGTGACCTCCCTCTGGGGGGTCCAGCTTGCTGTGGCCCGAGGTCTAGCTCTGACACAGCACAGCAGCATCGCCTTGCCTCAGGTTTACTTCCAAGGAAATCGCCAAGCTACGAGAAAGACCTTGGAGAAAGCAGAGAGTACCGGCCGCGCAAGATCAGAAAGGTAAAACCACAAAGGCGAGACTGGTGACACGGGAGTTGTTACCAGCCTAAGGATTCAAGAGGAAAAACACCAACGTGGAAAGGCATCGTATACCGGAGAAGAAAAGGAAGCAGGTGACAAGCAGGAACCCGGCAGCAATGAAGCCCTGTTTCAGAGAGCAGAGAAGGGTGGTTCTCCTCCACCTCATTCACAGCTGCCTGACCAGCACAGACTCTCGAGGTGTGCCTCCAGGGACAGGACGCACACCGATGCCTAGCCTAGGAGCTCCTTAAATCCTACCTGTCTTTTATGTTTCCTAATGGATAAACAACCACTTTGTACTTTTCAGATGCACGTCCCACTTACAAGGTCTGCTCATACACAGAAAAGTTGCCCAAAGTGTCCCAATGAGATGCGGTCACATCTGCAATGCCGAGCGATCACGATTACCTAAAATGCCTTTCTCTAAAGTAGGAATATTTTCTTACTGTTTTCCATTATTTAATATCCATTACCCCTTGTTCTCTTACAGCAATAGTGTGAGCTTTAGTACAGAAAACCAATTTTTAATACCATGCCAGAGTAAGCAATTTGAATTGAACTGGGTCGTGTCATCAATCAAAAGGTTATCTAGCCTCCAAAAATTCAGTACATATATATTGTCCCCCCCATCATTTTTACATACTTATTGTAATACTAATTGCCATGTAGGTATTATCGTGCAGATTAGAAGTGACCTAGTCTATGGCTTGCTTTTAATGTAAACCTGTTACACTTATACATTATTAATTATGTTAGAAAATTTCTGAGTAAAATTATGCCAGAGGAATATCCTCAATTTCACACCACATGTAAATGCATGACCAGCTTCCAAACACCACATTTAGGGAAATTTCCTAGAGCAAGAGCATTTTGGGAGACGTATAAATGCAATGATTGGAGAATAAAGACTAACATTTAATAGAAAAGCTTAAACGATCTCCTTATTTCCAGGTGACATGAAGTATTGCTATCATAATTGTGAAATATTATTATTTACCAAAAAGAAAATACTAGGCAGAAAACTATTTTCTCATTCTAGATTGTTGAACCATTATGTATCACATGCAATGGTATGACACAGCTTTTGATAAATAAGGTGAGCAAGATCATTATATAGCTCCTGAAGCTACAAATCTTACCGCGGTATTTTTATGTCACATTTCTAATAGTTTACACATTCTTACCACTTTTAAACACCATTTGAAGACAGCAGCATACATCAACAAATAGAGCAGCGTAACAAAACCTATGGATATTTATGACGCTTAATTGATTTCATGTATTCAGCAAAATCTTTACAACCACAAATAACACATCTTGCCTAACCCATGCAGCAATGCGTGTCACCATGGCCCTGCCCAGCCATCACAAGGCTGTGTCTGATCCTGACCCCCAGCCACCCACGGGCTGATGTCCCATCCCAGCCTCAGCCTGTCCCCATCCCCAGGGAGGTGCCCACTGCCCAGGCCTGGGGCTGCTCTGGTGTCCCCAGCTGCCTGCTCCTGGATGCCAGCCCCACGGGGTGTCCCTGAAGTCTCCATCCCCAGTCCCCAGGGAACTGCCAGCCCTCACTGCACCCTAGCAGTTTTGGACCATGTTCTCAGGATCTCTGGCTCTTTTGCTACTCCCAGCCCTACGCTTCCATGTACCTTTGCGTGACAGGTACACCCCGCTCCTCATCCCTGTAATGTCATCATTCTGGCAAGGATCCCCAAAGAACCTGTCTGTCCCCTTAGTGTTGGGTGACACCTCGTACACACTCCGGCTCCCTCAAGGACTTGCCCCTTCATCCTCCAGCTGCTCCTCCTCTCCCGTCAGGGTTTCTGCATGAATTTTTGCCATCACATTCTACGATCTCTCTCTCCTGCTTACTTTCTCCTTTCCCTGAGGTGATAGTCAGTCCTACAAGAGAACAAAACCTCATTCTTCTTCATCTTTATGATCGTCTTCATGATCTCAGTTGCGTACCTCCTGCTTTCCCATTTCCAACTGCTGCTGCTTTAGGTGCATATCCTTCTGTCATTCACCAGTTTTACTGTCCGACCTCTTCTCCTGCTTTAATTCTTGGCTCTTTTTCTCCTTCCTTCTCCATCATCCGCCTTCTTAAATGGCAGTTACCTCCTTGCCTCAGAACCTTTTCACCTTCACGATCGTTCATTCCCTTACCTAGCCTGCAACCTCACACGAAAGAAGGCCAAGAGTAAATTGCCACGAGACATTTGTTTCATTTGCTCCCTCAAACAGGTTTTGTCAAATCTCATTCCGAAATGTTTCCTTCTCTAATTGTTATTTAATGCTGTTGATTTTTCTGTACGACTCAGCCTCACCTTCCCCCTGTGGCCTACAGTCAAACAGGCATCTCAAAAGGTATGTTTCCGTTTCAGCTGTAATACTCACGTAAACAATAGCAGCTAGCATTCCTAACATTTTTCATGAGAATTACACAGCTCTTTGCTACCCTTTATGTTATATACTGATCTATGAAACAACAACCCTCTCATTGAAATACGATGTCTGTGCAACAGAATGTATATGAATAGAAATTCAACACATATATATATATATATATTCACATGTGCATATATATTCATGTTATTTTGTTTAATACATTCTACTCATTTAGTTTCTGTATGTGAAGCTGGGAAAGGCCCCACCTAGAAGCCGGGAAGGCTATCCCGACCGTGCTGGTCGGGGTGCCTCTCCATCACCACCCGGCACGGCACAAAGAGAGAAGGTCCAGCGTTTACTTTGCTGCGCTCCAACATGCTTCCAGGACCACCAGCGCACGTCACATTTTTACCAGCAACAGATCACCACTGGCCAGTCCCAGACGCACACCACTCGTGCAGAGACGGAACGGCTGGAGGATTTTGCATCCCTATTACAAGCCAGGTGCTAGCAGGGGAGCAGCTTGAAGCACACCAGCGTGAGGGCACACTGCAGAATCAGAATCCTCAGGGCAAGCTGCACCCTTTGGTACATAAATTGTTAATGTGAATACATCTGTCCCCTTACGCTGACCAGTCTCCCCAAGCTTACCCGAACCTTGTACAAAGACTTCAAGACACTTGGAATAAATCCCCCGTGACTCCACCGGCCTGCCCAGCGCAAATTCACCACAACTCTCATTCAAACGCACCGCTCAGGCACAGCAGCCGCGCAACTCCTCGCCAGTGTTTGCAAGACAAGAGCAGCACCAGTCTCACAACCAAATGCTGTTCTCCCTCACGTTGCTCACAGCACACACCACCAGACCACTGGGTAGCTTTCCAGGTACCTTTTATATGAAACAAACAAGTATTTGGGTGAAATGTTAATTTTTTAAAGAGTCAAAAAACCACTGTGCAGCCTCAAAGATTGGGGGGGAATTTGTGTCAACTTTTCTGTTCCTAGAGCCAGTAGTAGTAAAGCAAAGAAAATCAAATCTGTTTTCCACTCGCCTGTTCATCTTTGCAGAAAAGAAAACAAGCACAATTGCCCTTTGACAAAGGGCAATACACAACAGGAAACACCTGTTTTTACAGTCCAAAGCACTTCTAAATTAATATTTTTCTTCATCTAGTTCTTATTCATATTGTTCCAAGTGGCAAAACATTGGTTTAGTTATTTATTTTTGGGAGGCAAATACACAATCATTTGAAAGCATGTAAAATTCTATATTAAAAAGGGTAAGTTAAATATCTGAACAGTACTAATCCTCCTGTTAATTAATTATGGGACTTTCCTAATTAAAGAACAAAAGGAATTTGAAGAGCTTATTATAAGATACAGGCCCTAGTTTAACTGATAGGGTAGCACTCTTTTTTCCTTCAATAATCACAGAATCATAGAATGGTTTGGGTTGGGAGGGACCTTAAAGATCATCTCGTTCCAACCCCCTGCCACGGGCAGGGACACCTCCCACTAGACCAGGCTGCTCAAAGCCCCATCCAGCCTGGCCTTAAAAACTTCCAGGGATGGGGCTTCCACCACCTCTCTGGGCAACCTGTGCCAGTGTCTCACCACCCTCACAGCAAAGAATTTCTTCCTAGTATCGAATCTCATCTCCCCTTTCAGTTTAAAACTGTTACCCCTCATCCTATTGCTACAATAAGGTCCAGAATGATTTTATTTAAATTCCGTCTTTGTGACTCTTCACAGCAAAAACGCTTATCCAAAAGAGAAATGTAAAAGTAAGTTTCTAGGCATTAAATTATAAAATCCCATTGCTTTTGCAGCCCACTTGTTGCTGTCTGTACCGTGGATGGTTGCGCAGTGGACTCCACTGATGTAGGCAGGGAACTGCTGGAGAAGGAAGCAACCAGCAGCCCCACGCACAGCTTGAGCCTCACCGCGGGCTCTTTCCCAACCTGCATGACCACACGTATGGCTCCTGGGTTAATGCATATGACGGACGATCAAAGCAGCATACGAAGGAAGCTGGCTGCACAACCAACCAAACAACAGATTAGAATCAAAGATCTCCACGTAACTGAAAAATGGCACTGGGAAAAGACAGAGACAAGAACGAAACAAAGGAAAAAGAGATGAAGATATGCTAAGTAAGAAAAAGATGCCCAAAGATCAAGGACTGGAAGAAAATAAGCAGGGACCAGAAGAGGATCTCCTGAAACTTGAACTAACCACATGCAGTAACAGAATACAAGGAAAAACCTTCAGTTACTGTTTTATTACAGCTGTCCTGCAGGGATGAAAAAAGTATAATCCAACAGTCTGCCAACAGCACAGACTCATCTTGACAGACAGGACAACTGCACACAGACTGCATAATGTTCTGGAAGAGTCACAGTGGTGAAATTATCAGCTTGATCTTAAAAGATAATGAGCAAAATCTGGGTCAATGAAATTTCTCAGCACCATTAAGCATGGTGAACAAAAAAACCAATGAATGAATGAAAAAAAAAAAAAAAAGAAGATTGTCTCTTCCACTGTCTCCACAAGGCAAAGCCACGGAGTGTTCTGCTCGGCCACAGCTCTCCCAGCTTGTCACATACCTTGCTGGAAGTTTTCCTTTTTTTTCTGTTTTCTACCGCGTGAGGGAAGGTGTGTAGAAACTCCAGGGCATGGCAGTGGCCGCAGGGGTGCTGCGTATCTCAACACTGCCTTAGCCAGACCCTAAACCACAGGCGTTACGACTTCCAAACCTCCAAACCTCAGCAAGGCCAGCGTGTTTCTCAGTTCACTGCTACCTTTGAAAAAACACGGGGCTACTTAGATGACCTTAGATATGCACATTAGCTTCAATGGCAATTAACAAATCCAAACAGCAAGCAGCCAGGCAATTTTCAGATCACCTACTTACAAATCAGTACGAGCAAAGACTTCTTAAATCTTTGTCATAAATTTTGCATGAACCAGCAATCAAGTCAAAATTATGTCTAAATATTACACGTAATTACATTTGAAATATTAAACAATGTCCTTTTAAGAAGGTAAATTAACATCTTGAGTTCATGCTTAGAAATTCCCCTGGAAGATTTTACTAACATTGTTAAGCGCTATAAACACTCTGGGGGCAGAGGAATGGGGAGGGGTTGAGGAATAGACTTTTTTAAGAAATAGTAATAGAACAACAGGAACTAAAGGAAAGATACGGGGTGAAAAGTCTCAAAAATGAAGGATTAAAAGGATTAAGTACTTGCCAGCTTCCTAGTCTTTCATACCAACCTGGCAATAAAGAAAAGCCTGAAGTCCTATTTTGGACCTGATTCTCGCAGTTAGACATTCAGACATTACTCTAATTGGACTTCCATCACTACACTTACAATATTCAAATTTACTTACCCTCTACACCAGATTCTGTCATGGAAGGCTCCCTGTTACCTGTCTGAATGAAATTCAGTCTCTGATGTCTTGAAATAGGATCTGCCTCAATCCCACCAAGGCGGAATTGCTATTGATTGTTAAAAAACAGAGCTCGGGGAGGCTGAATTCCCCTCACTGGGACTGAGCGAGGTCAGATATGTCGGCAGCCTGCGTCCCGCCATCCTGAAGGCTCAGCAAAGCTGCCTTTTGTTTTTACACCTCTGACAAATAGAGCCAAATTACACCTTTGAATTCTGTATGTCACGTACTAACCTTCACTCCTATGCTTAATACAAGTACGCTTACTCTGCTCTTTAATGCTACTTTTTCTGCTGTCAATAGACTGTCTTCCCTTTAAATTCGGAAGAGTAGATGTGTTTATTGTGTTAAATACCTAATAAGACAAAATTGTTAATATGCCCCACCTAGTTCACTAACTCCTTCTTCATGACTGGTTTGATTTTCAGAAGTGTTTCCTTGCACTTGCTGGTCTGAAAGAGATAGACAAAAAGCAGAAGACCATCTGGATCATACACCACATGCTTATTTTCTGCTGGACTTAGACTGATTCAACTTCTCATTTAGTAAGGCTGTTATATATAACCAAGGAAAAAAGTTTTAAATAGATTAAAATCCAGGTTAAATTTGAAATTTTTTTAGTCTATGAGCCTACTCCTAAGAGAATTTTTTTATGGATTCTTTTAATTATGCCAGAATTAGAAATAAATGCTTTACAAGAAAGCTCTTCTCAGCACTTAATGCTGTTAATCAACAAGGCTTTTTTTTTTTTTAAATTAGAAATGAGAAAGTAAGAATTTTCAAAGGCAACTTTCAAAAATGTGTTTTATTTCTCTCTCTAGGTCCGCTTAGGCACAGGTGTTTCTCAGTGGGAGCTGCTACCGTACTAAGAGTTTTTAACCAAATGCCCAGCCTAATGATGTAGAGTAAACCAGAGAAAAACAACTAGAAGGGAATTCAGCTCATGTGAAAAAGAAGTTCTTCTCACACAGATGGTGGAAATAAGAATAAAGGAAATGCAAATGATAAAATAATGGCTGATGGCAACCAAATGTATAATGTAATACAGTCGTCTTAACTGCTTTGAAACTCTCTGTGGCATTGTACTGTATATTACTGATTGTTACGTTCTACCATACCAGAAAAGACTACTGAACTATAGGCAGGAAACATGCTACATCGAAATAGTAATCATGTCAAAATCTTAAACTAAAGTATCATCCCAGTTACTTTACTTTTCAGTTCTCAGTGCTTCTCACCATTGAAAATGAGTTCTCGCCCCATATTGCATGCTGCTGGCACTTGGAAGTGAGGGCAGGGAGTGAAGTGGGGGATGGAGAAAATGGTAAATAAATAATTTGCATAAATAACCCATTTGTTTTAATTTTACCATTAGAACCACAAATGCTTTAATTAGGCTCTCACAGCAGTCAGAGATGGCCCCCAATTATCTCTGTGGGGAGGAAATGACACATACCTGCCAAATCCAGCGGAATGCACGCGTGCATACTTATTCTTCTAGTTTTGCGGTTTCATGGGCAACTCTCCATTGTTTTATTGATCTCCAGTAGTCTGCTCAGTGTAAGTTGGTTAATGCTGACACACAGTTAGGAAGTAATGAAAAACTTGCTACCAATTCATTATACCATAATCCATGCTAAGTATATGTTTTGAGGGGGCTGAAGAACAGAACACCAGGAGCTATTGCACTTTGTAAACAGAAGTTTCTCTCCATTCATTAAAGAGGTATTAAGTACTAGATTTCACAGTTATCCACTTTACTCATACATTTCCTCACATCAGAAAGATGTTAAGGCATCTAGCATTGTCCAGAAAGCAATAGCCTTTCATAAAGAAAAATGTGTATTATGCACAATTTTTCAACTATCAACATCCAATTGCACATTATATTCCTTCCTAGTCACTACCTACTTCAGAGCAAGACGGGGGAGGGAAGGGGGAGCAATTAAAGCCACGGTTTATTGCCAAAAGCAGAACAGATTACACCAAATACTGATAAAATGCGCACGTAGCTGCAAGAAACGGCAGCCACTGGCTATACACAGGTAAAATGGCGACACCCAGTGGGAACAACACTACATAAAATATCTGCATTAAAAGAGCTATGAAGTAATACTATCCTCTCCAGGTTTTTGTTTTTTTTTTTTTTCCCCTTTATTTTTTAAATAATAGAACTGCTACCTTACTTGGAGATATGCAGATTAGCTTCGGGAAAGAAAGAAAGAGTGATCTCAGTTACGGAAAAATAATGTTGCGTGCAACTGCCTTCTCCAAAACAACCTCGAAGAATTTTTACTTTGCTTTTGGGGCTATGACTTAGCCCCAAACATTTTTTATTCTGTTACAACCTCTCCCATGCAAATGCCAACTAGGTATTAACTTCCCGTACAGCTTTTAAAGAATCTCCCCTTTTAAAATTAGAAATTGCACCCGTTTTATCCCACAGAGTTAAGGCCGAGCAGCGAGACTGTTTTAGGCTTCAGCACACTGCCTCTTGAAAAATGAAATTTCAATGTGCCTTACTATAAGCACTGTTTTCAGCCAATCAAGTGCTTGACTCTTGAAAGCTCTGAGCAAATTTTACTTCTGATATTTTCACTAATTATATTACAATATTATGAAAACCTCTATTACTCCGTGAACACGCCAGTCTTCCTGAACTATCATCAGAAGTGTGCGTGGTGCAACAGATGGCTTAAGCTGTATCTAAAAAGCTCACAGGACCATGAACTGGAAGTGTTGGGAGGCGAATATACCAAGCCACAGGCTGCCGTAACCCAACTGTTTCTAAACTGAACTGTGTTGTAATGTTTGTTTTAGCCCCCCAAGAAACCACATAGAACAGCTGCAGCAGGTAAGTGCAAACAGGACACCTCCTTTTCTCTCCTCCCCCGACCTCAAAACTAGAAATGGGGTTTTTTTGGAAGGAATAAGGCTCTGTTCACCCGTACAAATTACTAGAATGTAGGTTGACCGTGCCTTTTCAGATTTAACTGGCAATACTTTATCTGTCAAGCTTCAAGCAAGCACCAATTACATCAAACTAATAGTTATGTGAAAATGGATCAACATTTTAGAATATAAGCTTACACTTTTTATATATATTTTTTCCCCCTTCTCAAAACATAAGGTGTCAACAGACTGTACTCCATCACCTCAAAGTATAGTTTGAGGCATACTGTATAATGTTGAGTAACTCCTCTGCCCTTTAATAGAACATGTATTTTGTAGATTAAAGGGGATAAAGGCACAGATGAGTATTCAGGCATAAACTCACAAAAATAAATTCAAACTTATTCGAATAAGTTTCATCTCGTATTTATTTAGTTTTGACAGTACACACAATATACTTTTACTTTCCAAGCTGAGAGAGAGACATAAACCCTGTTCTGAGGAATCTACATGAAAGACGAAGTACACAAAAAGACACACAGGATGCAGGTGGAACAACAACAACAAAAAAGGTATACATTCATTTATATTTTCTAATGGATAAACCTACTCCCAGATTTTAAAACTCAGCATAACCAACCTGTTTTCCACAGATACTGTAGCACAGTTAAAAACCCTCCTGGATAACAGGCCTTTCAGCTGAGTTCACGGCAGATGAGCAAAGTACCATCCCTGAAGAAACTTCATTTGGGACACAGCGCATACAGAAATCACGTGATTGGAGCCAGAAGAGCCCAATGGCTTTAAGTGACAGGCCCCGGATGCACCATCATCACCCTGGGACAGCAGAGGTAAGAAGCATCTGACCGTTCAGGAGCACAAGAGAGTCTCCTCTCCCACCTCATCCTCTGAGAGAGAGGAACTAGTTTCCTCCAGACACAAGCAACAAGTCAGCAACCCGTTGGCCAAGCCTTGCCTGAAGGCTTCCTACCGGACCATCTTGTGGAACCCAAAAGCCACAGAACACTGGTCGGTGATTTTGACTCTTCTAGCCCACAGAAACAAATACCATCACTTTATCCATTTTGCTTTCGCCATTGCATTGGAATGGCTGTAAGGACGAACTAAACTTATACTCAAAACATACGATGCAATATGTACTGTAGTATTATAAAAATAATACGCATTACTAGGGGAAATTTCACACAAAGTATACTAATAAAAAATTTGGAAGTAATTTTCTTAAATATGGCACACTATTTCACATCCAATATATGTAAACATCTGACATCCATAATTGGACAGAAGTTTCTCTGGTTACAGATAAACGCTTCAACTCATAAATTCAGAGCAAGTATCACTCTGCACCTTCCTGTATCCCTCATGACCATGTCTTCAAAATTGCAGATGTTCTGAAACTGCTAAATGTCTCCCAAAGCACATTTTAATTCTAAACACACAGGATACTAAAGAGCCAAAGCAAGGCATTTGCTTATCACCAAAACGTTTTGTTCTTTATTTTAAAAAGGTAGTTGTCTTTTCAAACTGCGATTTTTTACAAGAATAAACAGATGACAGCCAAAACTTTTATTGATCTACAGTTGAAAAAAAAAATCATTAAAACAAATGACATCATTAAAAAAAGACTGAAAGATATTGCTCAAGTATTGGATAGAAAAACATGCTTAAGCTCCCTTTATGTAACACATGAAGAAAAAATTTCAGGGTTTAAGCAAATTTAGTTTTTTCCAGTAAATAACAACTTAGAAAAAAATGGTTGATATGAATGACTAATTAAAGAAAACTCTCTGTATTTGGATGATATGCTCACGTGTTTTCTATCTTCTAGCTAAGCAATAAGCTCAAACCGCTGAGCATTCACAATGACAAGAACAAAAATCACACACACGTTAATCCTAAAAATGCATCAGTAGCACTACTGCCAAAACAGAATACGTCTCTTATTCAACATACTACATTTACTAAATGCGCTCCCAGGTATGGACAAATACCTTGAGATACCATGACCTCCAAACTAGAAAGTAAGCATCACCTTACAATTTCAGATTCTCTACAGACTGAAGCATGCTATTATTATTTCTATATTCTGTGTGGGGAGGAACTCTTTATAAACCAGTATCACTGGTGTATTATCTACAACTTGGCACCTTCAAAACAGACCCAATTCTGCTTCCTTGGACAGATGAAAAGATTTTTATTCCAAAAATTCACTTTTCCTGCATTTCTGCAAAAGAAAAACACGGTTAAAACAGGCAGAACATAATATTTATTTTAGATGCTAAATAAAACAATTGCTATTACCTGGTGTAAATAGTACTTCATGATGTAAACTTCTGTGGATGTACTATTAACAAATCATCTTTTATTAGTATGAAGAAGAAAAAACAAATGCAGCAGTTATGACGACATGCATGTCTTAGTCTATATGACAGAATGGCATTTTAAAAGTGTGATATATATTCTTAAAATGAGTGAAGAGCAACTGCTCTACAATGTGCTATTTCTACAATGTGCTATTTTATTTTATTTCTAAGTTAAAAAAAAACAAACCAAACTCACAAATTACCTAGTCATCTGTCTTCCTTTCACTGAGTCCGATCCATTCCTCATTGACAAAAGGTATATTTAGAGCTTTATTTGACTCAGCATACAATTCTATGAATGTTCTCTTTTATTGAAGATACTTAAATATACTAGAACAGCACATGGAAACTGACTAAAGTTATTCAACATGTGACAACATAGAACAGGACAAAAATCACAGTGAAGTACTACTGAAACAGCAAGAAGGCGGGAAAATCTGTGATAAAACTTTTCCCTATTTTTTTTTTTTTTTCAGCAATTTCGATGCTGAATTTACCAGCCTGAAAATGCCATCATGACATTTCACCTTTCTGAAATACAGCAACAAATCACACCTTAATGCATAAGGAGGGAATTCTGAGTTCTTTAATTCTAGGGAGAGAAAAAAAACATCAGGCACAACCAATACCTACAGCAAGAAAAAAAAAAACCCAACAAAACAAGAAATTGTTTCAAAGAACTTTTACCAACCTGGAAGACCAGCTTCCTCCTGCACTCATCCTCCTCCATCACACGGTTACAAAGAGTGTTTCTGTCAGCGAGTGGTCACGCCATGTCACGACAGGAGGTGCCACTTGCAGCCCCACTCCGGCCTTCCCCGTCCAGGAGGCGGCCG